>JAEIFP010000384.1:0-214634 GCA_018903935.1 Drosophila insularis | reverse complement strand
ACTTTAGACTTTTCATTTTCACTTTTATTTGTAACGTTTCTGGCTAGGGGTTTGTTAACTGAGCTCTCTAGCCCGAAGCCGCCCTTTATATAGGACCTGACCTGAAGACAGATTTATTTCTAAATATGTTTCTAAGCATTCCGAGCAACATTCCAGGTGTCTGTCTGTAGGGCTACAATTGACGTGTCAACTAACTAGTAGGCTTTGACTTATTCATCACTTAATCTACACTATCCTTTACACGTCCTCGTGTAATATTTTAAATTTTAACTTCAAATTTTGCAAACTTAATTCATCGTCTCTCTTACGGAATTCCAGCGTCTCTCTTAGACGGATAAACATCGTCTCTCGTACTCGGTTAACCATCGCCTCCCCTAGATGGATAACCATTGTCTCTCCTGGACGGATAACCATTCTGACATTCACTCGTCCTCGTGTAATTAACATTTCATAAAATATTCAGCTCAACATTTCTTTCATACAAACTTTTAACATTTATTCTTTCCATAATCATAATCAATTAAATTAAATATTTCACAAATGCGAATTACCAAACTTAAATAATCTTTTGTCAACATAATCCCAACAACAATTTTGCATTTCTTCTGACCAAAACTTCAAACAGTCATACAGTCTAGTTCAACAGCTTCCATACCTTACCATAATCATAATCAATTCAATTAAATATTTCACATATGCAAATTACCAAACTTAAATAATCTTTTGTCAACATAATCCCAACAACAATTTTGCATTTCTTCTGACCAAAACTTAAAACAGTCATACTGTCTAGTCCAACAGCTTCCATACCATCTCTTTCAAAGGTTTCCATACTGTTTTAAGTTTTATAATCAGTTTTGAGGCACACATACTGTCCCTTTCAATAGTTTCACTTATTTCATTACTGTCTCTTTCAATAGTTTCTAAAATAATTTAATTTAAATTCTCTTAACTACTTTCTAGTACAACTGGAACATGCTCCTATGGCAATTTTCTTCTATCTTTTGAGCATACTTGTACTATTGCTCTTGGAACAATTGGCAAAGATCGAATTCTACCATTTCTCTGAATTTTCCGATAAATTATTCCTGCTCTTAGCTCGTAAGTTTTCGCAATATCCTCGGCAAGAGAATTATCTTTAAATTTATTCACAATATTAGTAATATCGGAGCCTATGCGCTGTTCAGCTATAAGCCAGATATCTCTGTCAGATCGACTCGTTTCTTAGAAATTTCACAAGTAACAATCGCACACGCGGCTGGGAGATTGCTAGAAAAGAAGTCAGCATGAGCCATTCGTTTACCCTCCCTATACTGTAAATCAAATGATAACGACTATAAGTAAGCCCACCATCTTTGGACCCTGGGAGATAGGTCACGTTTGTTTTTTGATGCAAATTGCAATCGGTAAAAACAAAATCTATACTTGTTAAAGAATGACGAAAATTCTTTATAGACAAAACATCCGCAAGAGTCTTCAATTCATAAGAATGGTATCGTGACTCAGCAGGTAAAGCAGCCTTACTGAGAAACTCAACGACTTGCATCCAAAGTATGCAGGCTCAAAAATATTTAAAACTGGCCTCTGTGTAAGGATAGAAACAACTCTCTGTCTTATTTGTTCATGTTCTGGCTTCAAAATAAAATCATTCTTTTCTGATGTGAACAGATACAATGGCTTCATGAAACAAGAAAATCCTTGCATAAATTGCCGAAAATATGACGCCAATCCAATAAATTGTCTTAAAGCAGCAACCGACTGAAGTTTTTAATTGATTCGGGCGAATTTGATCTGCGCTTACCTCATATCCCAATTATTGAACTGTCGACTTTAATATTGAATAAAAATCCAGCTTTTGTCAAAATATTAAGAGTAACCTGTAGTCAATCTACTGCCTCACTCTTTGTTGCAGCCAACACAATACGTCATCCATATACATCCACAACCACAAATGTATTTACAAGTTCTCCAAAAGGCATGCATCACTGTACGTTGAAAAACGGATGGTGCAGTTTTGAGTCCAAACGGCACTACCCGTACACTCTATTGATTTTTCATGCATGCGAATTTGGTAATATCCACTTGCCATACCAAAACATGTGGAATATTTAGCTCCTTGAAGTCTAGCTATCTGATCTGCTATAAGGAGTAGAGGATATATGTCTGAGACTGTATTAGCATTCAATTCACGGTAATCGACTTACGAACGATGAGAACCATTCGTTTTATTCACTAGCATCATGGGACTTGCATAGGGTGAGTAACTTGCCCTTATGACATTGCATTCTAACAGCTCTTTATTCTTGTCGCGTACTAACTCTCTTTCATTTGGGCCAAGTCTGTATGGTCTTCTTTGAAAAATTTTTCTAGGGTATGCTAATTTAATTTTCATTTCACCCGTACTGAGATTAGAAGAAGGAATTCCCTTTGTGAAAAACTGAGTAGTTTTCCAATCAATTTATTAATTTATCTTTATGTTCACCACTAAGATCAGTATTTACTTTGTATTGTAATAAGAAATATAAAATAACAGAATGCGTGCGGTTGGTTGTGCAGTTTATTCGCGACTAACTTCTTTTTGTCTCTCATCGAGTCATTGCTCTCTATTACACATCTCGAGAGAGAGTATGTAATGTTACATATATATATACTTATGTGTGTGATCATGCATGCATTGAGTTGAGCGAGAATTATTTCAACACCCTTCCTCAATGCAACTATGTCCACAAATTTATCTTATACTTAACAAATTTCTTAACTCTACATGTTTCTTCTTCGAAAGATTCTTGGTCAGGATATCAGCTATCATCTCATTAGTAGACTTATACTTTAAAATAATCTGGCCATCATTAACTACTTGTCTAACAAAATGATATCTAATGTCCACATGCTTCATCCTTGAATGGTGTACCGGGTTCTTAGCTGCGCGGAGTGGTTATCGCCATACAAAACGGTAGATGTATCTTCTTCTCGAGTTGGTGACCTATTCCGCAGATAAGCAGCTGTATAAACTGCCTCAGCCCCAAGAGATTGATGTAAACCAGACTGGATGAGCAAGCATCTTGAAATCTCCACAAGAGTTCTGTTAACTCTGTCTGCTACAGCGTTCTCCTGCGGCGTGTATGGTACCGTGAGCTGCTGCAATATTCCATTGTCCTTGTGAAACTCGTCCAACGATTTATTAACGTATTTTATTAACGACCATTGTCGCTCCGAATGCACTTTAGCTTTTTTCCAGTTTGCCGCTCTGTCATGTTTTTAAACTCGACAAACTTTCCAAATACTTCATCCTTTCCCCTCAGGAAATATACAAATATGCGACGTGAATTGTAGTCGATAAATGTCAAAAAGTATCTGCTGCCTCCAAGGCTTTTTGTATGAAACGGGCCCCAAACATCTGAATGCACCATCTCCAAGATTTCCTTAGCTCTGTTCTTGGTCGAATCTGGATATGGGTGTACTGTGATCTTGCTTACCATGCAGATCTTGCAGGGTTCCATCGATGTAGAGTCAAACTTTCCCATGCCACAGGCCAAATCCTTCCGTGCAATTTCACCCAAACTGCTATAGTTGAGATGTCCGTACCTTTTATGCCACAAATCTTCGTAAGACTGTTCCAAAAATATACAAACGTCCAACTTTGTCCGCTTTTACAATGCATTTGCCCTTTTGGATCACTAGTGCACACTTTTGTCCAAATACGAGGATGCTTGCATGTTCAACGGCTTTGCTCACCCAAAAGAAATTTCCTCTCATTTTGGGTACATACAATACATTCTTTTATGTAAGTATACGTAAATCGGTATTCAGCTTTACCTCGCCCTTTCCTTCAACCTGAAGAAAGTTATTATCAGCCAAAACA
This sequence comes from Drosophila insularis, assembly GCA_018903935.1. Taxonomy (NCBI): domain Eukaryota; kingdom Metazoa; phylum Arthropoda; class Insecta; order Diptera; family Drosophilidae; genus Drosophila; species Drosophila insularis. The sequence goes on along the minus strand of JAEIFP010000384.1, from coordinate 210,772 downwards.
ATTTTCTCCGAATGTTTCTCAAATTTTGAAAACAATTCTCTGTCGCAACACATATGGCACATATCTCTCTGCATCGATTGCCTTTCCACCACTGTAAATGCTTTTGCACTATCGATCGGTTTTTCGCTCTCTCTTTTGCGTTCTCCTTCTTCTCTCAGCTTTATACATAACATGTCGAAACTCGGCAAATTGCCGCGCGTCTCTATGGCGACAACGAAATTGTCGAATTCGAAGCGGCGCGCAAGGACTTTTCTTCACTTCACTCATGCATTGTACAATTTCCACTTTAGACTTTTCACTTTTAGTTTTATTTGTAACTGGTCTGGCTAGTTCCCAGGGGGTTTGTTAACTGAGCTCTCTAGCCCGAGGCCCTCCTTTATATAGGACCTGACCTGAAGACAGATTTGTTTCTAAATATGTTTCTAAAGCAAAAATGCTTGTCATCATCATAATCCCAACAACAATTTTGAATTTCTTCTGACCAAAACTTAAAACAGTCATACTGTCTAGTCCAACAGCTTCCATACCATCTCTTTCAAAGGTTTCCATACTGTTTTAAGTTTTATAATCAGTTTTGAGGCACACATACTGTCCCTTTCAATAGTTTCACTTATTTCATTACTGTCTCTTTCAATAGTTTCTAAAATAATTTAATTTAAATTCTCTTAACTACTTTCTAGTACAACTGGAACATGCTCCTATGGCAATTTTCTTCTATCTTTTTGAGCATACTTGTACTATTGCTCTTGGAACAATTGGCAAAGATCGAATTCTACCATTTCTCTGAATTTTCCGATAAATTATTCCTGCTCTTAGCTCGTAAGTTTTCGCAATATCCTCGGCAAGAGAATTATCTTTAAATTTATTCACAATATTAGTAATATCGGAGCCTATGCGCTGTTCAGCTATAAGCCAGATATCTCTGTCAGATCGACTCGTTTCTTAGAAATTTCACAAGTAACAATCGCACACGCGGCTGGGAGATTGCTAGAAAAGAAGTCAGCATGAGCCATTCGTTTACCCTCCCTATACTGTAAATCAAATGAGAACGACTATAAGTAAGCCCACCATCTTTGGACCCTGGGAGATAGGTCACGTTTGTTTTTTGATGCAAATTGCAATCGGTAAAAACAAAATCTATACTTGTTAAAGAATGACGGAAATTCTTTATAGACAAAACATCCGCAAGAGTCTTCAATTCATAAGAATGGTATCGTGACTCAGCAGGTAAAGCAGCCTTACTGAGAAACTCAACGACTTGCATCAGTATGCAGGCTCAAAAATATTTAAAACTGGCCTCTGTGTAAGGATAGAAACAACTCTCTGTCTTATTTGTTCATGTTCTGGCTTCAAAATAAAATCATTCTTTTCTGATGTGAACAGATACAATGGCTTCATGAAACAAGAAAATCCTTGCATAAATTGCCGAAAATATGACGCCAATCCAATAAATTGTCTTAAAGCAGCAACCGACTGAAGTTTTTAATTGATTCGGGCGAATTTGATCTGCGCTTACCTCATATCCCAATTATTGAACTGTCGACTTTAATATTGAATAAAAATCCAGCTTTCGTCAGAATATTAAGAGTGTCCTGTAGTCTATCCACTGCCTCACTCTTTGTTGCAGCCACCACCAATACGTCATCCATATAGACAACCACAAATGTATTTACAAGTTCTCCAAAAAGGCATGCATCACTGTACGTTGAAAAACGGATGGTGCAGTTTTGAGTCCAAACGGCATTACCCGTACACTCTATTGATTTTTCATGCATGCGAATTTGGTAATATCCACTTGCCATACCAAAACATGTGAAATATTTAGTTCCATGAAGTCTAGCTATCTGATCTGCTATAAGGAGTCGAGGATATATGTCTGAGACTGTATTAGCATTCAATTCACGGTAATCGACTTACGAACGATGAGAACCATTCGTTTTATTCACTGGCATCATGGGACTTGCAAAGGGTGAGTAACTTGCCCTTATGACATTGCATTCTAATAGCTCTTATTCTTGTCGTACTAACTCTCTTTCATTTGGGCCAAGTCTGTATGGTCTTCTTTGAAAAATTTTTCTAGGGTATGCTAATTTAATTTTCATTTCACCCGTACTGAGATTAGAAGAAGGAATTCCCTTTGTGAAAAACTGAGTAGTTTTCCAATCAATTTATTAATTTATCTTTATGTTCACCACTAAGATCAGTATTTACTTTAGGATATGTATCGTTACTTGTATTGTAATAAGAAATATAAAATAACAGAATGAGTACGGTTGGTTGTGCAGTTTATTCGCGACTAACTTCTTTTTGTCTCTCATCGAGTCATTGCTCTCTATTACACATCTCGAGAGAGAGTATGTAATGTTACATATATATATACTTATGTGTGTGATCATGCATGCATTGAGTTGAGCGAGAATTATTTCAACACCCTTCCTCAATGCAACTATGTCCACAAATTTATCTTATACTTAACAAATTTGTTAACTCTTCATGTTTCTTCTTCGAAAGATTCTTGGTCAGGATATCAGCTATCATCTCATTAGTAGACTTATACTTTAAAATAATCTGGCCATCATTAACTACTTGTCTAACAAAATGATATCTAATGTCCACATGCTTCATCCTTGAATGGTGTACCGGGTTCTTAGCTGCGCGGAGTGGTTATCGCCATACAAAACGGTAGATGTATCTTCTTCTCCGCAACCAATCTCGATAATTAATCGACGCAATACAATGGCTTCTTTGCAGCAACACTCCGCTGCTTCTCCAATTTCCATGATATCGGTCCGTCAGCCAAAAAATATACATATCCTGTATAAGACTTGCGATCAATTTTATCGCCTCCCCAATCTGCATCCACGAAACCAGTAAATGCTGCTTCGCTGCTGCGCCTCATCATAGGTCTCTGGAATGATCACCTCACTTGTAATCAATGCGCTTAAAATGTTGAACTGCTTTTTTGGTCTGCCAGGCCTTTCAGTTCGAATCAGCTTTGGCCTGCCGGATCCAACACGTTGTTCAACCACAGGTTCTGCCATTTCTTCTTCAACTGCCATCTCAATATCTTAGCTACTACTGCCCTTCTCGCTGACCTCGGTATCAGACTCGTCTGTACTGCTCAAGTGATCCGCTCCATCAACAAATCCTGAATCCTGATCTTCCATGTACGGAAGAATCCTCATTGCCAAAACGCTCGTCGAACAAAACGTCTCGGTTCTAAACAACTTGCTTGGTTTCGGCGTCATACCCTTTCGCATTTCGAGAATAACCAACCATTCGGTATTCTTTGCCCTTTGGATCAAACTTGCCCTTATGATGTCCTTTGCAATCACTGCAATAGACCCAAGAACTTTTAAATGACTTATTGATGGTTTCTTACAATTCCATGCTTCCATTGGAGTCATGTTAACCAGGGCTCGAGTTGGTGACCTATTCCGCAGATAAGCAGCTGTATAACATGCCTCAGCCCAAAGAGATTGATGTAAACCAGACTGGATGAGCAAGCATCTTGAAATCTCCACAAGAGTTCTGTTAACTCTGTCTGCTACAGCGTTCTCCTGCGACGTGTATGGTACCGTGAGCTGTTGCAATATTGTCCTTGTGAAACTCGTCCAACGATTTATTAACGTACTTTATTAACGACCATTGTCGCTCCGAATGCACTTTAGCTTCTTTCCAGTTTGCCGCTCTGTCATGTTTTTAAACTCGACAAACTTTCCAAATACTTCATCCTTTCCCCTCAGGAAATATACAAATATGCGACGTGAATTGTAGTCGATAAATGTCAAAAAGTATCTGCTGCCTCCAAGGCTTTTTGTATGAAACGGGCCCCAAACATCTGAATGCACCAGCTCCAAGATTTCCTTAGCTCTGTTCTTGGTCGAATCTGGATATGGGTGTACTGTGATCTTGCTTACCATGCAGATCTTGCAGGGTTCCATCGATGTAGAGTCAAACTTTCCCATGCCACAGGCCAAATCCTTCCGTGCAATTTCACCCAAACTGCTATAGTTGAGACGTCCGTAGCTTTTATGCCACAAATCTTCGTAAGACTGTTCCAAAAATATACAAACGTCCAACTTTGTCCGCTTTTACAATGCATTTGCCCTTTTGGATCACTAGTGCACACATTTGTCCAAATTCGAGGATGCTTCCATGTTCAACGGCTTTGCTCACCCAAAAGAAATTTCCTCTCATTTTGGGTACATACAATACATTCTTTAATGTAAGTATACGTAAATCGGTATTCAGCTTTACCTCGCCCTTTCCTTCAACCTGAAGAAAGTTATTATCAGCCAAAACAATTTTCTCCGAATGTTTCTCAAATTTTGAAAACATTTCTCTGTCGCAACACATATGGCACATATCTCTCTGCATCGATTGCCTTTCCACCACTGTAAATGCTTTTGCACTCTCGATCGGTTTTTCGCTCTCTCTTTTGCGTTCTCCTTCTTCTCTCAGCTTTATACATAACATGTCGAAACTCGGCAAATTGTCGCGCGTCTCTATGGCGACAACGAAATTGTCGAATTCGTCTGGAAGACTGGAAAGCAAAATAATCGTTGTAAGCTCGTCCAATATTTCGATTCCAACGCCAGCAAGTTTTTCCAAAATTTCCTCGAAATCCGGCAAGTAACTCGATATGCTTTGACGCTCAAAGTGATTATTGCCAATACCTTCTGATCTAACGTCGTCCATTCGGTGTTCTCCCCCGTAGTTGTCCTTGCCAATACGCCTGACGCCACATTCCACAAATCCGCTTGCACCAGCACACTTTTCACGCATCGGCGCTAACAAAATCTTCGTTTAATTTCGGAAGCACTTCTGTCTTATTACTTGTTGTTCAGGCGGCGCTGATTTCAATTAAATTTTTGATTTACATTTCCATTAACACCCGCCATGAATTATCTGTCATATTAGATAGCGAGCCAGATCTACTGATGGAGCGGCGCGCAAGGACTTTTCTTCACTTCACTCATGTATTGTACAATTTCCACTTTAGACTTTTCACTTTCACTTTTATTTGTAACTGATATTGCTAGTTCCCAGGGGGTTTGTTAACTGAGCTCTCTAGCCCGAGGCCCTCCTTTATATAGGACCTGACCTGAAGACAGATTTGTTTCTAAATATGTTTCTAAAGCAAAAATGCTTGTCATCCTGCAAACTCAACTTGCCCAGCAACATTCCAGGTGTCAGTCTGTAGCCGCTTCAAAGGTAATGCCAGGGCTACAATTGATACACCTGTCAACTAACTAGTAGGCTTTGACCTATTAGTCACTTAATCTACACTATCCGACATATACATAGGAGAATCAGAGAATAAGAAAGTTTAAATCTCTGCGATATGGAATTGGTGACAGCTATTCAACTATAAATTGCCGTTAAGTTGTCCCAGCTGCCATTTATAGAATAAGACATAAGCTGCTTTCATTGTGTTAGTGTATGTCATAGATATATCTATATATTTGGAGTTGGATTGGTAACGACGAATGGCCAGACCACCTTAGAGCAGCTGCTAAACGACGATGTGGCAAGCGATCCAAGCGATCTAATTAAAAACCTAAAGACGAAATATTTACTATTTAACTTAATCATTTTTATAGTTATCAAATACTAGTTATAATCTAAAATAAAACCTATTACCATATAAGTAAATCTTAACAGGATTACTTATTTCGACGGAATCAGAACCCAGTCCAACATAAATATATATTATATAACATATAAATTAACACTTTCCTTGTTCTCCGTAGGAAAAAAATAAAATTTATTTAAAAATCTTTATTAGTTTTACGTTCACAAATCTTTTAGTTTACTGGAAGACTTTAAGACAACTACTATGAACAAGGATCGCGGAGCTCCAACGAAGTTACAAGTTGCACTCAGGTTGAAGACTGACTTTGGGTTGATCGATTATGTTTGGATGAAGCCTCTGGTATTGGGCGTCGTTGGTGACAGCGACGTCTGCTGAGTCCAAAAGTCCAACGCTGGCGTGGGATCTGTTTATCGATGAATTGATTTAGGCGACTTGAAGTCTGGTGTACCGAACTTGATCTGTTTATTTCCGAATTGTAGAATTGGGCGACTTGCTGTCTGATGTACTGAACACGACACCATTCTCATAGGAATGTTTAGTCTGGTAGTTATTGTTTGTGCCGATGCCCATTATGACGAGTCTTGACTATTGTAAGATGAGTGTGGGCGCGGTCATAAAGTATTTATAGGTTTATAGCATGCCTGGTCTTAACTCCTCCCCTCTTAAATGCGGGCGTCCTCGGTCGCTACCACATACTGTACGGGTATGACCGGCATGACCATTGGTGGATTGCTGTCTGTTGGTCTGTTGACCCAGTAGATTATTGCTGTAATACTCAAGAGTGCTAAAATGATCCAGTAGGATGATGAAATGATTACGTTATTAGTTTGAATTTTTTCCAAGTTATCTGTATTGTTCAGATGTAGCTCTTTAATCATTTCCAATGATAAGATCTCGCCTGTGGTGTTTTTATATGATATGAGTTGTAGTAGTGGCGGCTGGACTTTCGACTTCACGTTTGGTCTTCATGATGTACCATGCATCGTCTATATTGATGGTTGCGTTTTGCGACTGGATCAGGAATGTTCCGTCCAACGTAAGATTTTCTCCGTCAATGTTGATGGTTCCTTTAAATTGGTTTAGCAAAAGTGTGCCGGGAGCCACCTCTGAATGCGTTTTAACATGTTGATTGTTCGTAGTTGGGCAATTTGGTTTTTCTGTAGAAATACGCTCCTATACATTTGCTATTTTTTAAGCCTATTAAATCTTCCAGTTTACATAGTATCTTATCATTTAGATTTTTACATTTGTTCTTATTAGCTAACCCGAAATTTTGTCTATTACATTTTAGTATATGTCCATAGTCTATTTTTTCTATTGTTTTTTCATTTTTTATGGGTAGTGCAATAATTTTTTTAAAATATTCTTTTATTACCCTAGGAATACTAACAATATAAAGAAGGGCTCTGCCATCAGATGCAATGCTTACTTCGGCAAATTCTATTAGCTCTTCAATATTTACAAACGTTAGGCTTTCTTCAGCAATTGATTCAATGATATTTATCTTCTGCTGGTGATAGAATTAAAGAATTTATGGTATTGGCCTTGGCCCAATCTATTGCATAAAATGACATTAGTGATTTCTTCTCTCAATAAGCTTAATTTGTATTTTGACATTTCTATTTCTTTTGCTTTATCTTCTGTTTCGGGTTTGTTTTTAAGTAACAAAGAGTTAGTTATTTTAACCAAATCATTTATCTTATTTTCTACTAGGTTATTTATTATTACTTGTTTATTATTATTCTTTAGCTGTTCATTGATTTTATCGATTACAATCTTGTGATCTTGGTGATCTGGGGTACCCGCGAGCCACTTCCACGCTGTTCCAAGTATATCGAGAGAGCGTTTTGCTCTAAATCTCATTGGCTTTAGTCGTTCGATTTCATTCTCGATTCGAGTTATTTCGTAAATTAAAAAAGATTAGTACGGATTTGTTTTCGTTTTATTTTGTACCACCTCCTTCAATACTGACAATGCCTGTTGATACTTTTGTATCTCTACCACGTGGATGATCTTAAAGGTACCATTCTGCCTTGCTGCTATTCCGGTTTCCAACATTACCACCCCTAGATTTTGAATAATCCAAGATAGTCGTGTCCCCAGCAGGCTGGTAACAAGATTAACCTGTCGAAAAAGGATGTGGGATCAGTATTTTAGCTGATTCTTATGCACTATCCTGCCTGACATGGTTTTAACCTTTGTATTCAAATCTTCAGCTACTTTTTCTTTTTTTATATCTTGGGGTTAGTTTAGAACCTAACCTTCTGTTGATCTTAACATATATTGTGTCACCTGGATCGTAAATTTTTATAGGTTCCTTTTTCTTATTATGATATTGTAAATCGGAATCTTGCTTATCTGAAATTTTCTTTGAAATTTTTTGCCTTTCGAGTTCTAGTTTTTCTGGTGAGTGTGCTAAGTGTACCGCAAAGAATGCTTCTATTGGTTTTTTATTAGTGGTGCTATGGATCGTTTTATTATACTCATCTACAGCTCTGAATATTAGGTCTTCAAATTCCAACTCGGGATGCTCAACCTTTAAACATCTCATAATTTCTGTGAATGTCGAGTGGAATCTTTTCTACTTGGCCACTGCAGACGATGTATATGGTGGGGTTGTATGGACATTTATGCCTAGCTGATCATTCAAAAGAAATTTTATTGACGCGGAATTCAGGGATTTCTCATTATCCATGACTACCGTTGTGGTCACACCATTATCCATGGTACCTTTAAATGTTCCGCTGCTTTTGAATTAACTAGTTTTATTTGCACATACTTTGAGAACTTGTCTATTGCTGTTAGGATAATTTTATTCTGTGTTGAGTATAAATCTATGTGTATGATTTCTCCCGGATACCTTAGGAATGGGTGATGGTTGAATTTCTTGATTTGGGGGGTGTCTTTGTATTTTGAAAGTTTGCATGTTTGACAGGCTTTTACTACTGCTTCTATTTTCTTTTTCATACCGGGGAAAAAAATTTTCGACAAAATTTGTTTTTTGTTCTCCAATGCGTTTCTATGGGCTCTAACATGTTCTTTTGCTATGATTTCTTGCTGTTGGCTATGGTCATGGACATCTGTAGTTTGAATCTGCGTGAATCTTGCCTTATAGTTCCTAAAATGTTCTGGAAATATGGATTGGATTTTTCGGAAGTGAAGATACCATTTACCATTCTAGGATCCATTTTTGCTTTTAAAATTGTTACAAGATCACTCTCTGAATAGTTTCTCCTTACTACTGTATGTCTATGGTATGTAGGGAACGGTAATTCGAATGTCGTTGATTCGTTATCGCCGGTGAGAATTATTAATTGGTTTTTAAAGACGTTAATGGGAATGTCCATTGTTGGTATAAGTTCATGACCTGAGCTCTCATCGCTATGCACAGTGGCTGCTGACGTGCTGCTAGCATTTATGCTAGTAGGACTTCTAGAAAGAGCGTCTGCTACTACATTTGAGCTACCCCGGTTTATACTTCAACTCATAATTGTACTCCTCCAGGTAACTTTTCCACTTTTTCAACTTTGCATTGTTGTTCTTCGGACTAAGTGCATAGGTAAGCGGTTGATGATCAGTGTAGATGGTCACTTTTGACTTACTATAGAGATACATCCTTAACTTTTCCAAGGACCATACTATGGCTAACATTTCCCTCTCGTTTGTAGCATAATTTTCTTCTGTTTTAGATAACGCTCTAGATATAAATGTAATCGGTCTCCCGTTTTGTCCCTAGTGACGCACCTATTGCTATATTCGAGGCATCTGTAGTCAGATGGAATTCCTGATTGAAATCGGGATATGCTAATGCTACGTCTTGTGAAATTAATGAATTTTTCACTTTCTCAAAAGAGTCATATTCTTCTATGCCAAAACGAATTTCGATTTTATTGGAAATATTCTTTTTAGTTCTACCATGTTCGCCACGCAATAAGGCTGTAAGGGGTCTTGCTAATTTAGCAAAATCTTTAATGAATCTCCTATAATAGCTGGCTAAACCCAAGAAAGACCTTAATTGTTTTAGGTTCTTTGGTGTGGGGAAATTTTTGATAGCCTGCACTTTTTCTGGGTTGGTTTTAACACCTTCCCTTGATATTACTACTCCAAGGAAATCAACACTATGTTTGAGGAATTTGCATTTATCTACCTGTACTTTCATGTTTGCTTTTGACAAAGTAGAGAATACTTCGGCCAAATGACGAAAATGTTCTTCCTCAGATTTGCTGAATATTATGATGTCATCGATATAAACAGCATATTTTTCCTATATGTTCTCTTAATATGTCATCAAGGGCTCTTTGAAATATTGATGGGGAATTTTTCAAACCGAAGGGGAGTCTGGTAAATTCGTATTTCCCTCCGTTTACAGCGAACGCTGTTTATTCAATATCAGATTTCTTTAGAGTAATCTGATGAAATCCACTTTTCAAGTCGAGAACAGAGAAATATTTGTTGTTGCCCAATTGAGCAATCATCTCTCCAATTTCGGGAATTGGATATTTATCCGAAATGGTGACTGTATTTAATTTCCGATAGTCAATGACCATCCTATATTTTTTTCGTCCCAGACTGTCACTTTTCTTTGGGACAATCCAAACAGGGGAATTATAAGGCGACCGTGAGGGTCGTATTATACCATCTTGTAGTAATTCTTGAATTTGTTCTTCAACTACTTCTCGTAACGAAGCTGGATACGGGTAATGTTTTGTATAGACTGGAGTGTCTGACGTCGTTCGAATTTCTCCTTGGACATTGGTGGCATAAGTCAACTTCATGTCTGGGCTCGCGAACAGCGATTTGTATTCCTCTTGAAGTGCTTCTAACTTTAATTTTTGCTGACCTGAGAGTTGATCTGAATTGATCGTGTGGACTTGCTGAGTTTGCATTTGTCTCATTTTAACAACATGAGAGTTGTTGACGTATAATAGGTTTTTTCCCACATCTATAATGGCATTAAGTTCTTTTAATGTATCGTTGCCTAAGATTCCATGAAACGATTCCAAATTTGGCAGTAGAAAAAAGATTATAGGTTTGTTGGGTTCATTGAAAAGACCCAAGTGGACATGTTCCGTAATTAGGATGCGTCCATTCTTACAGTTCTCGCATTAGAACTTGTGCTCGTTTGTTTTTACATTTTTGGCTAAAAAATTTTTATTTAAATTCTGGTGTCTTGGAAAAAATTTTTTTTTGAATGGGGTTTTGGGAAGAATTTTAAAAAACAATAATATATAACAAACAACAAAACCAACAGCGAGGGAATATAAAAAATAATAATATACCACACAACAAACCAACAGCGAGGCAATACAAAGGTGTGAATAACGCACCAGATACAAGATATAGCCAAGACACGAACCAGATGTACGATATACGATACAAGACATAGCCGAGACACGAACCAGATGTACGATATACGACCAATATTGGCACTGGTCGATCGAACCAGTGCAACGCAAATAAGTTACGATCAAATGCAATGGATCGAACCACACGCAACCGCGAGCAATTTCGTACAAGCGGGAAGATGCGTGGGAAGCATAATGTGAGAAGTTGGAAATTACACGACATACGATACGGCTACGATCAAACACGACCGATCGGACCGCACGCAACCGCGAGAGATTTCGTACAAGCGGGAAGATGCGTGGGAAGCAGAATGCAAAAAACCAATATGCATACATACGACGGGCAACCAGGTTCAACACGGCTCGATCGAACCTGTGACGTACGATCGAGCATGATGATCGAGCCGCATACGACCGATGGCAAATTTCGTACAAGCGGGAAGATGCGTGGGAGGCATAATGTATAAAATCGGCTATGTAAGAGCAAATAAGGGCAAGCGAAAAAGGGCATTGGCCCAGTGAGACAATTTAAGAGCACAGAGAGGCCATTAATAGAAATGCATGCATTGACGTACAATGCATGTACAAGCATACACTCACAATACATGTATGCTATGCGTGTATGACCGCGAGAGGGAGTACCGGTGGCTTATGGGTGCTCTCTGCCTACGTCACACACAAGAGATCAAAGCAGTGAGAGCATGAACTGCCGAAATTATGAGAACAAAGTGAGGGCCAAGCAAGCCCACGAGACGGGTGCGGGGCATGTATGCATGTATGAAACGATAATGGTTTGTGGATTGATAGGGAATATGCGAACCGAAGGGGGAGGGATGAACAATGGGGGAAGCCCTCATATCTGATAGATACGATATGCGGATGAATGTGCATTGTATGGGAAATTAAACGATTTCATATGTTAATTTAATCAATATGATTATCGTTAAACAATAGCTTAAGTTAATATAATTGTCATATATATGTATGTAAATATAATAAGGAGAGAATATGTGTGAAATTGGGTATGACAAGTGGATCAAAGGGAGCGACGGGCAAAGGCAGCGATGAAAGCAGAGAAAGCCAACGGGATACGATGGGCGGCCAATAGAAAGGCGACGCCAGCATAAGAAAGGGATGCAAGTCAATATGTACAAATAAGAAAGACAGGGACAAGGAATAAATGGGCGCGCAGCCACAAAGAAAGTGGACATATGCGCCAAAGATTTACGGGACTTTCACCACGCATAGCAACAAGGGAATGCGTGGGTGAAAGCAGAGGGCTGATGGAAATGTACCAGCTGTATAGCGGTACCACACCAATGTGTTCCTGAGGCCATGGGAACTGCCTATATAAAGGCAACATGAAGTCATCAAGTCATGAAGTCATCAAGTAGTGATCAAGTAACAAGTAATTAAGGCCTTACGAGTAACCTTAAGAACTTATCAAGGAAACAGAAGGAGCAAAGGAAAAACAAGGAACTATACAGGCCTTACGAGTAACCTGTACAGTTCATTTCGACAGCAACAAATCCTTAAATAAGGATAGTAAACACCGTACCCAAGCTAGAGTGAGTGGGAGAGAAGCCAAGCATTTCCAGGAGTATCCAAAGTCAATGGTAGGCACGAGGATATATCCTACTGCCGAAATTCCAGGATCTTTATATCCTGACGAATACCAATTATTGAGGAACATCCTGCCAAAGCCATAAAACAAGGGCCATCTCAACGAGCATAGCGAAAGGGTGCAGAGGTGTGGAGCACAACTCAAGCATATGATACAGACCGAGACAATAATCGGCAACAGAAGCAAGAGGAAGGCAAGAAGCGACGACGAGGGATTTAAAGTAACTCACCAACGCTGTCCAAGTCCAGACCTACCGCAGAGAAACTTGTCATAACCAATCAAGCCCATAACGATCGCAAATAAACGTATTATAAAAAAATCAAATCAATAAACAAACTGTTCTGATTTCACCGGGGCACAAAATAAATTTTGTTGTGCCGAACCTAGCCCAAGAGATATTATAAATATCCCGAAGGACGAGAAAGGATCGTTACAACTGGCGCCCAACGTGCTATACTGGTGAAATTTAGAAATAAAAATACAGTTTATAAATCATAAAAAGATCAAAAATGGGAAAAGGATGGATTTACCACATGAAGAAGGAGGATTTGGAACAGACAGGCAAATGGAGATTATGCGTAGATTTTAGACAGATTAACGCAAAATCTATAAAGGATGCATACCCAATGCCACGCATCGATTACATCTTGAATCAACTACGCGAAGCAAAATTCATAAGCAGCTTAGATCTGAAGGACGGATACTGGCAGATTCCGTTAGAAGAGAAAAGTAGACCAATGACGGCATTCACAGTCCCAGGGAAGGGGTTATTCCAATGGAAAGTAATGCCATTCGGTTTACACTCAGCATCAGCAACTTTCCAACGCGCACTGGACCAAGTCATTGGCCCAGAAATGATACCAAACGCATTCGCATACCAAGATGACATTGTGATAGTGAGCAAAACAATCGAAGAACACATGAATCATCTACAAGAAGTGTTCAGGAGATTGAAGGAAGCAAACTTGAGAATTAATGCCGAGAAGTGCCAATTCTTTAGAAAAGAGCTAAAATTTCTAGGCCACTTGGTGACAGAAAACGGTATTGCAACGGACCCAGAAAAGGTGGCCGCAATAGCCCAATTAGAACCACCAACTTGCACAAAGGAATTACGCCAGTACTTAGGAGTGGCATCCTGGTACAGACGGTTCGTACCAGGTTTTGCAGCACTAACACACCCATTGAACGAACTACTAAAGAAGAGAACAAAGTGGCACTGGAGCGAGGAGCATCAGGCAGCATTCGATGCTGTAAAGGAAAGGCTGACGAGTCGCCCAGTATTGGCATGTCCAGACTTCACAAAAACGTTTGTGCTCCAGACGGATGCAAGTAACATGGGATTAGGAGCCATATTGGTACAAAACACTGAGGATGGAGAGAGAGTGCTATCATACCTGTCAAGAGAATTAAACCCAGCGGAAAAGAACTATTCGGCAACAGAAAAGGAATGCCTAGCGATAGTATGGGCAATACGCAAACTAAAACCATACCTTGAAGGATACCGATTTAAAGTGGTAACAGATCACATGGCGTTGAAGTGGTTGAATAGCATAGAAAGCCCTACGGGCCGTATAGCCCGATGGGCACTGGAACTGCAACAATACGACTTCGAAATAGCATACAGAAAGGGCAAATTAAACGTTGTCGCAGACGCTTTGTCAAGGCAACCAATGGAAGGGTGCAAAAGAATAATAGATAATGGTGCCAGATTAAGACAAGCAAACAACGATTGTGGGTGGATTCAAGACATAATGGGAAAAATAAAACAACAACCACAGAAATATCCGGATTACATTATAGAAAATAGTCAGGTATACAGAAACATTCCGCACAGAGCAGGCCAAGAAGAAGTGGTAGCTTGGAAACTATGTGTGCCAAAAACACTACGTAATCAAGTAATGGCCGAAAACCACACGGCAACAACAGCAGGGCATACAGGGAGCAGGCGAACTACTGCCAGGACCGCAGCAAGATATTACTGGCCAGGAATGCAACGAGATATCAGGACATTTGTAGGAAAGTGTACGATATGCCAACAATATAAACCCAGCCAACAGCAGGCAGCGGGAAAGATGCTAACACAAATACCGGAAGAACCATGGGCTACAGTATGCGCTGACTTTGTAGGACCGTTGCCAAGATCGAAACACGGAAATTCGATGCTACTAGTAATCATTGACAGGTTTTCGAAATGGACAGAACTGATACCGATGCGGAAGGCAACGGCAGAAAGTCTAGTTAAGGCCTTTCGAGAGAGGATACTATCTCGATTCGGAGCTCCAAAAATGGTGATAACGGACAATGGAGTTCAATTCACTAGCAGGATATTCAAAAAATGTTAGAAGAATGGGGATGCCAACACCAACTGACAGCACCGTACACGCCACAAGAAAACCCAACCGAAAGAGCAAATAGAACAGTAAAAACAATGATTGCTCAGTTTACGGGGAAAATCAACGCAACTGGGATGAAAGTTGGCCAGAAATAACTCTAGCAGTGAATACAAGCCAATCAGAGGCAACAGGATTCACGCCAGCGTATGTAATACAGGGGCGTGAACCAAGAATGCCGGGTGCACTATACGATAATGTCACGATAGGCACAGGAAAGCAAACGATACCACCAGACGCGAAGGTGAAACAAATGCAAGAGCTGTTCGAATTAATACGGCGAAATCTGGAAACGGCTGCACAGGATCAGGCCCGCCATTACAATCTGAGACGAAGAGAATGGAGACCAGTGATTGGAGCAACGGTATGGGCAAAAGAACACCACCTTTCAAATGCTGCAGAAGGATTCGCAGCAAAGCTGGCACCAAAGTTTGGAGGCCCATATGAAGTGATAGGCTTTGCGTCTCCGGTCATATGCAAAATACGGCACAAAGAAACGAAAAAAACCAGACAAGCACACATCAGCCAATTGAAGCAACAAGTATGCGAGGAAGAGGATGGCATGAAAATTGATGAGCAATGAGTATGGACGACTCTTATGACATGGCGGCGAGAAATCTGCACAGACCGGCCGGCTGAACAGAGCACTCAAAAACATGAAATTAGAGCTGAAAATCTCAAAGTACATCGTATCGAAAAACTAGCAAAGTCACAAACCGCATCTCAGAGTAAGAGGAAGATATAATAAGTAGGGTAAATAGATGCAAGACACTGATAAAAAAAAAAGATGCGGAACGCGCCAAGAAAAAAAAAGGAACAAACAGTGAAAAGATGCCCTAATCCGACAACATTTAAGAAAAGATACTCAGTAATCGCCAACATTAGAAGATGCCAATTGGCCAATAAAAGATGCGAGCTGAGTCCCAAAAAAAAAAAAAGGCACAAAACAAGCACAAGAAAGCCAAAACCAAAAAAAAACACAAAATAAGCAAAACACACAAAACAAGCAAAAAAAAAAAAAACCAAAACAAAAAAAAAACACAAAAAACAGGGCCAAAGTCCAAATGAGTTCCCAAAAAAAAAAAAAGCACAAAACAAGCACAAGACAAGCCAAAACCAAAGAAAAACACAAAATAAGCAAAACACACAAAACAAGCAAAAGACAAGCCAAAACCAAAGAAAAAAAACCAAAAACACAGGCCAAAGCTACAAATGCAAACATATAAAATGCACAAATTCGCAGATGAAAAAATTAACATGCATGAAACAAACACAAGGTACAAGGGACAGGGGAGGGCAAATCACTCCCCGAAGAAGGGGGAGTGTGAGGAATATTATAAATCATAATAATATCCCACACAACAAACCAACAGCGAGGCAATACAAAGGTGTGAATAACGCACCAGATACAAGATATAGCCAAGACACGAACCAGATGTACGATATACGATACAAGACATAACCGAGACACGAACCAGATGTACGATATACGACCAATATTGGCACTGGTCGATCGAACCAGTGCAACGCAAATAAGTTACGATCAAATGCAATGGATCGAACCACACGCAACCGCGAGCAATTTCGTACAAGCGGGAAGATGCGTGGGAAGCATAATGTGAGAAGTTGGAAATTACACGACATACGATACGGCTACGATCAAACACGACCGATCGGACCGCACGCAACCGCGAGAGATTTCGTACAAGCGGGAAGATGCGTGGGAAGCAGAATGCAAAAAAACCAATATGCATACATACGACGGGCAACCAGGTCCAACATGGCTCGATCGAACCTGTGACGTACGATCGAGCATGATGATCGAGCCGCATACGACCGATGGCAAATTTCGTACAAGCGGGAAGATGCGTGGGAGGCATAATGTATAAAATCGGCTATGTAAGAGCAAATAAGGGCAAGCGAAAAAGGGCATTGGCCCAGTGAGACAATTTAAGAGCACAGAGAGGCCACAATAGAAATGCATGCATTGACGTACAATGCATGTACAAGCATACACTCACAATACATGTGTGCTATGCGTGTATGACCGCGAGAGGGAGTACCGGTGGCTTATGGGTGCTCTCTGCCTACGTCACACACAAGAGATCAAAGCAGTGAGAGCATGAACTGCCGAAATTATGAGAACAAAGTGAGGGCCAAGCAAGCCCACGAGACGGGTGCGGGGCATGTATGCATGTATGAAACGATAATGGTTTGTGGATTGGATAGGGGAATATGCGAACCGAAGGGGGAGGGATGAACAATGGGGAAGCCCTCATATCTGATAGATACGATATGCGGATGAATGTGCATTGTATGGGAAATTAAACGATTTCATATGTTAATTTAATCAATATGATTATCGTTAAACAATAGCTTAAGTTAATATAATTGTCATATATATGTATGTAAATATAATAAGGAGAGAATATGTGTGAAATTGGGTATGACAAGTGGATCAAAGGGAGCGACGGGCAAAGGCAGCGATGAAAGCAGAGAAAGCCAACGGGATACGATGGGCGGCCAATAGAAAGGCGACGCCAGCATAAGAAAGGGATGCAAGTCAATATGTACAAATAAGAAAGACAGGGACAAGGAATAAATGGGCGCGCAGCCACAAAGAAAGTGGACATATGCGCCAAAGATTTACGGGACTTTCACCACGCATAGCAACAAGGGAATGCGTGGGTGAAAGCAGAGGGCTGATGGAAATGTACCAGCTGTATAGCGGTACCACACCAATGTGTTCCTGAGGCCATGGGAACTGCCTATATAAAGGCAACATGAAGTCATCAAGTCATGAAGTCATCAAGTAGTGATCAAGTAACAAGTAATTAAGGCCTTACGAGTAACCTTAAGAACTTATCAAGGAAACAGAAGGAGCAAAGGAAAAACAAGGAACTATACAGGCCTTACGAGTAACCTGTACAGTTCATTTCGACAGCAACAAATCCTTAAATAAGGATAGTAAACACCGTACCCAAGCTAGAGTGAGTGGGAGAGAAGCCAAGCATTTCCAGGAGTATCCAAAGTCAATGGTAGGCACGAGGATATATCCTACTGCCGAAATTCCAGGATCTATATATCCTGACGAATACCAATTATTGAGGAACATCCTGCCAAAGCCATAAAACAAGGGCCATCTCAACGAGCATAGCGAAAGGGTGCAGAGGTGTGGAGCACAACTCAAGCATATGATACAGACCGAGACAATAATCGGCAACAGAAGCAAGAGGAAGGCAAGAAGCGACGACGAGGGATTTAAAGTAACTCACCAACGCTGTCCAAGTCCAGACCTACCGCAGAGAAACTTGTCATAACCAATCAAGCCCATAACGATCGCAAATAAACGTATTATAAAAAAATCAAATCAATAAACAAACTGTTCTGATTTCACCGGGGCACAAAATAAATTTTGTTGTGCCGAACCTAGCCCAAGAGATATTATAAATATCCGGGGGAGGAAGGAGGGGTGTTTTAAAATATTAAAAAATAATTTTATCTTTCCTTTTTTTTGCCCACGACAAAAAAATACGACAAAGAGGTACATTTCAAAAAAAAAAATAATAGCCTCCTTAATTGGGGGAGAGGAGATTAGGCTTTGGTTTGTGATACCTCTTTATTTTGCGGAATTAACTCGGACATATCACCTTGAGTGGTGAAATATTCTTGCTGTTGCTGATACTCTGAAAACTGTGAATATGGGACTACTTGGAAATAGTCATCTTCCTCTTGATATTCAGACTGAACTTCGGACATATTAACCTGAGGTTCTTCTTGCATTGGAGTACTATATGATTCATTTTGTGCTTCAGCTCCAATGTGGAACTGTCTTTGAATTTTATTCGGAAAATTTGTTATGGGCTGATTAACTCTTTTCAACAAAATTGGCTGTTGTGAGGGATTGGTATTTGGTCTGTTTATGTAATTTACTTTTCTGGTCATGATGGAACCGTCTACTTCCATTGGAGTGGGTTTTGGTTGCGGTTTCGGGGTGAATGGTCTAGGTGGTGCATTAAAAAATGGCTGGTTATTATTACGGAACGGATTATTCTGAGGAATATTATAGCTCTGTATCTGTCTGGGATTATACCAGTTTGTATTAATGTGTGGTTTAGGTGGAAGTACTGGAGGGTACTGTGGTTTAGGGAACATATTGTTCTTATTGTGTTGTACTGGTTTATGTGATATGTTCGGACGAGGGTATTGATAACCAAGGCCGATAGAATTTTTAGCGCGTTTATTATCTACTGCATCTATTAATTGCAATGCATGTTTTAGATTAAGAGGCTGCGCCATACTTAATCTGTCTGCTAGATCACCATTTAAGCCTCTAATAAAAGTATCTAAAGCTCTGTCCTTTATTTGTTTTGACATGACCATTCTAACTTCTGGGCTGTGTCCCATATTCTTGATTTGATCAATAATCAAGGACATTTGTTGGTGGACTGCAAAATAGAATTCATGGATGGTACTATTCTTCTGGCTCATGGAAAATAATTGGTATTCCAGTGTACCTAGGTCTCGTCTATCCTAATACTCTTCTAAAAGACATTTCGAGATTGCAGCCCAATGCAATGCGGTATCATTTGCTTTCAACACTGAGTCTGCATGACCGGTAATTTTGTCTCTAGCCGTCAACAGTATCGCGAAATATTTTGGTGTTCCCTGTAAGGGAGCAAAAACCTCCATTATGCGTGAAGCTGTAGAAAACCATGTTGTAAACTCTGCTGGATTACCTGAAAATTCTCTAAGTCCTTTCACTAAATCTGGAACCCTTTCCAAATCGTTCCAATTGTCACTTAAATTTGGGGTTAAATCTTTATATACTGGGTTTTCTGATTGCGACGAGTTCAAGCGCTCAATATAATTCTCCATTCTAGCTGCTAAGCCTTGGATAGAAACTGCTTCTATACTTCTACCTGCAGAACCTGAGGTTGATGCCATTTGTGGCTCTGTAGCTTGACGATTTCCTGGCTGAAGAACTGAGGCTTTTACCCAACTATCATCAGGCATTTTTCAATTTAAAAGGGGAAATATTTCACTTAAACGACAACAGATACGTAACACAATCGCGTCGAATATGTAATCAGGTTTTTTTGTAAGAATAAGCAAGTTCGCGGCGCGGTTGGAAATGGCTTTTGGTTCACAGGATAATTGTTAGTAAGGATAAATATTTTAAGGGTTAGTTGATTTTTTCTTTTTTTTTGTAAAAAACTTAACTAATTGATTTTCTTCTTTTAATTCTTTTGTTTTTCTTTTAAAACTTAGCTAATTGATTTTCTTCTTTTAATTCTTTTGTTTCCTTTTTTAGGATTTTACTGATTGATTTTTTCTTTTTTTTCTTTTTTAACTTTCGTTTTGATTTAACTTTTCGTTTTGATTCACAATTTTCTCTTAAATCTAATCTTCTTAACTTACATTATAACTAGCATCTTCGGTGCTTTACTGATCGGCTTGTAGGAGGGCTCGCTTTTCCAACGTCGAAGGTACTAACGCTCCTGGGCAAACACTTTCGGGTTATCAGTTTTCCTCGGAACGGATCTTGGAGGAAATTGCAGCGATTGAATTTTTGACCCTGTCTGATTCTTAGCGTAGGTTCAATACAATGTTTTTTTTTTCGTTGACACTTAAGGCATTTAACGCGTTTTATTGGTCACGATCACTGATATCTTTCACTAACACTCGATCAAGTTTTGTTTTAGCAGGGTCCCTGCTCGGGCGCCAATTAACACTTTCCTTGTTCTCCGTAGGAAAAAAATAAAATTTATTTAAAAATCTTTATTAGTTTTACGTTCACAAATCTTTTAGTTTACTGGAAGACTTTAAGACAACTACTATGAACAAGGATCGCGGAGCTCCAACGAAGTTACAAGTTGCACTCAGGTTGAAGACTGGGTTGATCGATTATGTTTGGATGAAGCCTCTGGTATTGGGCGTCGTTGGTGACAGCGACGTCTGCTGAGTCCAAAAGTCCAACGCTGGCGTGGGATCTGTTTATCGATGAATTGATTTAGGCGACTTGAAGTCTGGTGTACCGAACTTGATCTGTTTATTGCCGAATTGTAGAATTGGGCGACTTGCTGTCTGATGTACTGAACACGACACCATTCTCATAGGAATGTTTAGTCTGGTAGTTATTGTTTGTGCCGATGCCCATTATGACGAGTCTTGACTATTGTAAGATGAGTGTGGGCGCGGTCATAAAGTATTTATAGGTTTATAGCATGCCTGGTCTTAACTTATATGCTATGTTTATACAATAACAAATATACATAAGTGCAGTAATAGGATCCGCCACTTATGCGGACTGGCCGCAGCGTGAGAACGCTACCGTAAGCACTTCTTGAGTACGTACCATCCGTACATATATATGCATATATACAAATACATATGGCATGGTATATACTCCCGTTCAAACCTCATTATGTACTTTAGGCTAAGTCAATTAATAAATAAAGAGAGACGATTCATTCTGAATCCGTCAACACCGAATACAACAACACCATTTGGTAACGCCAAATGGCCAGACCACCTTAGAACAGCTGTTAAACACCTATGTGGCAAAAGACGATGTGGCAAGCGACCTACCAAACAATGATGTGGCAAGCGACCTACAAAACAATGATGTGGCAATGCTACTACGAGACGGCGAGGAAGAACACCTTTTAAGACGAGCCAAAGACGAGAATACGTGTAGAAGAAGTAAAGCAGTATAAAAAATAAAAGACGTGTAGAGACGAGTGAGAAACGACGCTCTCATTAAAAGCCTAAAGACGGTTAAGAATTAAATAACGGTTAAGAGAATTTTCTAGATTCAGCTTCAATGAGAATGACGCGCAGTACATGATCTCGTTTCTATATGTAACCAACTCGGAGTAGTCCACGAAGAAAAGAATTTGTAGCCACATATCTTTCATAAACTTATCAGTCTGCAGCGTGAAAACGAAGAGCGCAACGAAGAACGAAAATGCGAAAGCAACCACGAATTTGATGACTAAGACGGTAGCGAAAAAGCCGCTCCATGGTCGCTTGGTATGAATTTTCGGTACACGGAGGACATAATTAGAACATTTGATGGAACAAATTCAATTGGAATTGAGGAATGGCTTCATAATTTGAAGATCAAGCTCTTTTAATGAACCTTAATGACCTTCAAGGGGCAATGAGAACTATTTGTTTTGAGTGAAAGAGGTGTTAGTTCTTGGTCAATACTCAAAAATGCACTATTAAGCGAGTTTAGGCAGACCGTATCGAGCAAAGGTTTACATAAACAACTGAGCGAAAGAAAGCGAAACAAAAGTCAAAATATGCAAGAGTATTTTTATAAAATGAAAGACATTGCATCGCGCGAAAGAATCTAAGATCAAGCTCTTTCAAGATAGAACCGACGGGATAGATAAACATGAAACTAGTAAATCAGTTTTATACGGTGCAAATGTCTTAAAGAATTCAAGTTAATCAAAAAAATAAAAAAATATCAAAGAAGCTAACATCGGCTGTGCCAAAGTTTATATACCCTTGCAGTCCATGGCCATAATATTTTTACATGTTCCAAACTCTTTTTCTGTATCTCAATTCATTAATGCACAAAACCTTTCAAATATCAAATATGAAAATGAGCAACAAGGAAAATGTTAAAACTGAGAATGTAACCGTGAGAAGCGAATTACCCTTGTTGCCAAAAATTCAGATACCCACATTCTCTGGAGAGCCAAGAGAATGGGACCTGTTTGTAGAGTTATTTGCAGCATTAATTAAAAATAGAGAGGATCTAAATCTTACTCTTAAATTCAATTATTTAAAATCCGCATTAAAGGGCGAAGCGAGGAGCATGGTAGCTCATTTATTGTCAGGTTCAGCTTACAGTTATAATGCCGCTTGGAAACTGTTGACCAAGCGGTATGAAAATAATCGGAGGGTATTTTCCGAACAATTAAGTCGGATCGTTGATCTACCGATGATCAACAATGAGTGTAAAAGAAGTGATTGACCTAATTAATGAGTCAGTGCACTTAATTAAAATAAAAGCAAATTTGTCCGATGAAGTTGACCTAATATTCGCACAACTCATACTTAGGAAATTTGATAGAGAGGCTCTACAATTGTATGAGAGTCAGATTAGAAAAACAATAGTTGTCCGATCTGCAAAGGTCCTTGGCATAGCGCACCTCTGTGCTATAAGTTTAAAGCGCTAACACCTAAAGAAAGGGTGGAAATAACCAAAAAAGTACAATTGTGTACACGATGTTTGAAGCATTCAAGCAACAAGAGATGCGCCAATGAAATGGACACCATACCCTTCTTCACTTTGGGGAAAAACAGGCGAATTTAAATACTTGTGTTACGGCACAACAAAAATTGTTGGCCACAGCCCTAATACAAGTTAAAAAAATAAATGGAGAATATGAAACGTTAAGAGCCTTGATTGATAGTGGTTCTCAGAGCACTATTTTATCTGAAGAAGCCGCTCAAATATTAAAATTACCCAAGATCAAGAAACAAACAGAATTATTTACGCCACTTATAGTGGCGTATCTTCAACAAAACCTAGAACTTCGAATAGAACTTCTTAAGGTTGAAGCAATTGTGTTGCCACAATTAATGAAAGCTCTCCCATTAAAAATAGCAAACGTAGATATGTCAAAATGGCAAACTTACGTGCTAGCTGACCCCACTTTTAATAAACCTGGTAGGGTCGATATGATAATAGGGGTAGACGTATACACCCACTTCTTAAAAATTGGAGTTGCCAAGATTAATGGCCTACTAGGACAAAATACTCAATTTGGCTGGATTGTGTCGGGATGTAGGAAGTCAAAAGGAGATGAGTCTATAGTAGCTACAACAATAGATATCACAGATATGGAGCGTTTTTGGGAAATGGAGGCAGATGAAAAAGATGATACAGAAGCTAGCGAATGTGAAGAAAATTTTAACAAGACTACTAGGATTGATGCCTCAGGAAGATATGTGAAATTATCCGAGATGAATTCTACATGGATGATTTAATGACTGGAGGTAATACCGTACAAGAATCAAAACACAAAGTTCAGCATGTTTCCAGAGAGCTGGAAAAAGCAGGAATGAATTTGAGAAAATGGATTTCGAATAAGTCCGAAATTGTTGAAGAGGTTATTGATACAGGCGATAATAAAGTATTAAAAATTGATCAGAACGAGGCAATTAAAACCTTGGGTTTGCAGTGGGAACCAATTAAAGACGAGTTTAAGTTTAAGGTACACTGTGACGAGAACAGGAAAGTGAATAAAAGGGGTGTGCTATCCACACTAGCCAAGATTTATGATCCACTAGGTTGGCTAGCACCAGTAACGGTAGTAGGCAAGTTATTTATGCAGAAGTTGTGGCTAGCTGAACAAAATTGGAATCAAGAGTTGTCCGATAACGAAACAACAGAATGGAAATCCTTCAGGGATAATTTGGTGTATCTGGAAGAAGTCAGATTACCCCGATGGATCAAGACACAGCCTAATAGGTGGTTACAGATTCATGGGTTTGCTGACGCTTCAGAGAAGGCATATGCAGCGGTAGTATATGCTAAAGTAGGTGAAGCAGTTACCTTAATAGCCAGCAAAAACAAAGTTAATCCAATCAAAAATAGGAAGACTATTCCTAAATTGGAATTATGTGCAGCACACTTGCTATCGCAATTGCTACAAAGAGTCCAGCAATCTATGGCTGCTCCATCTGAAATATATGCTTGGAGTGACTCTACTATTACACTGTGCTGGATAAAGAACGGTGCTAGTAAGGAAAATTTCTAAGGCGTCGCATAGAGGATATCCTAAAAATCAAAGAAATAACATGGAACCATGTAAAATCTGAAGACAACCCTGCAGATGTAGCTTCAAGGGGTATATGTCCAAATAAGTTAAAAGATTGTGAATTGTGGTGGAATGGTCCAAAGTGGCTCGGGGAGGCAAAAGATAAATGGCCTAAACAAAAAACAGACGATGACAAGATTATGGTAAATTCCGTACTATTAAATACAGAGAGTAGTATTATGCAGGAGCTAATTGAAAAATATTCTTGTATGAATAAGCTGACCCGAATTACGGCATATGTATTACGATTTATTGGCATTAAAAAAAGAGATAAAGTATACCCATCATACTTAACCGTTAATGAGCTTAAAAATCCTAAAAATTTCATAATTAAACAGCAACAGGCATATCAATTTAGCAGAGAGATATCAGGTCTTACGCTTAACAAGCAAATTGACATGAAAAGCAAAATTTTAAGCTTAAATCCATTTGTGGACAACGATGGAATATTACGACACTAAGCACCCTGTGATTTTGGATAAATCACATCTAACAATGCTGTTGATTAAAGATGCTCATAAGGAAACCTTACACGGAGGAATTAATCTTATGAGAAGCCAAATTCAAAGGAAATTTTGGATTTTCGGATTGAGAAACGCCCTTAAAAAATACCTAAGGGAATGCGTCACTTGTGCCAGATACCGCCAAGTAACTGCAGAGCAAATTATGGGTAACCTACCCAAAAATAGGGTTACGGTGTCATCTCCATTTCATAACACGGGGATTGATTTTGCCGGTCCATATCATATAAGATGCTCAAAAACCCGGGGACAAAAAACATTCAAAGGGTACATAGCAATATTCGTTTGCTTGTCAACTAAGGCAATGCATTTAGAAGTTGTTAGTGACTTGACAACTGATGCTTTCTTAGCACCATTTCGAAGATTTGTTGCAAGACGGGGTAAATGCGCTAACATATATTCTGACGATGGTACAAATTTTGTAGGTGCGGCTAGGAGGCTTGATGAAGAATTCAAAAAAGCAGTTCAAGATAACGTTCAAATTGCCACTGTTCTAGAGCGAGAACAAATTAGCTGGCATTTTAGCCCCCCGGCAGGACCTCACTTCGGAGGTATATGGGAACCGGTTAAGTATCATCTGAAAAGAGTTATAGGAGACAGCAACCTCACATATGAGGAACTGGCAACATTGTTGTGCCAAATAGAAGCCGTGTTAAATTCACGTCCGTTGTATACGACGGGTGAAGATATGGACAACAACGAGGTTTTAACTCCCGGTCATTTCTTAATTGGAAGACCTACATTAGAAGCAGCCGAGTCCATATCAGAAGAAAGAATTGGAAATGTAGACAGATGGAAATTAATTCAGAAAATGAAAAAGGATTTCTGGTTGAAATGGAAAGACGAATATCTATATACTCTCCAGCAAAGGCATAAGTGGCGACGAACCACAGAGAATTTAGAGAATGGACAGGTCGTTCTGATCAAAGATGAAAATTGTCACCCAGCCAGGTGGCCTCTGGGCAAGATTGAGGAAATTCACAAAGGCAAGGATGATAAAGTAAGAGTGGTAAAAGTCAAATTGCAGGAAGGGTCAATTACAAGGCCTATAAAAAAAATCTGTCCACTTATTGTGTTAAAATCATCAGAAGACGCTGAGGAGACACGATGTCAGAAAGGTACCAGATTCGGTCATCTGTCCAAAGTAGGAACCGTAATGAGTTTAGCAATCTTGATACTGCTTTGCCAACTTTCGAATGCAGCAAGCATTAAAGATAGTCGACCAAAAATAACGGTAAAAGAACTAAACGCAACAGCCGCATTGTACTTAGATCCAATGCGTGAAGTGGAAGTAGAAGCGTCCTCATGGGATCTGGTGGTATACTATGACATGTCGGCATATTTTGAAATACTCAGTCAAGGTGACAGAATGATTCCCAAATTGAGGGGCTTATGCCAAAAACTTTATAATTTCGAAGACCAGTGTCATGTTGTATTAAACAACACGGTTAAGCGAATTAAGGATATCGAGGAAAATAATATGCTATTCATGATTCAAGAAAAGACAAGACGCAAGCGAGCACCATTTGAATTCATGGGTTCACTGTACCATATATTATTCGCTGTCAAGGATGGGGACGATAGGACACAAATGGAAGAAAACATGAGAAACTTATTTACAAATCAGCAGAACTTAAAGCATCTAGAAGAAAAGCCGACATCGGTGGTAGATTCCACGGCAAACATTCTTAAGACTACCATAAATGAGATAAATGAAAACTTTGGCAACATGAACAACCGGATTGAAAATATGACAGAATTATTAAAAGAAAGTTATTACGTGTGTAGAGAATCCATTCGGTTTTTCATAATTGTAAATCAAAAACCAGCCAAATGAAATTAGAAACCACCAAAATAAAAGAAAAATTATCTGAAACGTTAGTATTGCCAGGTAAAAGGAGCGGAACTGAGTTAAAGGACATATATTCTCTGTTGACAGCCAAGGGAATTTTTGTTGACAGAAAATTAATTATAAGTGCTAAAATACCACTTTTCAGTAGACATCCATCCTTTCTCTACAGAGTTATTCCAATTCCCGTTCGATTGGTTAGTAATCAATTGGTAACAGTGTATATAAGCAGTCAGTACTTAATATATAATTTTGAAATAGACTCGTATCACTTAATGTCAGATTCAGCAATGCAGAAATGTCGAACCTGGCAATCAAACAAGAGAACATGCGAAGGAAATTGGCCTTGGAGTAACGCCAATGATAATGCCTGTGAGCTGACACCTTTGAAACAGAATAGAAAATCGACCTGTTTATACACCAGGATTATTCAGCCAAATTCTTACTGGGTAGAACTAGATAGTAGCAGTAGGTGGTTATTCAAGGTCCCACCTAAAACTAAGGCCAGAGTAAGAGGATATACCGGAACAAGGAATCTTGTGCCTCAGACCAGGCTGCACAGCTAGAGCAGAAGATAAAATTTTAGTAGCTCATCATAGCGTACAGTCAGAGTCGTACATAGCTATTACAACTTCGCATATAAGCGATATTAGTAACATACCAAATATAGAATGGAGTCCAGTTGAAGCCAACTTGGTAAATCATAAGGCAGAATTAGAAAGAATAGGAAGTCAGTTACACTCGTTAAAGGAAGATCATTTTGACTTACTAGGTTTAAACGTCCATCATGCAACCGGTCATGCTTCCCTAATATTGGTCATCATACTAAGTTTAATATTAATAATAATTTGCATAAGACAATATAAGCTTAAACATAGATTCCAAGCCGTTATATTTGGCCGCGCCTCGCAGAATGTTTAAGATTAAACATCGTGTTCATCTGAAATGGCTTCACCAAATCAGATTGACAAAGAAATATACAAAACGAAACAAAAACATAAACAAAATAAGTCATAAAAATGCATATGACAATTATTGCTTAAATACCAAACAAAACATACATCCACACTCTGTGGAAAACACTTAAGATTATAACAGCGGCACGGTATCAAGTAACCAACGCTGAGCATGAAATATAAACATTAGAATAAGCATTTTTAAGAGCAATTGTCGCTCCCTAGAGTTTAAGAATTCATTTATATACACAACAGTTCTTTAAATAAAATCAGTTCATATTTTGAATTCAACGAACGGGGCAGAAGACCCGCGAATCCTACCAATCTGGTCTGAGATAAGTGGTAAGGGATACTTATCGGCGATTGTATTGGCATTTAACATACGATAGTTTACACAAAGACGGTCAGTGCCATTTTTCTTTTTAACTAACATCATAGGGCTAGCAAAAGATTAGCAACTAGGACGAATAATGTTTGACTTTAATAATTCATCTATTTTACCCCGCACGTGGTTTTTCTCTTCCTCACTAAGCCTGTATGGACGCCGTTGTACTGTTTTTTGTGGATCTACAAGTCTAATATCCAACTGCCCTGTAGAAACTTGAGTCTTATCAGTCCAATCAGAGTATCGCTTTAAGATATTTATTAGAGCAATCTTATCATAGTTACTTATATCGATTTGATCAGATTTGATGGCATCCTCATATCCGACTAAATCTCACGGATAATCAACACATCGTATTGTAAAAATCTATCCATAATAACATGCATAAAAACCTCTAAATTGTATGGTTTTACATTTATATTAGTTAAAACCTGCTGTGTACTATAAATTTATCGTCAACACTTTCCTTTATCAACGAGCACTCAGATCCAGAATCAAAACAAAAAGGAACGGACTCACGTCATAAACTTATTGTTCCTGATGGTGGAGAAACTGTGCAAATCTTTACACGCTTCTCGTACACCTTGTCGTTTCCCGGTATTCGTCTTTTTGGGCAAGATGAGGCGAAGTGCCCTACTCCATCGCACTTGAAGCAAATAATTGTTTTTCTCTCATTTTTACTTCACTGTATTCTTTTATTTAGACTTAACTTGATTACCTTGCACTGAACTGTATTTGTTAGTTCCGGACCGGGGCTAGTTATTACTGACCTCACTGAGCCTAATGCCCCGTCTTATATAGGACCTCACATGATGACAGTTCTCGTACTTTGGCAACATTTATTAGTCAACATGTTGCTTAGGCCTGTAAACTCAACATCTCAGGTGTCAGTCTGCAAACGCTGCACGGCAATGTTGTAAATTACACAATGCACTGACACCTGACAATTCTCAAAGCACCATAGTAGGCTTTGATTCATTCACACCTGATTATTCTAAAAACAACATACATAGTAGGCTTTCACTCATTCTCCGACATATATTATACTAGAACTGACCCGGCGAACTTTGTGACAATAAATAAGCAGATTGTGTTTTTTTTTTTTGGAAAAAATACAACAAAAAATGAAATAACTACATTAATCATTCATTATTATTTCTGTGTTTAGTAAATAGGTTGCTCTTCACTTAAGTACCTTGTGATACACACTTTTTGTTTTATTATCAGGCGCAAAAACAAACAACGCAGATGGTCTTCCGACCCGTGAACATGCCACGTATAATTGACCATGGCAAAAACATGAATTTTCTAGATTTAAACCACAAACTTTTAAGAACTGGCCTTGTGATTTGTTGATGGTCATGGCAAATGCAAGACGTATCGGAAATTGAAGTCTTTTAAATTTAAACGGCATATCGGTTGAAATCATCGGGATCTTCGGAATGAGAACTTCCTCACCTTTGAATTTTACTATCATTATCGTAGCGTAAATTACATTGTTCATCAATTTACTAACCACCAAATGCGTTCCCGTCACACGGGAACGCTGTCGAACGGGATAAAAAGTATCCTATGTCCATCTCCTGGCTCTAAGCTACTTCCCTACCAATTTTCAGTCAAATCTGTTCTGCCGTTCTTGAGTTATAAGTGGTGTAACTAACACGACTTTCTTTTATATACATATATAGATTATACTTTTATTATACCTATATATATGTACGGTTTCAAGCTTGCACTATGCAGCAAACCATTGAAAGATTTTAATAAAAAATTCAGGAATCAAGTTGCAAGGATGGAAGCTACATAAGCTGCCTCTGACTTCTGTTAACTTCTATGACAGTCTCTCAAGCCCACTGTATAAGTGTGTCGGCTTATTTTGCATTTCAGTTCGTCAGCCCATTTAAAATCATGATGACGTGCTCGTGGTCTTGGCTACTACATAATGAGAAATACCAAATTGGAAGACAAACAATAAATTCTGCTGTATTTCAGTTTCCAAATTCTTTCCTCCTCTTCCTCCTCCTCCTCCATGCTAGTAAATTTAACAAAATTGTCGAGCCTTTTGAAAATTCGAAAACCACTTGGGAACATATCAAAAAGTACAAAAGCAAACAATAAAAAAAAAATACAAAAGATGGGATGGCGGCTCGTTGCCGCCATGAAAATTTATGAGTGACACGAATGGTTTTCTTCAGCTGCATTGCAGTTTAGGCTGCACACCAGCTACTACAACTATTAAAGCAGGAAAAAACAGAAACTGAAAAACAGTTTTGCCTTCAACCAAATTTAATGACAAGATCAATTATGAAATTTTTAAGACGCTTAATTTTACTTGGCAAGCATTCAACTATGAATTGAATTTGCGGAGACAACGAAAAGGAAGAAAAAAATGAATTATTCCATTCCATGGTTTGCCCCTCTTGGCTTAAATATATTTATATCCTATTTGGTTGACTTCAATGTGCCATTGCATAATAATATTGGTCATTGCATAAGAAATAAGTTTAAGTTTTATCAGCTACGCCGAATCAATGAAAGAAAATAGCAATGGTTTCAATTTCATTGAGAAATACTTTAGTTATGAAATGTTAAATCACATTAGCCATAGCTTATTTGGCTTCAGGCCACAAGCTATTTTAAATCAGATTCAAAAAGAAAAAGAAAACACAAAATGATATTTTCTATAGCCGATTTATTGTGTCCAACCTTTCGACTGTTACGAGAGCAGACCGAAATATTACTGGGTACACCTCACAAAGGATACTTCTAAAATGCTTCAGTTTTACCGTTCGGATAGTGTAAAACAAATCTGTTTTCCACTCTCTTCTGCAACCAAGCATTTTTAACAATACCTTCCGCAACAAAATCCAGTCCCGCTTGGTCCACATCAGGAATTGAATGGTCCATTATGGGAGCCAAAGCAAGGAGCATAAAATCCGTCTGATAAGTTTTTTGTTTGTACCTGCCGAAGTATCCATATTCTTGATAACTACGAAATCACCCTCATCAAAGCTAACGGCAGGGATTTAATGCTTCGCATAATACTCAGCATTATATTCTTGAGACTTGACAATATTACGGAAGGCTATTCTACGGACGTCTATTTCTGAGGCATCGACTTAAGCTGTAATCTCACCCAACCGTTCGGTTAGTTCAACTACTGCAACATCTCGTTGTTCGACTCCGAATAGGAGTACGGAGGCGGCGAATTTTGTTGTGAGGTAGACAGAACTGTTCAATGCGAATTCTATGTTCGGCAGTTGTTGGACCCAATCCGCGTGGTCCACGGATTCCGTAAATTTACTTAACATAGGGCCAAAGACACAGTTAACCCTCTCGACTTCGCCATGAATTATATTATTGGCCTTTAGAAATTCTGCAAATTCGGAAGAAGTAAAGCAGGTACCTCGGTCGCTGATGATTCGGCGGGGTCTACTATAATTCGAAAAATACTGAGATTTTAACGTCTGACATACTTCACGCGAATTAGTAGTGACAGCAGGATACAGCTTCACAAATTTAGTGAAAGCGTCAATGACAACAACAAGATATACAAGAAGATTTCTTGAAACGTATGGACGGACGGGGACCTATATGGTCAATATGAATAGAATCACACGGCAGGGGCACTTTCGGAATGCTGTGTAGTGTGACACGATTGTTTTGAGCGGAAGCGAAATAGTAAATACACTTGAGGCAGTTTTAATATAATTGTTGACGTAAGACTTCATATACGGAAACCAGTAGTACTTCTTCATTTGTGTACAACTCTTCTCCGTGGACATATGGCCAAGCTTTTCGAGCACTATTCGTATGGCGTTATTTATCATTTCGGAAGGGACATAAAGTTGGGGTCCACTCTTCGGGGACAGACGGTACACTTCTCCGTCTCGCAGTTCGAAATCTGCTATTTCGTGTTTCTCTAAATCATCTCGAAGTTTGACAATCTCAGGGTCACGGTTCTGAGTTAACTGCAGTTGGAAGTCGAGGTTTAAATCGTCAACGTATGCGGCAGTTTCCATTCTGCTCAGAGCATCGGCATGGGGCATACTAACGCCCGAGCGGTGTACAATCGTGTAGTGTATTAGAGTTTGGCTAGTCAATTCTATTCTGTACATATGCAGTGGCAATAATAGACTTTAAGACTTCGGCTTGCTCTTCCCGTAAAGTGGACTCTATATCAAACTCTGACTCATCGACAGCAGGGACCTCAATGTCATTTATAGCCCTAAGTGCCTCGTTCAGTGTTTCCGGAGGTACAGCAGAAGATTCTAGAAAGGGAGAATCAGACAGCAAATCGGCAGATACAATATAAGAATCGCGCGGTAGTACCGCTAAATCTTTTCTCAATATGTCAAAGGACTTCAGGACAGCAGTGAGTTTCGCATTTATACATTCAGTGGGATTATTCATAAGTAACATACATTCTTTTCCATATTTATTTTCTTTAAATTTACAAAGTCTAATGTTAGTTTTGTACAGAAGATCTCTACCTATACCTATAATCATCGGCAGGTCGGTTGCTTTGTTTGGCAAAAGTTTAAACGTATGTATTGTCTCAGTACTGAGGAAGTAAACAATACACTGGACCTGACCCAGTGACAGAAGTTGACTATTTCCTAAACCACGGCAGTTCAATCTACTGGGGCTAAGACAGCAGTTGGGGGGGACTTCAGATTGACATAGAAAACTCTTCGGGCTGCCCGAATCGAGGAGGGAGAACATTTGTATAAATTTCCTATATTGCACAAACAAAAGCAACACTTAGGCGGCAGTGGTGGTGGCAGCAGAGATTATCCGAGACGGGCAGCTTTTATAGATGTGGCCCACTATGCCACACTTAAAACAGGAATTCGGCGGTCTGATCGGTTTCGGGCATTGGTGTTTATAGAGGGGCACTACGGCAGGCATGTCCTTCCATTGGTTAGCGGAAAAGGGAACGTCAGAGTCAGTGACGTGTGCGGCAAGCAGGGCAGTAGTATGCATGGCATCGAGCAGGGCGGCAGGCGTTGTAGTATATACATACCAAAATTCATTCAACACAAAGAGCTCAACTTGTAACACTTTGTTGCAAGTATAAACAATCAAATATGTACGCAATAAAACAAAAGTGTGCACTTGAATAAGTTTACGTGTATACATTAATATGTTCATATGTATATGTATGTACATTTATATATGCACATACATTTAGCAATCCACAGCTGTAACATGAGCTAAGCCATCGTGTGAACGCTGACCATGCACTCTGATGCAAGCGCCCCAAATAATACGTATGTATGTACTGACACACTCTAAGTCGCAGCATAAGAATATCTATGTAACAATAGGTTAAGTCAAAGAATATTTTTTGAATAAAAATTAATCGGAAGAAGACCACAAAACTGAACTGACGTCTTCATTTATTTAATATTCATAACAGTGGAACCCGGTCATTACATGGCGACCGTGACAATAGGCCAATACAAGGCCTAAGGACATCGAAGGACCCAGGACTAAAGACATTGGGGACCAAGGAGAAAATGTTGTGTACCTATGTGTGTATTTTAGTAAAATAAAAAAAATATATATATAACCACGAAAATGAGAAACGGTAACGATGGATAACTACTTTCAAAGAAATACCAGACGGAACCCGGGCTTTAGAGAAAACATAATTGAGGTTTTTAGAAGTGAACACAGCCACTCCCCTCAAAGCTCGCTAACTCTAGTGCAAATAAGAACTATATACTCAGAACAAACTGAAGAAAGATTCCCAGTAAAAGGAGACACAAGAATACAAATGTGCTTCTTATTGAGTGTACCAGATATATGCTGCTACACAAATGCAGAAGGTACTTTCCATTTCTACTTGATGGAATAAAAAAAAAGAGGAATAAAAAGAAAATCAAATACATAGAAAATAATCAAATATCAAAGAAGCTAACTTCGGCTGTGCCGAAGTTTATATACCCTTGCAGTCCATGGCCATAATATTTTTACATGTTCCAAACTCTTTTTTCGTATCTCAATTCATTAATGCACAGAACCTTTCAAATATAATTTCAATTTCTTCTTCTTCTTCCCCATCCCCTTTTACACGCATGCCGCGATTCGCACGAATACACATATAGTTTATGTAGCGTTGCGTCGTATGTGTGCATGCGTGTGCTCTGTTGATTTGATGATGACGTAGCAGGCAGCAAGCCGAACCGATTTATATCGGCTGTAACTTGTATTCTATCTATCTATCTATCGTCTGTATATCCGATCAGATTCAAATTTTGGGATCTGAGATTTTATATATAATACTATCCTATTGGTAAATTTCAAATCGATACTCCAATTTTTGCAAAAAATGTTTCCTCCAGAGCTAAATGATATAGTGGTCCGATTCTGCCGATTTTCATAATAATGTCCGAATTACCCAAAGCGACCAGGGAATTGGGCAAGCTCCTCCAAATGCTCAAATGCAATTTTTGAAAAAATTTTTCCTCCAGAGCTATATGATATAGTGGTCCGATTCTCCCAATTTTCATACTTTATTTTTCCCAGGTAATAAAAAGCCCCCAAAAAAAATTTCATCCCGATAGCTTTTAAGATGGCTGAGTAAAACGCACAGACGGACGGACAGACGGACAGACGGACATGGCTATATCAACTCAGCTTCTCATGCTGATCAAGAATATATATACTTTATAGGGTCGGAAACGTCTCCTTCTGTGCGTTACAAACATCTGACCAATTTTACAATACCCTCTGCAAGGGTATAAAAATCAAATACTTGTGATAGAACTTGATAGAAAGATCTATAGTAGAAGCGTACAACCGCCTAAAGCGAAAAACTAAAAATTCTACCCACATGGGTACATAAACTATTCGAACAACCCACCCATAGAGACAATTGATCTCTCAGGGAATTAATTTAAAAAAAAAAGAGTAATTTTTTTTTTAACAAAATATGATTAATTGGGACGATATAATAAGAGAAGCTAGAATACATGCGCAAGAATTAAATAAATGTTGTTAGTGCCTCTCGCAAAATAGGGAAACATCACAAAGTACAATAGAAAAACACTCGAAAATAATAATAGAGAGCCTAGAAAATATCAGAGCAGTGTTAATAGAACACTATAGTTAACTAACTGCGGGTAGAAAAACAGCCGCAAATGCATTCTATAAAGACTTAAACAAAAGGCGAAATCCGCATTAAAAAGATATAATATCGAATATGAACAAACAATTGATTTGGAAATTGCAATATCACTGGAAGACAAAACCCAGTTAACGGCTGAAGAGGCCATGAGGAAACAGCAGTGTGCCTAATAAAAACAAAACTAAAAGGTCACACAAGAAATTAGATAACCTCTGAACAGACAATAGAAGAGATTATTAACAGTATTGCGTCAAATGTAAAAACAGAATCAGTAGCGTCAATAACGGCAAAAATCAAAAACCAAGAGAATGAAAAGCTTACCAACTCTCTGGAAGGTGCCTTTATACACGATGGCACATCTGTCGAGCTAGCTAAAAAGTATACACTTTCAGTCGCTACAGAGGCAATAACAAAGAACTGCATAAACAATCAAGTACGTAACGTACATGAATGAACTAACAACAAAGTTCGTAGACAGTAGTACAGCAGTAACAGGACTGGCGAACCCTATCATGCACTACCGTCAATACAATAGAAATGGACAAAATAATTACCGAGGTAGAGGTAATTACAAAAATAACGGTTATAGGAATAATAATAATACCGGTGGATATCGTGGTAACTCACGGTACAACAACCGAGGAAGAAATAATTCCGATGAAAAACAACGGCGAACTGAAGATTCCCCGGATGGGTGGGTCAACAGCCACCTCACTAATAAAGACATGTGGGACATGCGGCATGCAGCGATTGGATTCTTGCTCAATGCAATCAATTACGATAGTAAGATGGTAACAGTTGAGCTACAGTTTTTAAAGATGAATTTAAATTTAATTAAAGACATCATAATGCCGCTTAAATTGGCTTTCGACATCATAAATATGATCGTCAGGTGACTTCCTATTAATTTTAGGCAAATACACGAGAAAGTACTTTCACACGTTGCAGAGGACACACTTTTTTTGCGCTCAGCAAATTTAATTTTTTGTAACGTTTAAAAACTTTTGAAACACTTTAACAGTATCGGTTTTATGAATTTTTGATATCCGATTTTTATTTTCATTTCGCGCTTGCTTATAGTCGTTTTTGTGCATAAGCAAAATAAAATCTTAAACAACATAAATTATAACCTTCAACAAAACTTGCGGTGTTGTAGTTTTGCCTTTTATTTTGCTCTAGTGTTCTTCCATCTTACCGTTGCAACTAACTCTCGTGCTCTAGCGTATAAATTGAAGTTGCGTGTGTTCAATTTGACGAACTCTCTCGCTCTTTCATATTTCTGTTTGATTGCGCTCTCATCTTTTGCCTTCACGCGATTCAGTGATACGTGTTTTTGTGTGTATTGTTGAAAATACCATACGTGTCTGTTTGCAGCCCTGTATTATTTGTTACCCCTGGTCATATTCATTGTACTAAGCTTGCAAGTTATCGATATAAAATACGGAATGCGGAATTATGGAACTCCATAGGTGAGACGAGGCCTACGGAAGCGAATGCGGTAGCTGCGTGGAATGCACAGAAACAGAAAGCGTTGCCCACGAAGTGTGAGTGTAAGATCTTCTCAGTTGGTTCACCTCAAGAATTGTGCTACAGCAAAGGAAGCATGGGATAAGCTCAAGGAAACGTATGAGCCAAGCGGACCCATTCGGAGGGTGTCTCTATATAAAAAGTTTGCAGCTGAGAGAGGACAAGATGAGCGGTGATCATAGTGGTGATCATATTACTTTCGAGAATGCCAAAGAAATATGAAAGCTTCGTTATTGCGATGGAGACACGAGATAGTCTTCCTTCGTTGGACAGTCTCAGGATTAAGTTGCTGGAAGAAAGGGAGGAGTAAGCATAGAGTAACAACCCCAGAAAAGCAACGGGTGTACCAGGCAAATGCGCGAAGAAAACCAACTCTTAAAAAGAAGTCTCTGGTGGATATAGAGTGCTATAGTTGTAGGCATCTATAAGAGGGACTGCCCAAAGTTTCAAGAAAAGCCAAAGGTAAATCGGTAATTACAAGAGAATATTTCAAGAAGCGAGAAAAGTACGCAATCTTCTTGTGGACAATGCAAAAATGAACAGCAGGTATTGAGGCTAAACAAAGCGATATATTGATAAAACAAGCAGGAAGGGAGTGGAATGCCAAGTTAAACGCAGGTCTATGTGATCTTGGATTCACTTCTTGCAAGAACGAGCCGTGCCTTTATCAGCAGGATACAAAAGGTAGACTTTATGAATTTCTCCCGCTCCTTAGCCAATTTGCTTTGCGCCTGATAGCATCAGCTGTTTAGTAGTGTTGTTCAACGTATACGGAGTCCGTATTACGGACACAGCTGATACGTAAACAGACACTGTAAACTTACAGCCCCTAACAGCACACATAAGCGGTGCATACTTCTAGGCTGTACCTGGACGAACGGTGGAATTTTTAAATTGGGGAATCTACCGGCAAACTCAATAATAAGATTGATAACGGCTTAGTAATTTGCTCAGTAATTGGCATCTGCCGCTATGGCAGCAATATTTTATCTGATGAGATCTGTAATAATAAAATTTAATTCTTAAATATATGTAAACGCTGGAATCAACATGTAAAATACAACCTTCCAATAATCTAAAGAGTTGGAGTTTGATTCCAAATTGTCTAGATTAAAATATTGACGAATTGATAAAATGGAATCAACTCTATTAGTTCTATGTTTCAAACTTTTGTTTTTGTCCAAAAATTGAAAAAGGGATGTCTGCGATGCGGAGGTTGATGTTGGCAGGCGTGGTTCGGCTCAATGGCGAGACTTCTGAGCGTTGAAAGAAGAGAGGTCGTTTTCCAAGAGTTTTTGAGTCTCAGTGATGTTGAATGGTAAGTAAAACGCTTCTTTTTTTTGCGAATTTCATATTGAAGTAGCCTGGACCTTATGCCCTCTAATAAGCAATCGCAGCTTTCGCGACCTTCGTCTGTTTTTAGGACATTTTTTAACAATTGCAAATTATGCAGAAGTCCGCAAGTTACAGGAATTATTAATGATACCGTGACCAACGTTCGCGAAGAAGTTTGCAATGTTGCACACTCAAAAGGTTGCAATAAAATTTGTAAGTCTTTTAAAATTAAAATTTCTTCAGCCGAAAACGGGTCAAGCCCCTTTGGGGTTGAAAGAAGAACACTGCTTATAGCATGATTTCTTTTTAGAATTCTTTCAATCATATGGAATGCGCTATTCCTTCTTGTAGGACATTCTTGCTTTAAGCTGTATGGCTTCTCTGTACATTGAGCTTCTTTAAATTTGGCGTAAGCTACTGTGCTTTTCTTAAAGAATCCCACAATACTTTTTCATTTCCCCGTAATAACTTTTATTTTGTCTTGATTCAGGCATTGTTGAACTATTAAATTAATAACATGAGCAAAGCATGGCACATGTTTTTTTTCCAATATCTCACATGCCTTTATCATTGTTCGTGCGCTATCGGTAACAATGGCTGTAATTTTGTCCATAACATCCCATTCAA
This sequence comes from Drosophila insularis, assembly GCA_018903935.1. Taxonomy (NCBI): domain Eukaryota; kingdom Metazoa; phylum Arthropoda; class Insecta; order Diptera; family Drosophilidae; genus Drosophila; species Drosophila insularis. Next base: position 171,634 of record JAEIFP010000384.1, on the reverse strand, counting down.
TAAACACTGCAGATAGAGAATTCGCAATGTTTTCTGCAGAATGATTTTTCTCATTCTGTAACTTACTAGTGGAAAGTACTGCTGTGCGAAGTTGAAATTCTGGATCTATAAAATGGCAAGTTACGGACAAATAAGCCTCGTTGGCTCGAGATGTCCAACAGTCGGTTGTCACAGCGCAATACTCCACTTCTTGCAAAATGCTTTTCAGTTTCATTCTCATGTTCATTTCGTATCGGGGATCCAAAGCATTTACAAAATGCTTAAATCCCTCGTTTTCTATAATGTAAAATGGACGAAATCGGAGCAAATAAAATTTAACAATGCGCTGTCCAAATCTTTCTTCCGTTTGGATGAGGCTTCATATTTTTTATCCAAAAAAGTCGCCATATGTCCTGAAGCCTTTGGCAACTCACTCACCGTTAACGTTGGGTGTACCCGCTTTAAATGCCCCGCCATTCCGCTGGTTTCCGCTGGTTTGATAAATTCTACCACATTTTAAACATTTGGCAGTTTTGCCAAAAAAATTCCACACATTGGACTGCCCATATCGCACCTTTTTGGTTTGCGTCTCTTCCTCTTGTTGTTTTTCTTCAATGGTTGCCGCACTACAACCTACATATTCCCCTACAAATAATACAAAGCACAGAGGTTAACTTGGAAAGAACGTACAGTTAATATATGTATATATGTACATACCTTCCCCATTTAAAGCTCTAAGATATTTTTCCATTATAAACGCTGTCTGCCAACACCAATATAGTGTGGCCAGAAAAACTCTAAAGCTGGCAATCGCAGGCTCAAAACAGGAAGCTTTTCTGAGACTTAGCGACTCAGCAGATCGTGACCCCTGGCGACGAGCATATAAAATCGTAGTTAAACGAATATACAGTAACAAGAAGACTGCACCACTGAAATACGAGGACGCAGGCAAGGTAGTACACTACCTATTTCCTACCAGTATAGAAACGCTTTCTTAAAAATTCCCAGTTCCAGTTAAACACAATGAAATATAACCTGTAACATGTGACGAAATACTCGCCATTGCCAGGTCTCTTGACCCCAACAAGGCCACTTGCCCGAAATATATTCCCAATCGCGCATTAAGGTTGGCAATGGTACTAGGCCCCGACCCATTTGCTGAAACATATTCGCAATGTCTGCGTGAAGGAGTGTTTCCCAGAAGATGGAAATCGCAAAACCTTGTGGTAATCCCAAAGCCAGGCAAACCAACAGAGGATGCATCGTCTTATAGACCGATTTGTCTAGTCGACTCCATGGGTAAGGTGCTAGAGAAACTTATATATAATAGACTGAATGACGCGATTCATGCTGGAGGCGATCTATCTCCAAATCAATATGGATTTCGGAAGACGCGTTCTACCACAGATGCAATAAATAAAGTCGCAAATATTGCCTCGAACGCTATAGATGGCATCCCGTGGAAGGGAGGCAATAAGAAATATTGCCTAGTGGTAACCCTAGACATCAAAAACGCCTTTAACTCTGCAGACTGGGGATGCATTCTAGATTCCATAAGCTACTTCAGAGTCCCCGCATACCTTCAAGCCATTATTTGGAGCTATTTCGCGGATATGCAACTGCGATAAGCTACCTCAGCAGGACCAGAAGTACGCAGTGTGTCCGCAGGAGACCCCAGGGGTCAGTCTTGGGCCCTCTGTTATGGAACACTATGTACGGTGGACTTCTAAGGCTAAGTATGCCACAAGGGTGCGAAGTTGTGGGATATGCAGACGACGTCGCACTCGTATTTGTTTCAAAAGAGCTGCATAACGTCGAAGAAGCTGCAAACACGGCATTGGCTCGAATTACAGAATGGCTGCGCTCAGTAAGCTTGATGCTGGCTGCCCACAAGACCGAGGCGGTGCTTGTCTCCAACAGGAAAAGCATAGCAAAAATACATGTAGAAGGTACTACCATCGAATCAAAAAGAGCCATACGATACCTCGGTGTACGGATAGATACACGGCTATCATTCCGTGAGCACCTTATGCATCTTCAGCTTAAGGCTTCAGAGTCGATGCGTAGAGACGTTGAACAGAACTTGTCTGAACATAATGCAAACGAAAACGTTGAACAATTGGAATTGGGAAAAGTCAAAATATGCAAGAGTATTTTTATAAAATGAAAGACATTGCATCGCGCGGTAAAATCGAAGTCCAAGCTCTAATGCAAATATTATATAATCTACTGGATAAATGAACATGAAACTAATAAATCAGTTTTATACGGTGCAAATAACTTAAAGAATTTTAAATCAAAACTAAAAAGCTATGAAACAATGTTTGATTGCAGTGATTGCAGCAATAAATAAAAAGGTCCAAAATGTTGGTGTAACCAATTTGGGCATATTACCAGTAAATGCAGTCAAGTTATTCAAAAAGATGAACAAACAGTGAATGCGTACTCTACAATGTTAAGGTAAAATTACGAGTAAAACAGTGTTAATAGAGAATATAAACTGTTCGACTTTATTTGATACAGGCAGCAAAATCAATGTTAGGCGCGAAGACTAATTCAAAGAATTAAGTGATCAAAAACTTTTGTCGTGCAGTGTAAGTCTTATTGGATTTGGCTGTAATCGTGATGAGAATCAAATTAGGTCCAATTGACTATGTTCTTGACTTTTATGTTGTTCCGATGAAGTGTATGAATATTAAATTGATCATTGGTGATCAAATTTGCCTTCTTGCCAAATTAATTGTCAATCGTTATGGTCTAACAGTGCGTAAATACGTAGAGATCGAGATTTCCGCATTGAATATAATGAAAATTGAAACTATCGCGAATAATGACGAGATAAATATAGATCAAGCTGCGGGTGATAAAGATAAAATTGAAGTTCGCGAACTAATCGAAAACTATAAGCCGGTTAAAACAAAGTCAACCCAAATCGAGATAAACATAACACTAAATGCCTAAACCCCAATATTTTCGAGTCCGCGCAGACTACCGTTTTAAGAAACAAAAATAGTCGACGAACAAATTGAAGAGTTGATAAACAACAATATAATTGAAGAATCAAATTTAGAGTTAGAAAGCCCTGTGGTCCTTTTTTATTGATTTTAGACGCATCAATAAGGTAATTATAAAAGATCGTTTTCCCCTGACTCCTATTGAAGACCAACTTGATAGACTCCAAGATGCAAAGGTATTCAGTACAATAGATCTGAAAAACTGATTTTTTCTCGTACCAGTGGCCGAATAAAGTAAGAAGTACACATCGTTTGTGACGCAGAATGGCCAATCTTAATCTCCCGCCTGGTGTGTTTCAACGGCACATTACCGCAATATTTCGGCCTCTTACTCACCAAGGTATTGCACTTCCTAATTCCACCGAAAGATGAAATTTAAAAGAGGTAATTTATACCTGTAAAAATTATGGACTGCAACTTAACATTAAGAAGTGTCATTTTTTGAAAAGACGATTTCTTAGGACATATTTTTGAAAATCAGATGTTGTATCCGACAACCGAAAAAATTGAAGCCGTTTCTAAATTCTAAATTCCTCAGACACCTAAGCAATTGGAAAGTTTCTTCAGAAAATTTATACCCAACTGCGCAATCATTGCAAAACCATTAACAGACTTGTTAAAATGCAATAATAAATACTACCTAGGTGCAGCAGAAGAGTATGCTATCAATTTTTTAAAGAAGAAGTTGACAGAAGTACGAAACCGAAGTTCATACAGATGCTTCAATAGATGCATTCGGTGCAGTCCTATTGCAAAAATCAGATGAAGACGTCGAATTACACCCTGTTTATTTTATGAGTAAGAAGACCACAGATGCACAGCGCAAGTATTTGAGTTATGAGCTGGGAGTTTAAGCAAAGTTTGTGCACAAGTGTTACAGTATAATTTTAAACTTGTACATCGTCCTGGAACCCTTATAAAGCATATAGACGCCCTAAATAGATATCCAATATTAACATTCTCAGTATAGCCGAGATGAAAACATTACATTGGTGGTCTACCCCGAGTAAACGGACATGTTGAGAGGTTGAATGCAATAAACAGTTCAGTGCTATCTAAGCTCAGCATCAGCGATCCAACGAAATGGTACAAACAGGTATCCTGAGTCCAACAATTAATTCCGCGTATGCTGTATTGATTCCACACCTTTCCAGCTGCTTATAGGAGTCAAGATGCAAACCAAAGACGATGTTCATTCAAAGACGAAAGCAAAGAACTACATTACGACGTTAGTGATCTAGTCGCCATAAAGCGAACACAATTTAGCGCCGGCCTAAAACTGAAGCCAAAGTTTTTGGCCCCATACCAAATTGTTAAAGTAAAGCAAAACAATTCATATGATGTACTGTAGTATCTTCAGTAATAAAATAATAATACGCGACGCAATGTAGAGTGACACTTTGTCGCTATGCATAAAAAAGACGAGCGCATAATATATACAAATGAAATGCGACCCCACTTATGAGTGGCTGACCACAAGCGTGGGATCTGCCCCGTCTGCATATTCTCTAAGCCTTATGCGCCTGCCAAATATATATGCCATATGCATATACATACATACATACTACTCTCTCTCGTTCAGCTGCCTCCAGCGGCAGAACTTATATACTTAAGAATTCTTAGGCTAAGTACAAGAACATTTTTTAAATAAAATTTATTCGGTTTTTACCGTCAAGAATAAACGCAACGATTATTTAATTGTCTTATTTCTACAGTACTAAAGATGGGAAGTTCAAATGGTCCAAACAATACCTAAACTTGTGCTGAATTTATAAAGCCATGGTCAACAGACAATGATGATAATGATGACGGAGCATTTGGGCCGTATGCTTAGTCAGGACGGCCGGATGTGGGGTTGGGTTGGTAACGCCGAATGACCAGACCACCTCAGAACAGCTGTTGAGCGACGATGTGGCAAGCGATCCATAAGAAACGATGTGGCAAGCGACCCACAAAACGATAATGTGGCAATGCTGCGACGAGACTACGAGGACAAACGATTTTTAAGTCGAGCCAACGACGAGAAGACGTGTAGAAGAAGTAAAGAAGTATAAAAGCCGAAAGACATGTAAAGACGAATGAGAAATGACGCTCTCATTAAAAACCTAAAGACAAAACATTTATCATTCAAATTAGACATTTTTATAGTTATAGTTATTAAAACCTAGTTATAATCTAAACGTTTCTAGTTATTTCGACGGAATCAGAACCCAGTCCAACACATATATATTATATTACACTTTTATTATACCTGTATATACATATGTAAAAAACTCTTGCTTGCTCTGACAGAACCCAAGTCGTAAATCCTGACCCCCAACATTCTACTGCTTTACTTCTATGACAGTCTCTCTAGCCCACTGTATAAGTCTGTCCGAACATTTTGCCTTTCAGTTCGTCAGCGCATTTAAAATCATGTGAAATGCTTGTGGCCTTGGCTACTAAATTATGAGCGTGGGCAGCCGCATAAATAAACACAATGCTTGGTTGGCTCTCGGAATTTCTTACCATAATTTTTTTCTTGTTAGTTTTCATTCCCCTTAGTTTTATGAGGTCAATCGATAGAAAATGTTTCTCCACTGCCTTCAGTCAACTCAATAGTGAATTTGTCCAAAGAAGTACTATAAATATTTTTCCCATTATGAATTGTCACAATAATAATATCGCCAGAGAAATCCCAAATCGGAGACATGCATAAATTCTGCTGTATTTCAGTTTTCAAATGCTTTCCTTCTCCTCCATGGTAGTTAATTAAAGAAAATTGTTGAGCCATTTGAAAATTCGAAAACCAAACTGGAAAAGCCAATGACTGCCACTTGGCAACATATTAAAATGTAGGGAAGCGGAGACAGCTGAGCTGTTTGAGAACCATTTGGTTTTCTCAAAGCCTGCTTTAAACAATGTCTGTGACACTTCAGACTTGGTTGTCAGAAGGTCCTCAACGCACCCAGCACCAGCCAACATATCATCACCATAAAAATCGTGCCTGAGAACTTCAGCAGCTTTTGGATGAGACAGTTCAATCATCATCAACACTGTTGTTTTTGTTTCGAAGTGAACAGACGCGTGAGTGGATCTGAAAAGTTTTGGGATAATATTTTGTTTTCAAACTAACGAACTGAAAAGGAAAACAAACGAAAAGCGGCAAAACATACATCCGCTCACAATAATCACGCCGCAATCTATGCGAATGTGTTAACAATTGAACGGTGGCCGAGTCTAAAAAAATATACGACTAAAAGTGATAAAAATGAAATTGTTTGCAACAGCAACAGTTGCTTTGTTGGCATTGCTAGCCATTGGTAATGCAGTAGCTGCCGATGAACATACGGATGATGAGGAGGGGGTATCCCGCAATAAGCGTCAACAGAATGAGGTTTCTGTGGGTGATAGGAAACCCTACAATGAGAAACAGGCTGAGGCTCAGCTGCAGCGTACCCTGGAAAAGTTAACCGCTGGCGATGGTCCACATTATAAAATTGTGAAAGTTTATTCTGCCACACGTCACGTTATATCTGGAACTTTGACCCGCATAGATGCCGATCTAATTGATGGCAATGAGGAACAGCATCGTTGCATTGTGGAAATCTGGGCACAACCATGGTTAGAACGAGGACACGAGATCACCTTTAAGTGTCGCCATCAGCCTATTGTGCTTGCCCGTCATAGTCGATCGGTTGAATGGGCCGAAAAGAAGACGGGACAAGGTAGAATATTTATTCCACAAATTCCAAATCAAATTCGACCGACGCTATGTGAACAGTGTGGAGCGTCAGATGCGTCTACGGATATTCCGTCAGAATTTACGTATTATTGAGCAATTAAATGCCAATGAGATGGGAAGTGCTAAATATGGCATTACTGAATTCGCTGATATGACCAGCACGGAGTATAAAGAATGTACCGGTCCCTGGCAGCGCAGTGAGGGACAACCGACTGGTGGCCAGAAGGCTGTAGTGCCATCATATCCTGGCGGTGAATTACCCAAGGAATGCGATTGGCGCCAAAAAGGAGCTGTCAGCTCTGTGAAAAATCAAGGATCATGTGGTTCATGTTGGGCATTCAGTACTGTTGGCAATATTGAGGGCTTGAATGCTGTAAAAACGGGTCAATTAAAAGAATTCTCGGAACAGGAACTATTGGATTGTGATACCAAAGATGGCGCCTGCAATGGTGGTCTAATGGATAATGCCTACAAAGCCATTCAGGAAATCGATGGCTTGGAATTTGAATCAGATTATCCCTATGAAGGCAAGAAGCAGCAATGTCATTTTAATAAAACTCTTACCCATGTTCAGGTCTCTGGTTTTGTGGATTTACCCAAGAACAATGAGACAGCAATGTAGGAGTGGCTTATCACCAATGGACCCATCTCAATCGGTATTAATGCAAATGCCATGCAATTTTATCGCGGGGGTGTTTCACATCACTGGAAAATTCTATGTCAAAAATCGAACCTTGATCATGGTGTACTAATTGTTGGCTATGGCGTCTTTGATTATCCAAATTTCCATAAAACTTTGCCATATTGGATTGTGAAGAACTCCTGAGGTCCCCGTTGGGGCGAACAGGGCTATTATCGTGTCTATCGTGGGGATAATACTTTCGGCGTTAGCGAAATGGCCTTTTCTGCCTAGAGATATACTCAATCACGCCTTCCCCTGAACAAAAAAAAAAAAAAGAATACATATATATATATAAATATAATTGAACCTTTATATATCTAGGTTAATTTTTTAAAAAAAAAAGTTCTTGCAGATTTTTGGCATTTTCTGTGTGTGTATAATGTTTTTGTCTAGTTTCGTTTCGTTTCTTTTTGAGAAATCGTGAACTGTTCTGTGATTATCATATAATATAACCATAATTTTGTGTCAGTTTTGTAATCTCCTCAATACAAAATATCTAAATACTTAATATAACGAAAAACAGCTTACAGAAAATTGTAATAAATTTAAATTTATCTCACCCAGCTTTGTCAATCTCTATGTGCTTCATGTACCATTACTTGACGATACATTTTCTTGACGTCAGCGGTCAGGGCAAAATCGAGTACAGCTTCTCTTGAATGGTGAGACCGACTGAATGTGTCTTAATGAAAGATATTCTTCCATAAATTCTAGGTACATTTTTCTTAATTCAACATCTTTCAACCATCTTCTTTCGAGCGGCAAAAACTGCCGTTTAGCAACTTCAAATGAAAGCCCAAAGCCCAAAATTTTCATTATCAGCGAAATGATGCGCTGGAGATAGAATTTTTATAAGGCAAGGCAAATTTTCGAACTTGGCGTCACGTCAGAAGAGTAACGCCCGGATACAACCCATCCGAAGATAGTCTTCTGAATGGTTGGAAGTCCTGGACCTTGTTTACTTGACATATTGATAAACTTTCACTCGTTGCAGAGGACGGACGTGTTTTTTTACGCTTATCAACTTTTTTTTTTCTCGCGATTAAATAATTTTAGCATTCGAATTTTATTTTCATTTCGCGAATACTTGCTGTCGCTTTTGTTTAAATTTAAATAAAATCAAAACATACAACAATACTCGCATTAGCGGTGTTGTTGTTTTGCTTATCTCTTTTGCTTTTGTGTCTTTACCGTTTTTATCTAACTCTCGCGCTCTTGCGTACAAATTGTTGTTGCATGTGTTCAATTTGACGCGCTCTCCCGCTCTTTCCTATTCTTGATTGATTTGCGCTCTCGTCTTTTGCCTATCCGCGACTCTGTGATACGTGTTTTTGTTTTTGTGCTTTCATCTCTTTTAATTCTTTAGTTGTGAAGGCTTACTCTGCACATTAACCCTTGTGTCAGAACTGGTCAGTATATTCTTATTCACAGAATGTTTACCTTTAGAATTTCTATTTTTTATTTTTTGAAATAAATTTAACTTTTTGATAAAATGGTTGTCTGCTCAAAAAATAAAAAGATCCGCCAGCGTCTTTTATCGTCCCCGACCGGTCTCATGCACCGTCCACTCCTAATGTACAGCAATTGATATCGTTTAAGAGCCCGGTTGTGAATGCTATTAGTAAGGAATTACCGATATCACCTGGGAATGATCTCTTAAAAACGATGCCTATTGTAGTGTCCGATAAGTCCGGGCAATTACCCATTCCAATGGAAATTGCCGATAGTTCTAAAAGTATCGAGGGCCCCGTAAACAAGTTGACTGCTGCAGTGGGTGACTTGTCCAACGTTACTGCTGCGGCTGACGCTTCGGTACCGCGGCCTCTCGTTGACATACCACCAAAAAAACATATATTTGTTTCTAGGCTAGATCCTGTTGTCACATCTGATGATGTAATAGCCTATATTCGGAAGAAAGTTAACGTCTCGAATATTGCGGTGGAGAAGTTTAAATTTTCTTATTCTCGGGACAGAAGGCCTGAGGGCCTAGTTGTACACGAGTTTGCGCCCAATAAGCGCTCCCGTCCGTTGCCTGTCCACCTTCCTAATTTATCTTCTGCTTCAAAAAACTAATAAAGTCTAGTCTTTGCATTCATTATCAAAATGTAAGAGGACTTCTTACCAAGCTCTCGAACCTGTTCTGTGATAGCCAAACCTTTTCGGCTGACATATTAGCTTTCTCTGAAACTTGGCTTAACTCCTCTGTTTTGGATAATGAAATTCTTTCTAATAACTTTATTTCTTATAGGCTTGATCGTGTTGGTCGTCGTGGCGGTGGAGTACTCATTGCTGTTAACTCGAATCTGTGTTCAAGTGTCAAGCCGATTGATCTGCCCTTAGGTGTTGAGTTTATTTGCGTCGAAGTTACATGTTCCAACTTTAGCTTATATATTTCTTGTTCATATATTCCCTCATCTTCTGATATCATGACCTATATGCACCATGCTGATGCTTTGCAAACTATTTTTAATAGTCTTAAAGATCGTGATATCCTTATAGTTTTAGGTGATTTCAACTTGCCTAATATTTCTTGGCTTGTTGATGATAATCTATCTTTCTTAATTCCTTCATCTCAACATGTTTTTCTTGATTGCCTACTTGAATGTCCGCTATATCAGTTGAATTCTTTCCTTAACTCTTCTAAAAGAATCCTTGATCTTGTTTTTGTCTCTGATCCCACTGTTAGTGCTGTATCCCGAACACAGCCCCTAGTGAAACCTGAAGATCCTTATCACCCTACCATTGAAGTTACTATTTCTTACAATTCCGTTACTAAATCACTTAATAACATCGCAAATTCTCGTCGTAGATGTTTTCGTAAAACAAATTTCAATCTTCTTAATAGCCTTATTTTCTCTTTTGATTGGTCATTTCTATTTGAGTGCTGCGATATAGATTGTGCAGTGAAGTTTTTCTACTCTGCTCTTAATTCTCTAATTGATAAATGCGTTCCTTATGTGAATGTCTCTACCGTCTCCAGCGCGCCAGTCTGGTTCACACGTAGGCTCTCTAATCTCCGCAATATTAAATCGAGATATTTTAAAAGATTTAAAAACTGGTTCGCGACTTGACTATGCAAATTACTGTATAGCCAAATCTCAATTTTGTCTTTTAAACACTCAATGCTACAATAATTATATCGTTCGCTGTAAGGTTGAATTTTATAAGAACCCCAAAAGATTTTACAACTTTGTTAATTCCAAAAGACGCTCTAATGTACTACCTTCCACCTTCAGACTTAATGACCAGACTGCTAATAATGACTCAGATATTGCAGATCTGTTTGCTAATTTCTTTCAGTCGACTTATTCTACTACTGTTTCGGATCCCACAACCTATCCCTTTTCAATCCCACATTTAAATTGTATGTTTTTTCCTAGTATTACTGAAGACTGTATTATCTCTAGCTTGTCATCCATGACGTCTTCCTTCGTTCCCGGTCCTGATAATATATCTAGTTGCATCCTTAAAATGTCGAGTGAGACTTGTAGCTTTCCCGATATTTGGAAGGAGTCTTTTATTATTCCGCTTTTTAAAAAGGGTAGCAAATCGGATGTTTCTAACTACCGTGGCATTGCCAAACTTTCGGCAATACCAAAGCTGTTTGAGAAAATTATTACGTCTTCCCTTCTACACCTATCCAGATCCACTATTTCTCCTTGTCAGCATGGCTTCATGAAAGGTCGTTCGTCGCTTACTAACCTTTTAGAATTAACTACCCTTGTACACCATGGCTTCCGTAAAAAGTGTCAAACTGATGTTATTTATACTGACTTTAGTAAGGCTTTCGATACGGTTGATCATTCTATGCTTCTCGCGAAACTTAACATCATGGGTTTTTCCCCGAAACTGTTGGCTTGGTTAAAGTCGTATCTTATTGGCAGAACCCAAAAGGTGTCTTTTCGTTCCTCATTATCTAAAACTATTAAAGTTACGTCAGGTTTACCCCAAGGCAGTCATCTGGGCCCACTGTTATTTACCCTGTTTATAAATGATTTACCCTCGGCCTTGGTTCACTCACGCGTGCTCATGTTTGCGGATGACGTCAAGATTTGTTATTCCTATAATGATCCTTCTTTCCAACAGTACTTGCAATCTGATCTCGATGCGTTCTGTGATTGGTGCCACGTTAATAAATTACACCTTAATGCCTCTAAGTGTTCTTTTATGACTTTCAGTCGTTTGTCTCCGTTCCTAGCTCATTACTCCATTAAGTCTGTTCTGTTAGATTGTGTACCATCCTTTAAAGACTTAGGCGTTATGTTTGACCCAAAACTTTCATTTAATGTTCATATTGCTTCAATTGTCAATAGAGCATGCAGCCTTCTTGGCTTTATTAAACGTTGGGCCAAAGAATTTGATGATCCCTATGTAACAAAGGTTTTATACACTTCTTTAGTTCGCCCTACACTCGAATATTGCTGCGAGTGTGGAACCCGCAATATGATGTTCACCAGCGTAGTATTGAATCGGTACAGAAGCAATTCCTTAAGTTTGCGTTACGCGGTCTTAATTGGGACCCGAGTCTTCGCTTACCTACATATACAAACTTCTTCTTATTAATCTTCCTTCACTTTACAACCGTAGGCTCGTTTTTGGCATTCTCTTTCTCCATAAACTAGTCAACGGCGAAGTCATTTCTACTAATTTACTAGATACGCTATATTTTTGTGTTCCCTCACGTCGGACCAGAAACTTTTTTCCTATTTACCTTAGTAGATGTCTGACTAACTGCTCTCTTCACGAACCTTTTCGTGTTCTTTGCCAATCTTTTAACAACCTTTCTCACCTAATTTCTCCTCGTCTTTCTGTCACTTCTCTTCGCGCTATACTTTTTAATCATCTACAGCGAAACCAATGAAAATATTCTGTATTTGGATTGGCTGCAACTCATCCCTGACCACATTGGCTGTGAATCGAGGCATAGCTGGCACCTTATGCAAATAAAACACCTCCACCGGGTCGGGGATGTTTAGTTGTGTATATAGCTAAGCTAGCTTTTTCAATTTAATTACTATCTGTCTTTAGCTTAAGCTAGTTGACTGTGTTAGTTGACGTAAATAAATAAATAAATAAAATAAAATTTCGTACTCTAAAATTAGTGTTTCTGTCGATATCTTCGACACCATATGTCGAGAAGATTTTTGGCCGAAACATATAATAGTTAAGGAATATACTGTAAAAAAGAAAAATCGGGTCGATTCGCTTGCCAACAACAACAACTAATACTATTCCTGCCACATCAGCATCTGCTGGTGGGTCAAAAAACTAGCTTCGTCCCCTAACCTGGGTTACCAGAACGTTAGAGGACTGAAATCTAAACTTCCTAATCTCTATGTAGATAGTCTTTCTTTTGAGCATAACATTCTAGCTTTTACAGAGACGTGGCTTAAACCTGATATTGCTGATGCATCGGTTTTTCCCACAAACTTTTCTATATTCAGACGTGACCGGATTTCTCGCATAGGTGGTGGCGTTCTGATAGCTGTTGATGCTGCTTTATCATCTGAAATGATTCAATTTTCTAGTACCCAGGAGATTGAGTTTGTCGGTGTTAAAGTAAATTTTAAATCTTTTAATGCTTTTATTACTTGTTCCTATATTCCACCATTGTCAGACGTGGTGGTATATTCAAATCATTTAGAGGCAATTCAGTTTGTCTCCTCTTTGGTTTCCAGTCAAGACATGCTCATAGTTTTAGGTGATTTTAATTTACCCGCTTTATCATGGTCACCAACAGATGAATGTACCACGTTGCTGCCCTCTTTGTCACATGACTTTATTGATGGCCTTCTAGGCTTATCTTTATCCCAAGTCAATCCTGTCTTAATTTCTAATGGAAAATCGTTAGATCTTATTTTTGTATTGGATTCTTCTTATTGTGAGGTTTCTAGGATCGAACCATTTGTTCTTCCAGAAGACAAATTTCATCCTACATTAAATTTAAAAATTGATCTGCCCTTGCTTTCACCATTACTTGGTTCAAATGAGTTACCTCTAACTAGGTGCTTTCGTAAGACTGACTTTGCCAGCCTTAATGAAAACATTGCTACTACCGATCTGTCTTATCTGTACAATTGTAGAGATATGAACTCAACTGTTCGTTTTTTCTATGATACTCTGCATTCACTCTTTGATATTTGTGTGCCTTTTGGTAGGCTGGAGCGGCTTAACAAACCTGCCTGGTTCTCTCGTGAGCTGTCCAATTTGAAAAAGGTGAAGACACGATATTAAAAGAAGTTTCAAAAAACACGTCGTTCATCAGATTATGCTCTGTATACAGACGCTCGTTCAAAATTCATTCACAATGCTATAAGAATTATCTTCAGCGGTGTAAGCTTCAGTTTTCTTCTGACCCTAAACAATTTTATAATTTTGTTAATTCTAAACGTAATACCTCTGTGCACCCATCTTTTTTGTCTTTTCAAAATAAAAAAGCGAGCACTTATCAGGCAATTGCCGATATGTTTGCGAGTTTTTTCAAAACAACTTATTCCTCAACGGAATATCGAGCAAGTCCGTATCCTTATCATTTAGAAAAGGCTAATTGCATTTTCAATCCAGTGATTGATGAAGGTTCTATTCTTAGCGAACTTAAATTAGTTAAACCCGTTTATTCTCCGGGGCCGGATGGTCTTCCTGGATGTGTACTCAGGTTCTGTGCAAACGCATTATGTAAACCCATTTTAAAATTGTTTCTATTGACTGTCGAATCTTCCTCTTTTCCATCTATTTGGAAGGAGTCCTATATCCTCTGCATAAATCTACAACCACTAACCTTTTAGAATTTACATCAATAATTATCAAGGGGTTCAAAAATGGTAAACAAACTGATGTCATATACACTGACTTCAGCAAAGCCTTTGATTCCGTTAATCATACCCTATTACTTTTAAAGCTGAGCGACATTGGGTTTCCACCCCTTTTCCTATCTTGGGTTCGAGAATATTTAACAAATAGAAAACAGAAGGTACTTTTTAAGTCTTCTTTTTCCGTTTCCATTCCTGTGACTTCTGGTGTACCTCAAGGTAGTCATCTTGGCCCTCTGCTTTTCACAGTATTCATTAACGATCTTCCATCAGTCATTGTTCTTTCGCGTGTGCTTATGTATGCTGACGATGTCAAGCTTTGTCTTACTTATAAAGATACAGATTCATTTAGTCGGCTATAAGCTGATCTTAAAAACTTTCAATCCTGGTGCGAGTTTAATCTACTAAATCTTAACACTACCAAATATAAGGAAATGACTTTTTTTCATAACTCTCCTCAACTGGTCACTTATTTTCTAAACAATAGCCCTTTAGATTTGGGCGTACTTATGGACCATAAGTTAAATTTTAACACCCATATTTCCAACACGATCTCAAAGGCCATGAGTGTCCTGGGTTTCATTAAAAGATGGTCAAAAGAATTCGATGACCCCTATACAACTAAAGTTCTTTTGACTTCGCTTGTCCGTCCTATTTTAGAGTATGGATCTTGCATTTGGTCACCTCAATATGAGTCGCACCAGATTAGACTTGAATCCATTCAAAAGCAGTTCTTGCTATTTGCTCTTCGTGGCTTAAGCTGGGATCGCAATGTCAATTTGCCTTCGTATTCTAGTAGACTTCTCTTGATTAACCTTCCTTCCCTAACTAACCGTACAACTATGCTTGGTGCAATTTTCATGCACAAGCTCCTAATTGGTGATATCGACTCGCCTGAGTTATTAGCTCAGGTAAATCTGTCGGTACCATGTAGACGGAGTAGACATCCTTTGATACCTTTATCCCTTAGTCATTGTTCTTCTAACTATGCCATGCATGAACCTTTTAGGGTCCTCTGCTCTGATTACAACCTTCTGTTCCCTGTAATCAGCTCAGAGTTTTCTATCAATATGCTTAAAACATCTATCCTATCCCATTTAGTTAATAGATGACTATATTATTATTTGTTTGTCTGTTTTTTCTCTTCTGTATTTGTCCCCTTAGTCATTGTTCTTCTAACTATGCCATGCATGAACCTTTGAGGGTCCTCTGCTCTGATTACAACCTTCTGTTCCCTGTAATCAGCTCAGAGTTTTCTATCAATATGCTTAAAACATCTATCCTATCCCATTTAGTTAATAGATAACTATAGTATTATTTGTTTGTCTGTTTTTTCTCTTGTGTATTTGTCCACGCGATTCGCGCCGTGCGTTTTACGGCTGCACCCCTCGGTCGGTCGGGTGGGAGGTGGGCAGTTATCTGCTTGGGCTCGCGCGTAACAGGCTTTGTCCTGGTGTCGTAGGGGCCACTTGAACATACTGCCCATAGTATCGTCAACGTCCGCTAAAAGGTCGTAAAAGGAATCTGCTCCAATGAGCATGTTTATTTTTTGCAACTTATAAAACTGTGGGTCAGCTAATTGCAGATTATTAGGTATTTTCCACCCAGTGATATTAACGGTTTGAGGTGGCTGATATGACGAAATAGAATTTAGAATTCCGAAATCCAAGGATACCTCACTGCGATTCACTCGCGACTTCACCACAGTGTGTACCAATTTCTTGACTCGTACATTATAGTCAGAAATCCCAAGCAATTCGATTGGACACTCTTCTCTATGTAACTACAATCGTTGGGCCATTTCTTCGGTTATCAAGTTGGTCATAGAACAACTATCGAGCAAAGCCCTGGCCTGCACGAAATCAACAGCTTTTGTTCTAACGCCAACGAGTACAGTATCAAGAATCACATTCTTCGGAGCCATCACATGCATAACATGTGAGGTGGAAGGTTGTTCGTCTTGTGAAGGTGGTGGTAACGCTAAACCACTGTTGACTGTGTATATGTGCAGCAACACATGATTTGCTTATTATTCAGCCGACATGTATTGATGACGCCGATTTCGTGTGGCCTCGCATTCTTTCCACAACGGGATTGTCGCATAATCGAGCTGCTCTTCCTACTTACGCTTTGTTTACCTTGTTCATAACAACGTGAATTAAAATTGCATTTAAAATCACTTTTTCGTCTGCAATTGACAACAGAGAGCCATAAATGGCAGACACAGTGGCAACTAGACACTCAATGCTGCAGCTGATGGATGTAACATCAAAGGAAGGCTGAACAGCGCGGAAATATTTTCATTGAAAATGATGCAGTCGTTGTCGTAAACTTTTTTAAAGCTTAAGATCGCCTTATCATAATTGTTTTCGGTGACTTGGAATGCCTTAACAGTTCCTAGAGCTTCAGCGGAGAGACACGAGATTAAATAATTAAATTTGTCTATTTTGAGAATTGACCTGTCATTATGAACAAGGGTTTCGACACTAAACTTTGGCAGTTGTAAATGCGGAAGACGAGCCGGCAGTTCGACGTACGTTCCTCATGCCCTTTGGTATCGGACGAATTGTTTAATGCGGACCTAAGTTGTGATTTCGCCGAAATACACTACTCTTCTAACTCTGACCTATGTAGTATATCCATACCAAAAATCATTCAACACAAAGAGCTCAAGTTGTAACACTTTGTTGCAAGTATAAACAATCAAATATGTACGCAATAAAACATAAGTGTGCACTTGAATATGTTAATGTGTATACATTAATATATTCACATAAACATACTCACATAAAACAGTGGAACCCGGTCATTACAGCGTCATCGTCAGTTGAAGCGCAGGAGTAATACCGCAGGTACCAGTGGCGCGAATCGCGGCCGACTGTACAGCGTGCAGTGCAGCCGTAGACTCGGCAGCGGCAGGCTTGGTAGCGGCAGTTGAGACAGCAACGGGTACTATAGAGGCAGGCATGGAAACGGCGGATACGGAAGCGGCGGGTACAGCAGCAGCGGATACGCAGCGTCGGGCACGGCAGCAGCGGATACGCAGCGGCGGGCACGGCAGCAGCGGATACGCAGCGGCGGGCACGGCAGCAGCGGATATGGAAGCGGCGGGTACTGCAGCAGAGGGTACGGCAGCAGCGGTCACTTCAGCAGCAGGTACTGCAGCTGCAGGCCTGGAAACGGCGGATATGCGTCTAACTTGGTGTAGCGTCACCGGAAGAGAGTGAAGCTTACTTCCAGTGTGGCCTTAGGCCACATTTCGATATTTTCCACATACTCACTTAATACTAACAATCGATACTTAAAAATACTAACAGCGATACATGGGTAGATGGAACGAGAGCAGGTACCTTAACAAAATGGGAGGTGAAGTTAGAGTCAAGACCTTCTAGATTAATTTAATTAATTAGTGATGAGCTTCTTATGCTAGCGATGGCAAAATCACGAAGTCATACGATAATCGCAAATCGATAAGAAATAATCGAAAATCGATTAGACGCCAACTAGACGAAAATTTATTTGTGTTAGTTCAAATGAAAGCATTATACCATTATCCTTGGTTCATGGAAACGAAATGGGTTAAAGAAAAAAAGAGTTTTCGAAAAGTGTTTTTGAAAAAGACACACTGATTTCAAATGATGATTCAAATTTCTTATATTGACTATAAATATCCAAATCTTACTTTTCTAGAAATTTTTTTTAAAAATTATTATTATTTTTTATTATTATTACCGTGCCTATTCACCTTCGTGACTTTATATGGTCCTAAGTATTTACCTCTCAACTTTAGACCTGTCCCATACTGCGTACGTTTAATCGCTACTAACTCATTTAAATTGTATTCTCTTTCCCATTTCCTGTTTTTGTCAAACGTCCTTTTCATTTCCTGCTGTATTTCATTAATATTCTTTCGAGCCTCCGCTCTAATCTCATCACGACCACAGTCTAATTCTTCAATTAACGAATCCGTTATCAGCTTTCTTATTTCGGGATCATCAGGACTACGCATCTCTATTCCTGTCAAAATCTTAAAAGGTGTAACTCTTGTACTTCTTGGAGCAGTATTATTAACAAGTTGTTGCACACGACCTACATACTTGTACCAGTTTCCCTCATTGTCTTGGCTTAACTTTGAAATCATTGGAACTATTATCTTATGCATCCTTTCTACTTGGCCGTTTCCACGGGGTACACCTGTTGCTATCAGTAAATGCTGTATATTATGTCTGTTACAATATTCCTTAAACGTATTGGATGTGAATGCTGCTCCCCTGTCAGAAATTATTCTCACCGGGTTACCAAAAATTATGGCCTGCTTTTCAAGACAACTAAGTACTTCATCGACTTCTGTTCCACGAGTCGGATACAACCATACAAACTTAGAGAACCCATCAACAACAACAAGTATATGATTGTAACGCTTTGTTGTGACCTCCATCGGGCAAACGTGATCAATGTGATATGTCATCAATGGCTGATCTCCTTTGCTTATTGGCATCAAATATCCTTTCTTTTTACCGGTTTTGGCATTAACAATAAGACATTCCACGCAACACTCAACAACACGGGCTACCTTTTCTTTTAATTTCGGAATATGATACGATTTTTCTACGATATCTTGAGCCTTTCTAGCTCCAAAATGTCCTTGTTTGTGTGCAATCTGTATTATTTACTTTTCCATCTGTGAAGGAACGACTATAAGTCCTTGATTGGGGTCCTTTAACAATATTTCGTTTTCAATGTAAAAATCTTCATATCCCTTCTCCTGAACTAAAGTCCTGATCGATTTGGTCCAATCATCTGACAACTGTGCTTCCCTCAATCTATGGGTTATGGTGTCAGTTAGCAGAAAACAAGATAAACGGCTCGAAGCATCTACATGCCGCATTTTTGAACCTGAACGATGTTCAATATGATAATCGAAATCCTGTAAGTACATTGCCCAACGTGCTACGCGTAACGGAACCTCTTTCTTTTTCATTGTCATCGTGAACGCATTACAATCTGTAACAATCTTAAATCTCAATCCTAACACATATACACGCCACTTTATTAATGCTCCAATAACTGCTAAAACCTCAAGTTCATATGAATCGTACTTCTCTTCGCAGGGTTTAGTTTTCCGACTCATATATTGTACCGGATGAAATAGACCATCTTCTGAATCTTTCTGTAAAAGCGCAGATCCGAAACCGTGTTTCGAGGCATCAGTGTGAATCTCCGTCTCTAGTTTAGGATTGTATAATTTTAAAACGGGACCTTTGATCAATGCCAACTTCAATTGCTCAAACGCTACCATTTGCAATTCTTTAAACGCAAACTTGTTGTCTTTTCGCAAAATGTCCGTCAAGGGCTTAGCTGTTACTGCGTATCCTTCGAAAAATTTACGAAAATACGATGTTAACCCTAAAAATCGTTGAACTGACTTCTTGTCATGTGGGATGGGGAATCTTGAAACTACATCAGTCTTCTCCTTACTTGGCTTGATACTTCCATTTTCAACTATATAGCCCAAAAAATTTACATTACTCTGCAGTATCTGACATTTCTCCCAGTTTATTCTCAACCCATTTTCCGCAGCTATTTTCAACACCCTTTTAAGTTTAATTAGACCATCATTCGCGCTAACACTTGGTATAATTATATCGTCCATATACACCACTGCATCTCCATTCTTCACTGATTCTCTCATTACTGCCATTATAAATCTTGTAAAAACTGCTGGAGAGTTGGAAATTCCGAATGGTACATATAGAAATTCATACTGACCATTCTGAGTTACGAATGCTGTGTACTTCTGAGATTTTTCCTCAACAGGAACATGGAAAAACCCGTTTGTTAGATCCAGAGTAGTATAAACTAACGCACTTTGAAGTTTTTCTAATACGGTATCCATCTGTGGCATAGGAAAATTATCTCGAACCACTTTCTCATTTAGCTTTCTGTAATCGCAACACAGACGCTTTTTCCCATTCTTCTTCGTTACAAGTACAACAGGCGAGGCATACTCGGAAAAACTTGGCCTTATTATCTTCTCCTCCAACCATTCTTGTACTATACTATCAACAGTTTTCTGATCAGACTCTGCTAGACGCCTTGGATGCTGGTAAACTGGCAACTCATCCGTTAGTACAATCTTCATTTCTATAGGAGTGTTTGTATTTCTAATGGGTTTGTAACTTTTAATCAACTTCTTGACTTCGCTAGCGATTTCTGTACTGATATGTGACAAGTCACTCTTGATTTCTACTTTATTCTGTTCTACACTGTGCATACACATACTTTCAAATTCCTTAAACAACTCAGCACAAGATTTATTCGCGTTACACAGTGATTCTTTTTTCTTGATGCTCACAAACTTTGTACCTTTCTTTGTAACAACCAAATCGACGTGATCTAATATGGTTCTACCCAAAATTGCCTCATATGCCATGTCTTCATCCGGAACGATATGAAACTCGACTTCCATCTGAATGCCATCTATCTTGACACTTATGCTAAAACTACCAAAGGTCATCACATGACTTCCACCAATGCCTGTAAGGCTCTTCGAATATCCTGTTAATGACTTAATTCCAAGTCTGACAAACACGCTTTTACGTATGAGACTCAAATTTGCTCCTGTATCAATTAGACCGTTGAACTTAAATGTCCTATAAGTTACTTCTTTCAATTCCAAACCCGAATTAGTAAATTTACCTGATACTTTTACTAATTTATCATCTACAACATTGGTGCTTTCAACTTTGGTGTCTTTTCCCTTACATTCAAATGAGCGATGGCCTGTTTTGCCACATTTAAAACAAGTAAACGTTTTCTGGTTACAGTCTCTCATCATGTGTGAAGGATCACCACACTTAAAACATTTGCGGTCACCTTTTGTTATCGAATTGTTCTCTCTATTATCTTTACCTTGCTTGTGAAGAGATGACTCCAATGTTGTTTTCTTTGCCGACTTCCTAGGATCATAGGATTTTAGGTAGGTCTCTATTTGAACTTTCAACGCATCCACTGTTCTGGCTTGATACAATAATGCCTTATTTGCTCTCATGTCTGGTATACCTTCTACAAAATACTCGATTAAACTTTCGTCATCCAAATCGATCGGCTTTGCGATTTCCATTAACGAATACAAAAACTCATACAAATTCTCACCTCTCTTCAACTGTCGATTGCTTAGTCTTCTATGAACTTCGGCTGATGAAACCTTTACTCTGAATTCGTTTTTCAAAGCTACTTTCAGGGACTCCCAACTACAAATATCTCTCTTGCTACGTATAAACGACAATGCAGCTCCCTTTAACAATTGTTTTGCATACACAAAAAGCTGTAACTGACTCCACTGTACGGTTAAAGCGCATTCTTCTAGCTCCCTAATCCATTGTACGACATCAATCGAACCTAAACCGCAAAACTCGGAAACGCTTCCCTCTACATCTTTTAGTGTGAACCATGACCTTTGCCCATCTGCGCTCGGGACTTCTCGAATTGTTCTAGCCGAGGCGAAATCTGCCTCTTGCTCATTATTCTCAGATTCTATAAGATCGTAATGAGCGAGTAGACGAGTTTGCAGCTCAGCTTTAAGGCCTGTAGTCTGTAGCCCTAACTCCCTCAATTTAATGCGGAACTCCTCACTACGCAAAGCTAGAATCTCACCTCGATCCATTTCACACAATTACATGTAGATATATTGCTTAACAAGATTGGTGTATTAATCTATGGTTAGTATTAATTAATCAAATTTCAATCAAACTTAGCAAAATTTACACACTATGTTAATGTAGGTCAAATTGTGGTAGGTTATGGATTAATTCAGACGATTCTTAGAAATGTGCTCTCTGCAGCTCGCATCAATATTTCTGCCGCCGACCGGTGCAAGCAAAATAACTCACTCTCAAAACAATAATTAAACAGCTCACCCAACTATAGTCGTCCTGCTCTATGGAGCCACTCAATATCGCTGTAGCAACTCACTCAGTTTTCTTATAGATGTTCGGTTCGCTCTCTATTGCCACTCACTCTGCTGTCGCTGCTCACTCGGCTGTTTTCACTCGTTCTCTTGGTCTCTCTTTGTCTGCTTCCACACCAATTATCTCAACTTCGTGTTTGCTGCCTTCTCGTTTGGATTTGTCGTCGTCGTCTGCTTCTTGTAACGGTTTGTGTTGTCCGCTCTCTGCTCTCTTTTGGTTTTCTGTTTCCACAGTGAATACTAGTTATCATCAACTTCGTGTCCGCTGTCTGCTTCCACAGTAAACACTAGTTATCATCAACTTCGTGTCCGCTGTCTGCTCTCTCTTTCCCTCTCGAGTCACCACCGTTCTCGAGCCGCTCTCAACTTCAGCCGCCGACTTTTTGCCTAAGCGGCGCCAAAATTCTTAGTGACGTTCTACTTGCGTCGTCTGACCGCTCACCGTCCACTCGTCGCCTCTTGTACAGTCACACCAACTTCCAGTACTTTCTGAACTTGTAGTGGTTGCTTCTTGTGAAATTCGTTCGCCAACATCTTTGATTTTGTATATTATTACACGTTAATGCATGCAACTTTAACAATTTTCACTTGCGAACCTCGCACACACACAAATTTCACTAATTGTCTTGGGCCAGAAATCTCGGTTGAGCCCCCAATTTGTAGGAATTTACCTTATCCTGGTTTATTTATTTTGATATTATTTAAGGATGTGATTTCCTTTTTAGTCTTATTTTATTAACAATGTTTCTTTGTGTGTAGAATACATATATTTTATATTATAATAATGGCCTTAGTGTTAAATTTGGGTGTGCGATGTGATCGAGAGTACGATTGCGAGTGTTTTTTAATCAACCCTTCTACTTTATATTTCAATGAGTGAGTCGACCAGATAGGTACGGCCGCTGCGTGTAGTTCTATCTCGCTCACTAGCTACTCCACGATTGCTGTAATTACGCCCGCCCGACACTTCATTTCCTACATATATTCACATATATATATATATATAAGTGCAAACTCGTTCATTGGAATTTCATCTGAATTCTCCTCCAGGAAAGTATATCCTTGTTTACTGCCCACCAAACGGAACTTTTTGATCAAATCATCTCCCAGCAGTCCATCGTAATCAATCTGGCTATTCGGAAGTACTACGAACTTTTTGTTTGTGTTCAACTTAACCACGACCACATCTGCAGTGAAGTGTCCAATAGGCTTTGCTGTGCCATTGCCCAGACCGTGCAACATACGTGTATCTTCAATTAGCGCCACGTTTTTAAATTTTTTGAAAATACTCTCCTTGATCACTGAGACGTCTAATCCTGTATCTACCAGACATTCGACTTCTACACCATTTATACGGATTTTCTTCAAACGACTGCGATTGGAAATAACACGAACTTTATCAGCATTCTGAAGACAGTCACAACAATACTCTTTTATTTGCCCGTTGTTCTGCTTGAAAAATGATTTTTGTTGTTCTTTATTGCCCTTCCTTTCTGATATATTTAAACGATCATAGATATCGAACTCTTCTTTTAAAGCCTTATAAGACTGACAACCGATACATTGCAAACTTATACTCATTTTTTATATCCAGACCGTTGACAACGTGGCTTATAACAGCGGCATCTTCAATATAACCAAGTGAAGCTATATTTTTTATTTGAAGTAGGTACTCATGCAGTGTCTCACTGTTCTTTCTCTTTCTTTCTTGCAACAGCTGATGAATGTCAGCACTATTGTAGTTGCATGCAAATTCCTCCACTAGGGCGCTTTTAAGTTCTTCATAATTGCAAATATTCTCGGATTCTAGAAACAGTTGGGCTGTACCACTCATATTAGCTCTGGCATAGCAATATTTCTGCTTCTCACTAAGATCATAAACTTCGGCATTTCTTTCAAATATTTCCAACCACTTTTCCACTTGTATAGATTTTCCATCATATTCGCCCACAACTTTTCCAAAGTTGTCCGCAGAAATTTTCATTTGACCATCACGCTTCTCATCAGACACAATTTTTAGGCTCAACAGCTGTATTGTTTGTTCCATTTTCACCTCTCCAGACTGTCCAGCTTCGTCTATATGAAACTCATTTGGGCACACTTTAAGTTCATCTGTCATCTCGCTTTGAATTGGGATCGGCATTGTGTGTTCAGCTTTCTCGCTCTTACTTGTTGTTTTAGATTTAGTATCTGCTATCTCTTTTTGACTCGCACGTTTTACCACCGGCTTCGTAACTTTTTTCTTCGCCTGAGGCGTCGACATGATATTTCGCGCCTTTTTTTTTGTCTCTTTTCCTCTTTTTTTTTATTTTTTCGCCTAACTTCGAATTTCACAACTTTATGCAACTGATTTCTAAGACCACGCGGCTGCAGAGAATGTTTTGTTTTGAATAGTACAACTTAATGTTTTTAGCTACTTGTAACAACCTTAACAACTTTTTAGCAGCATATAACAACTTAGCAACTTTTAACAAAACAACACTCGACTTTTCGCGATCATATATGCATTTAAGTACACGGGCGAGCCCCCAAATATAGGGTTTAGATCAGGGGTAGGCACGCATACAATCAAAAATGAGACTTTGCATTTGTGTGTGTGACAACAAACACGAAGTACGAAACGTTTTCTTGCTTTACACTGAAATATCAAAGAAGCTAACTTCGGCTATGCCGAAGTTCATATACCCTTGCAGTATACTTGGCAATAATATTTTTCCTTTTTGAAATTTCTTTCCCTGCAACTCAATTCATCAATACACAAACAAAATATTATTTCTCTTTTTACCACAAGTTTTTCTTCTTCCATCATTTTCTAAGCAAAGACGGCACGCATACACATACAGTTCATGTAGCGTTGCGTCTGTGTGTGTATGCGTGTGCTCTGTTGATTTGATGATGGCAGTAGTAGGCAGCAAGCAGCGCTGCCGGCAGCGTTTGAACCGATTTATATTGACTGTAACTTGTGTTCTATTTATCGGATCAGATTCAAATTTTGGGATCTGAGATTTTATATCTATTACTATCATATTGGTAAATTTCATGGGGATACTCCAATTTTTGCAAAAATGTTTCTTCTAGAGCTATATGATATAGTGGTCCGATCCCAAAGATTTTCATACTTTATCTCACCCGGGTAAAAAAAAGCTCCCAAAAAAAATTTCATCCCGATAGCTCTTAAGATGGCTGAGTAAAACGCGTACGCACCGACGGACAGACGGTCAGACGGACAGACGGACATGGCTATATCGACTTAGCTTCTCATGCTGATCAAGAATATATATACTTTATGGGGTCGGAAACGTCTCCTTCTGTGCGTTACAAACATCTGACCAATTTTATAATACCCTCTGCAAGGGTATAAAAAACAGTATAGCAAATAGAAATATTTTTTATTTTTGTCAAAAAATTAAAAAAAAATTATCCTTACATAATATAGGTAAGAAAATATTATTAAATAATCCAGGGAATTATAGGAAAAATTTGATGACAAATAACGCATTGCGCATCGCCCTACATATTTTCAATAATAAGAAATAAATTTTCCCAATCGGCACTAAACATGTTTTTTTCGGTGTATTCCAGTTATTGTTTTGTCAATCACTTTTTTTTCTGACAAGCATCAATCAAAATTTTTGCCGAAGTGACATTGCCGAACAAACACGAGCGTTTACAGTATACGTGAAGCGGCAGCGCTGCGGCAGAGCTAGGCCCTAGTCCGGGGAATGGGCCGTGCCGACCACTGGTTTAGATTAATTTAATGTTTATTATAATGGTTATTTAATAGGTTCATGTAAATACAGAGTAAATATATATGATGCATTTAACAGTTTTAAATCGACTTTTACACAACTTTGAGGCAACTTCGTACTTCGGCTGACGACCAACGAGAGAGACTGCCAACTGCGAGCCGATTACCCAACGAACACTTGCTTCCGAGCCAGACTACCCAACAAACAGTGTAGCATGGTGTGTTGCCAGCTATCTGGTATCTCAATGTCTTATATATATATTATATTATACTTTTATTATACCTGTATATACATATGTACGATTTCAAGCTTGCACTATGCAGCAAACCATTGAAAGATTTATATAAAAATTCAGGAATCAAGTTGCTAGGCTGGAAGCTGCATAAGCTGATCCGATGATAGAAACGTGGGTGGGGACCAGAGCATACAGGCAGCTAGTTCTAACCACAATTTATGTCGACTTCACTTCCATTCTGGGGGAAAAAACTCTTGCTGGCACTGACAGGACCCAAGTTCTAGTCGTAAATCGTGACACCCAACATTCTTCTGCTTTACTTCTATGACAGTCTCTCACGCCCACTGTATAAGTCTGTCCGAACATTTTTGCCGTTCAGTTCGTCAGCGCATTTAAAATGATGAAGTGCTCGTGGCCTTGGCTACTAAATTAAGAGTATAGGGAGCCGCATAAATCAACACAATGCTTGGATGGCTCTCGGAATTTCTTACCATAATTTTTTTCTTTTAGTTTTCCTTCCCATTTGTTTTATGAGGTCAATCAATATAAAACGTTTCTCCACTGCCTTCACTCAACTCAATAGTTAATTGGTCCAAAGTATTAGTATAAATATTTTTCCCATTATGAATTGTCACAATAATAATGTCCTAAATCAGAGACATGCATTCTGCTGTATTTCAGTTTCCGAATTCTGTCGTTCTCCCCTTCCATGGTAGTAAATTGAACAAAATTGTTGAGCCATTTGAAAATTCGAAAACCAAACAGGAAAAGACAATGGCTGCCACTTGGCAACATATCAAAATGTAGAAAAGCAAACAATAAAAAAAATAATAAAGATACGACGGCGACCGATTTTCTCAAAAACTATTCTAGCTAGGGACAACATAGTTGGTATGTATATTTGCTTGATAATTGCGCACATTTTTTATGTGTAAAGATTTTACCACGCCCCTTTCCGCCCCCGTAATTTGAAAAAACTCGATTATCTCCGATAATTTTCTACCTTGTACAATCAAATTTAGCACACTTAAATTTAATACAAATATCAATCAAAACAACAAATTTGATCAAAATCAATATGCATATGCTTGTAAAAAGCATTTGAACAGTTTTTTTTAAAAGTACAAAAATGCATTTGTTATTATAAATTTAAAATATATGTTTTACTGGTGTATGGTATAATTAAGTCGGCGAGAAGACTTACCTACTTCATTTTACCTTGACATTGTATAGTAAACGCATTCATTTTTTGTTTATCTTTTTGATTAACTTGACTGCATTTATAACATTTTGGACCTTTATCTTCATTGCTGCACTCACTCCAATCACACATTGTTACATAGCTTTTTAGTTTTGATTTAAAATTCTATGTCATTTGCACCGTATAAAACTGATTTATTAGTTTCATGTTCATCTTATCCCGTCGATTATATATTAAACTATAGCTTGAACTTGGATTCTACCGCGCGATGCAATGTCTTTCATTTTATAAAAATACTCTAGCATATTTTGACTTTTGTTTCGCTTTTTTTCTTCACGGTCTGCCTAAACTCGCTTAATATTGCATTTTTGAGTATTGACCAAGAATTAATACCCCTTTTACTCAAAACAAATAGCTTCGCATTGCCTCTTAGCGACTTTTTTGCAAAAACTAATTTTTAAAGAAATTTAATCTATAATATTAGCTGTAGTATCTCACATTCTAAACCCATATCCATGGAATTAAATATGGAGTTCTTTTTGGCATAGTTAGTAAGAAGGCAATATGGATTAATCGCTAGATCGGTAATTGGTGACTGACCAAAAGTGAACAACTCATTATTCTTTTTTGACTTATGACGAACAAGTCAGTTGAGTTGTTCACTAATTCACTAGTTAGTTTTGCCTCGCTTACCTTCTATACATTCAAAAAGGTTGCTGATATTTTGAGTTTCTTTCTAAGCTTATCCTCGTTTTAATAGTTACTCTGTTACAGATCCTATTAAAAAATATAACAATTGTATGCTTCTATAATGCATTTATTAAAAAAAGATTTCTGGTGAAGTTAAATTTGTATAATTATAATCAATATAAGAAATTTGAATCATTAATTCAGGTGAAGAAGATGAGTATGAAATCATTCTGTCTTTTTCAAAAACACTTTTCAAAAATATTTTTTCTCTTTAACCCATTTTCGTTTCCATGAACCAAGGATAATGTCCTGCTATAATCGCTTTCTTTTGAACTTACACAAATAAATTTTCGTCTAGTTGGCGTCTAACCGATTTTCGATTATTTCTTATCGATTTACGATTATCGTATGACATAGCAAGAAGTACATCACTAATCGATAAAATTAATCTAGAAGGTCTTGACTCTAACTTCACCTCCCATTTTGTTAAGGTACCTGCTTTCGATCTGGATTCTAATTTCATACCTTTCCGACTGTTACGAGTTAACAATACATTTTTCGGCCAAACACTATTACTCTCCTTTTTCTTTTAAACACAAGAAAAGTAAGTGGTTGATAACGAAATTTATACACAAAGTTTTATATAGTTTGTGATATATTTAGCATGTGCAATTATCCTTGTTATCCTTCGGATGCTCTATATTCCTGTGGTGGCTGTGGTCCAATCGGATTTTATGATCCTTGCTTTGGCTCCCATAATGGACCATTCAATTCCTGATGTGGACCAAGCGGGACCGGATTTTGGGGCGGAAGGTATTGTTAAAATTGCTTGATTGCAGAAGAAGAGGGCGGAAAACACATTACACATCTGTTTTACACTATCCTAACGGTAAGACTAAAGCATTTTAGAAGTATTGTTTGTGAGGTGTAACCAGTAATATTTCACAGATTCCCCCGTCAAGAAACCCCCAATATTTACACTGTAATTTACTCAAATAGTTTTAGAAATTTATATTGCAGTCTGCCCTCGTAACAGTCGAAAGGTTGGACACAATAAATCGGCTATTGAAAATATAATTTTGTGGTTTTTTTTATTAGTAAATCTGTTTTAAAATAGCTTGTGGCCTGAAGCCAAATGAGCCATGGCTAATGTGATATTTTTCCTCCGGAGCTTGTCAATTAAACATTTCATAATGAAAGTATTTCTCAATGAAATGGAAAGATGACTTTAATTTGGAAACATTGCTATTTTATTTCATTGATTTGGAGTTGATGGTAAAAATTAAACTTATTTCTTATGCAATGACCAACATTATCATGCAATGGAACAGTGAAGTCAACCAAATAGGATATAAATATTTAAGCCAAGAGGGGCAACCTATGGAATATAATAATCAATTTTTTTGTTCCTTTTCGTTGTCTCTGCAAATCCAATTCATAGTTGAATGCTTGTCAAGTAAAATTAAGCATCTTGTCTGCGACAAGATTTGGATATCACGTTTGGATATCTCTGGCGCCACGGATAACATAATTTTATTGTTACAATTCACACAATTAACTATCACGTTTACTGATGGCAGTGGAGAAACTTTTTTTATTGATTGACTTCATAAAACAAAAGGTAATGAAAACTAACAAGAAAAAAATTATGGTAAGAAATTCCGAGAGCCAACCAAGCATTGTGTTGATTTATGCGGCTCCCTACATTCATAATTTAGCAGCCAAAGCTTCGAGCACTAGAACTAGCTGCCTGTTTCTATCGTCGGATAAGCTTATGTAGCTTCAGCTTTGCACCTTGATCCCTGAATTTTTATATACGGTTTGCTGCATAGTGCAAGCTTGAAATCGTACTTATATATAGGTATAATAAAAGTATTATATACCATATATATTAGAGATCTGCACGAGTACATTCGAAACGCAAAACGAAATCCCTCTACACTTTCGGAACTCGTTTTCACACTTACTCGTATTTGTAAATCGAGTATATCAAGCATCTCATACGAATGAATGAGCTTACACGAGCAGAGCATACCGAAAAATCCTTATTCTCGTTTTGCATCTTCAGGATCTGTGTCTTGTCCTTACATCGTAGATTTTGCCATCGTCTTTGAATGTAGCTCTGTTTTCATCGTTGATTAGTTTTATAAGCTTATCATCGCCTTTGGTTCGCATCTTGACTCCTATTAGCAGCTCGAAAGGTGTGGAATTAATACAGCATACGCGGAATTAATTGCTTGTTGGACTCAGGATACGTGTTTGTACCATTTTGTTGGATCGTCGATGCTGAGCTTAGATAGCACTAAAAATAACAATTGCATTTAACCTCTCAACTTGTCCATTTACTCGGGGTAGAACACCAATTTAATGTTTTCATCTAGGCTATACTGAGATTGTTAATATTGGATATTTACTCAGGACGTGCATCTGTAGTCTTCTTACTCATAAAATAAACAGGGTGTAATTCGACGTCTTCATCTGATTTTTGCAATAGGACTGCGCCGAATCCATCTATTAAAGCATCTGTATAAACTTCGGTTACGTACTTCTGGTTATATATCTTTAATACTGGATTTTCGGTCATCTTCTTCTATAAAAAAAATTTAAAGCATACTCTTCTGCTGCACCTAGATAGAACTTATTATTGCATTGTTTTTCAATGATTGCCTAGTTGGGTAAAAATTTTTTGAAATACCCCAAAAAAACTTTACAATTGCCTAGGTGTCTGAGGAAATTTGAATTTAGAAACAGCTCCAATTTTTTCGGTTGTCGGCTCTGATACAAAATCTGATTTTCAATAATATGTGCTAAGAATTGGATTGGTCTTTTTAGAAAATGACACTTCAGTTGCAGTCCAGAATCTTTAAGGTAGAAACTAAGTCTTTTGAATTTAAAACAGCTTCTTTTTTATCTTTTGGTGGAATTATTACGTCGTCTATATAGGGAAGTGCAATACCTTGATGAGTAGGAATTCGAAATATTGCGTTAATGTGCCGTTAAAACACACCAGCCCAAACAGCACTTTCTTAATTTGATATTGGCCATTCTGCATCACAAACGATGTGTACTTCTTACTTGATTCGGCCACTGGTACGTAAAAAAATTCGGTTTGGCGATCTATTGTACTGAATACATTGGAGTCTATCAAGTTAGTCTTCAGTAAGGGGCAGGAGTGCGTCTAAAATCAATAGAAAAGGGCCACAGGGCTTGTAAACTCTGATTTTTGATTCTTCAACTATATTGTTGTTTATCCACTCTTCAATTTATTCGTCGACTATATTTAAAAGGGCCAGAAGGCAAATGTGTGCACCAATGATTAATTTAATATCCATTCACTTCATCGGAACCACATAAAAGTCAAAACAATAGTCATCACAGTCGATTTTAACTAATTTTTCGAAATGGCCAATTGGTCTAAATTGATTCTCATCACGATTATCGCCAAATTCAATAAGACTTACACTGCACGACAAAAGTTTTAGATCACTTAATATTGCAGATCTGTTTGCTAAATTCTTTCAGTCGACTTATTCTACTACTGTTTCGGATCCCACAACCTATCCCTTTTCAATCCCACATTTAAATTGTATGTTTTTCCTAGTATTACTGAAGACTGTATTATCTCTAGCTTGTCATCTATGACGTCTTCCTTCGTTCCCGGTCCTGATAATATACCTAGTTGCATCCTTAAAATGTGTTCGATTTCCCTATCTAAGCCTTTATCTCGGTTATTCTTTATATCGAGTGAGACTTGTAGCTTTCCCGATCTTTGGAAGGAGTCTTTTATTATTCCGCTTTTTAAAAAGGGTAGCAAATCGGATGTTTCTAACTACCGTGGCATTGCCAAACTTTCGGCAATACCAAAGCTGTTTGAGAAAATTATTACGTCTTCCCTTCAACACCTATCCAGATCCACTATTTCTCCTTGTCAGCATGGCTTCATGAAAGGTCGTTCGTCGCTTACTAACCTTTTAGAATTGACTACCCTTGTACACCATGGCTTCCGTAAAAAGTGTCAAACTGATGTTATTTATACTGACTTTAGTAAGGCTTTCGATACGGTTGATCATTATATCCTTCTCGCGAAACTTACCATCATGGGTTTTTCCCCGAAACTGTTGGCTTGGTTAAAGTCGTATCTTATTGGCAGAACCCAAAAGGTGTCTTTTCGTTCCTCAATATCTAAAACTATTCAAGTTACGTCAGGTGTACCCCAAGGCAGCCATCTGGGCCCACTGTTATTTACCCTGTTTATAAATGATTTACCCTTGTCTTTGGTTCACTCACGCGTGCTCATGTTGCCGATGACGTCCCTATGTAACAAAGGTTATATACACCTCCTTAGTTCGCCCTATTCTCGAATATTGCTCGCCTGTGTGGAACCCGCAATATGATGTTCACCAGCGTAGTATTGAATCGGTACAGAAGCATTTCCTTAAGTTTGCGTTACGCGGTCTTAATTGGGACCCGAGTCTTCGCCTACCTTCTTATTCTGACAGACTTCTTCTTATTAATCTTCCTTCACTTTACAACCGTAGGCTCGTTTTTGGCATTCTCTTTCTCCATAAACTAGTCAACGGCGAAGTCATTTCTACTAATTTACCTCACGTCGGACCAGAAACTTTTTTCCTATTTACCTTTGTAGATGTTTGACTAACTACTCTCTTTACGAACCTTTTCGTGTTCTTTGCCAATCTTTTAACAACCTTTCTCACCTAAATTCTACTCATCTTTCTGTCACTTCTCTTCGCGCTATACTTTTTAATCATCTACAGCGAAACCAATCAAAATATTCTGGACTTGGATTGGCTGCAACTCATCCCTGACCACATTGGCTGTGAATCGGGGCATAGCTGGCACCTTATGCAAATAAAACACCTCCACCGGGTCGGGGATGTTTAGTTGTGTATATAGCTAAGCTATCTTCTTTAATTAATTACTATCTATCTTTAGCTTAAGCTTTTTCGTCGACTGCTGTGTTAGTTGACGTAAATAAATAAATAAATAAAATAAATAAATAAAAGTCTTTGAATTAGTCTTCGCGCATAACCTTGAATTTTCTGCCTGTATCAAATAAAGCCGAACAATATATTTTCTATTACCATTGTTTGACTAATAATTTTATCTTGACATTGTAGAGTATACGCATTCATTTTTTGTTCATCTTTTTGATTAACTTGACTGCATTTACTGATAATACGTCCAAATTGGTTACACTTAAAACATTTTGGACCTTTCTCTTTATTGCTGCAATCACAGCAATAACACATTGTTGCATAGCTTTTTAGTTTTTATTTAAAATGCTTTAAGTCATTTGCACCGTATAAAACTGATTTGCTAGTTTTATGTTCATCTACCCGTCCGATTATATATTGAATTAGAGCTTGATCTTCGATTCTACCGCGCGATGCAATGTCTTCCATTTTATAAAAATACTCTTGCATATTGGGTCTTTTGTTTCGCTCTCTATCGCTGAGTTGTTTATGTAATTCCTTCCTCGATACGGTCTGTTTAAACTCGCTTAGTGCATTTTTGAGTATTAATCAAGAATTAATACCTCTTTCTCTCAAAACAAATGGCTTCGCATTGGCTCTTAGCGACTAGGGTGAAATGGTATATTAACGTCGCCAAAATGTATGTAACAGGCAGAAGGAAGCTTTTCCGACCCCATAAGGTATATATATTCTTGATCAGCATCAACAGCCGAGACGATTTAGCCATGTCCGTCTGTCCGTCCGTCCGTCCGCCGTCTGTATGAACACCTAGATCTCGGAGACTATAAGAGCTAGAGCCACCAAATTTGGTATGTAGATTCGTGTAGTATGTAGAGTGATCAAGTTTATTTCAAATTTCTGCCACGCCCCCTACCGCCCCGCAAATTATATAAAACCGATTTTCTTAAACTTAGTAAATGCGCACATTTTGTGCAAATTAAATAAAACCGATTTTCTCAAAAACTAGCAACTAGAGACACAAAATTTTGTATGTATATTTGCTTAGTAAATTCGAAAACTTTGTATTTATAAAAATTTTGCCACGCCCCCTACCGCCCCCGCAAATTGTATAAAACCGATTTTCTTCAACACTATTTCAACTATAGACACAAAATTTGGTATGTATATTTGCTTAGTAAATGCGCACACTTTGTGTTTATAAAAATTTTGCCGCGCCCCCTACCGCCCCCGCAAATTACATAAAACCGATTTTCGCAAAAACTATTCTAGCTAGAGACACCATAGTTGGTATGTATATTTGCTTAGTAATTGCGCACATTTTTGATGTGTAAAGATTTTGCCACGCCCCCCTCCACCCCCGTAATTTGAAAAAACTCACGTAATTTTTTACCTTGTGCGATCAAATTTAGCACACTTAAATTTGATACTAATATCAAGCAAAATACCAAATTTGATCAAAATCGGAATAAAAATAGTCAAGTTATGCATATAAACGTTTTTCCATATGGCCGGAAGTGGCCGTTGGCTGGTGGGGGCGCTAGGGTGCTCGTATGCTTGAGTGTGCGAAATACTAAGATATGCTTGTAAAAAGCAGGCAAACAGATTTTTTTAAAAATACGAAAATGCATTGGTTATTATAAATTTAAAGTATTTGTTTAACTGGTGTATGGTATATCCAAGTCGGCGAGACGACTTACTTACTTCATTTTCTTACATCTTCGTGAATTCTCTCTCTTTCTTTCTGCTTAACGTTTTCTCTTGCATCATTGTACACACTACTGTGTTACCCTCGTTACCGCCTTGGTCGATAAATTCGTAGTTGCTTTCGTCGTTTCGTTTTTCGTTGCGCTCTTTGTTATGCTCTTCGTTGCGCTATTCGTTTTCACGAAGCAAACTGCGAAGTTTGTGAAATATATGTGACTACAAATTCTCTTCTTCGTGCCCTACTCCGTATTTGTTACGTATAGAAACGAGATCATGTTGAAACAAGTTCTGTTCAATGTACATACATATGTATATTTTCTTGCTTTCATACTGCGCGTCATTCCCATCGAAGCTGAATCCAGAAAATTCTCTTAACCGTTGTAATGTAGTAATGCTGGCTTTACTGGCACCAGCAATTTTGCGATCAATGAAATTTTTTAAACACGGCGTTTTGGTTATGATGAAAAAAAAATAGTATAAAATGCGAATTATTTAAGTGAAACGATATCCAATTCGCGGATGTCGGAAGATTTATTTTTTTTTTATCGCAGCTAGTGCGTCTATCTTGGTTCAGCGTCACCGGAAGAGAGAGAAGCTTTCTTCCAGTTTGGCCTTAGGCCACATTTCGATATTTTCCACATACTGACTTAATACTAACAATCGACACTTAAAATCACTAACAGCAATACACGCGTAGATATCTAAAATTAATCGAAAAGAACAATAATTCTTAACATAATAAATGAGATTTTACAACTGGGCCATCCTAACGAGGAATCGACCTCGATTCTAAGTGCCAACAAGGGGGGTAAATAATAAACTTAAGTGGCTAGTGTTGCCTTTGTTGGGATATCAGAGGTGCAGTCTTTATTAGTTCTATCCATAGCTTTAGTTTGGTGGCTTGTTGTACCCCATCATACGGCTGTTGGGTAAGCTGAGAGCCCTCCATCCATCCCGGATGACATACCGGTCATTCGGAAGTTTCTTATGAACAACGTAATGGCCACGATACCGCCTGATAAGTTTTTTGTTTGTACCTGCCGAAGTATCTACATTCTTGATAACTACGAAATCACCCTCATCAAATCTAACGGCAGGGAGGTGATGCTTCGCATAATACTCAGCATTATATTCTTGAGCAGGATATTCTACGGACGTCTATTTCTGAGGCATCGACTTCAGCTGTCCTCTCACCCAACCGTTCAGTTAGTTCATCTACTACAACACCTTGTTCGACTCCGCATAGAAGTACGGAAGCGGCGTATTTCGTTGTGGAGTGGACAGAATTCTATGTTCGGCAGTTGTTGGACCCAATCCGCATGGTCCACGGGTTCCGTCAGTTTAATTAGCATAGGGCCCCAGACAGGGTTAACCCTCCCGACTTGGACATTGGCCCGGGGTGAGGCAGTGGCATTCTGCACATGAATTATATTATTGGCCTTCAAAATTTATGCAAATTCGGAAGAAGTAAAGCAGGTTCCTCGGTTGCTGATGATTCGGCGGGGTCTACTGTAATTCGCAAAATACTGAGATTTTAACGTCTGACATACTTCACGCGAATTAGTAGTGACAGCAGGATACAGCTTCACACAGAAGATTTCTTGAAACGTATGGACGTATGGACGGACGGGGACCTGTATGGTCAATATGAATAGAATCAAATGGCAGGGGCACTTTTCGGATTTTAGAAGGGAAGAATCAGACAGCAATTCGGCAGGTACAATCCTATTCTTATCGTGCGGTAGTACCGCTATATCTTTTCTCAATATGTCAAACGACTTCAGGAGAGCAGTGAGTTTCGTATTTATACATTGAGTGGGTTTATTCATAAGTAACATTACATTCTCTTCCATATTTCTTTTCTTTAAATTTACAAAGTCTAATGTTAGTTTTGTACAGAAGATCTCTATCTATAATCATCGGCAGGTAGGTTGCGCTGCTTGGCAAAACTTCAAACGTATGTATTGTCTCAGTACTGAGGTCCAATACACTGGACCTGACCCAGCGACAGAAGTTGACTTTTTCCTAAACCACGGCAGTTCAATCTACTGGGGCTAAGACGGCAGTTGGGGGGGACTTCAGATTGACGTAGAATACTCTTCGGGCTGCCCGAATTGAGAAGGGAGAACATTTTTTTACATTTCCTATCTTGCATCACAAACAAAAGCATCACTTACCAGTTGACCAGACTACACACGGGAGCGCTCGAAGCGTTCCAGGAGAGGCTTCAGTTTATCCAACGTACGAGCTGAATACAACATTCCGACTCTGGTGGAGTTGTCCCGCAGTCCGTCGATGATAAGATCGACAAGCTCGTTCTCTGGAATCGGAGCACTCATTGCAATCTCTTGTATCTCGATTGCAAATCTCAAGCATCCTTCGCCTACACTTCTTCGAAACTGCGCGAGCGTCCAAATTCTCGGAAAAGGATTGTTTTGAGTTCTCCGTAGCTGTGCACAGACAAAGTGCGCAGCAACACTGCCGCCGTACCCTCCAGCATGCGACGACATGCAACCAGGCGTAGACGGTCGATTAACTGCAGTATCTCGAAAGCATCCTCCAAATCGTTCAGCCATTTCTTAACATCGTATGGAGTATCGGCAGAGAATCGAGAAACCAAGCTCTCGAAAACGCTCAGGTCATTGACTTTCCATAACTTCTTTTTAAAAATTTTTCACAATTTTCTTTTCACCATTCTTTTTTTACCGATCGCGGACGAGCGCCCAATTTTGTGGGACTGGACTCTGATTCCGTAGAAATAAGTAGTCCAGTTTAGATTTATATTTAGTTATATGGTAATAGGACTTATATTAAATTAAAATAAGGTTTAAGAAACTTTAAAAATTATTAATTATTAATTATTAATAATTATTGAATGGTAAATATTTCGTCTATAGGTTTTTAATGAGAGCGTAGTTTCTCCTTCGTCTTTACAGGTCTTTCGTCTTTTATACTTCTTTACTTCTTCTACACGTATTCTCGTCGTTGGCTCGTCTTAAAAAGTGTTCTTCCTCGTCGTCTCGTAGCAGCATTCCCACATCATCGTTTTGTTGGTCGCTTGCCACATCGTCTCTTATGGATCGCTTGCCACATAGGCGTTTAACAGCTGTTCTAAAGTGGTTTGGCCACCTGAAACAACAAGTAATAAGACAGAAGTACTGCCGAAATTAAACGAAGATATTGTTGGCGCCGATTCGTCCTTGTGGTGTGACACAGTGAATATAATTTTGGCTGAAAATAAAATACGAGGCAGTGTATTGGTGATGGCTTTGAGTGCAGCGTTCGCGGCAGTGCGTCCCAGTGTCCCTCGCAAGGTCAATCAACTTTTCGTTTAGCGCTTGAAAGTGTAGAAACACCAGCGGCTATGTTTTTGACAATGTTGTCAACTAGCCCGTCCGACGGAGCTTGTCTTGCATTGTTTTCACGACAACATTTGACTCTGGAGCGGAATGTTCTTCAATTAACAAATGATAAGTGCTAAGTTAGTCGGTAAAAGAATTAACAATGTAGTTTTATTGAAAGGTATTGGCAATGACACCATTTGTAGTACATTGCAAATACTTAGCAATGTAGAAATTTACAATCATTGTATCAAAATGCTGTTCCATGTTTTGGCCGATGGATATTTGAAGAACGAAATTGCGTTAGGTCGAGAAATATTATCGCGGGGTTTTCATGTCATTATATCACCTGGAAAATTTGAAATTGATTACAGTTTAAAAATTTTACACTTTTGCTCAAGTAACGATACATTTCCTAAAGTAAATACTGATCTTAGTGGTGAAGATAAAGATAAATTAACAAATTAATTGAAAACTGCATGATGAAATTTAAATTAGCAGACCCTAGAAAAATTGTTCAATGAAAACCAAACAGACTTGGCCCAAATGAAAGAGAATTAGTACGCGACAAGATTAAAGAACTGTTAGAATGCAATGTCATAAGGGAAAGTTGCTAACCCTATGCAAGTCCAAGGATGCTAGTGAATAAAAAGAATGGTTCTCATCGTTTGTACATCGATTTACGTGAACTGAATGGTAATACAGACTCAGACAGATATCCTCGACCCCTTATAGCAGCTCAGATAGCTAGACTTCATGGAGCCAAATATTTCACATGTTTTGGTATGGCAAGTGGATATTACCATGCATGAAAAATCAATAGAATGTACGGCTTTTGTCACACCAGTAATTGAAATGGCCAGTACGAGTTCTTGTTAATGCCGTTTGGACTCAAAAATGCACCATCCGCTTTTCAACGTACAGTGATGCATGCCTTTTGGAGAACTTGTAAATACATTTGTGGTTGTCTATATGGATGACGTATTGGTGGTGGCTGCAACAAAGAGTGAGGCAGTGGATAGACTACAGGTCACTCTTAATATTCTGACGAAGGCTGGATTTTTGTTCAATATTAAAGTCGACAGTTAAATATTTGGGATATGAGGTGAGCGCAGATCAAATTCGTCCGAATCAATTAAAAACTTTAGCGTTAACTGCTCTACCGCCCTCTCAGTCGGTCTCTGCTTTAAGACAATTTATTGGATTGGCGTCATATTTTCGGCAATTTATGCAAGGATTTTTTTGTTTCATGAAGCCATTGTAACTGTTCACATCAGAAAAGATGATTTTATTTGGAAGCCAGAACATGAACAAATAAGTCAGAGAGTTGTTTCTATCTTTACACAGAAGCCAGTTTTAATTATTTTTGACCCATAATACTGATGCAAGTTCTCTTGGATACGGTGCTATCTTATTACAATAATAAGCCTCATGTCGTTGAGTTTCTCAGTAAGGCTGCTTCACCTGCTGAGTCGCGATACCATTCTTATGAATTGGATACTCTTGCGTTTGTTTTGGCTATAAAGCATTTCCGTCATTTTTTAACAAGTAGAGATTTTGTTGTTTTTACCGATTGCAATTCGCATCAAGATCCAAACGTGACCTATCTTCCAGGGACCAAAGATGGCGGGCTTACTTATAGTCAATCTTATTTGATTTACAGTATAGGGAGGGTAAACGAATGGCTCGTGCTGACTTCTTTTCTAGAAATCTCCCCTCCGCAGATGCGATTGATACTTGTAAAATTTCTAAGAAACGAGTTAATCTGACAAAGATATCTAGTGAATGGCTTATGGCTAAACAGCGCAAAGACGATATTACGAATATTGTGAATACATTAAAATATAATTTTCTTGCCGAATATTGCGAAAACTTACGAGCTAAGAGCAGGAATAATTTATCGGAAAATTCTGAGAAATGGTAGAACTCGATTTTTGCCAATTGTTCCAAGAGCAATAGTGCAAGATAATATATATCGCAAAGGTATGAGAAAATTAACAAAGGAGCAAGTTCCAGTTGTACTAGAAAGTAGTGAAGAGAATTTAAATGAAATGATTTTAAAAGAAACTGTTGATAGAGACAGTAACGAAATAATCGAGAAAAAAATTGTTGAGAAAGATAGGAATGAAGTAATTGAAAAGTAAACTGTTGAAAGCGACAGTATTGAAATAAGTGAAACTGTTGGAAGAGACAGTATGGGTGGCTGAAAGGCTGATCATAACACTTGAAAGAATTTGTCATAATGCAAGCACAAGTGCAAAACAAATGTTTTGATCATGGACACCGTTGAAAAAGACGGTGTGGAAGCTGTTGAAATAGACAGTATGGAAACCGTTGAAAGAGATGGTATGGAAGCTGTTGAACTAGACTATATGAATGTTTGAAGTTTTAGTCAGAAGAAATGCTGGGAATATGTTGACAAAAGATTATTTAAGTTTGGTAATTTGCATATGTGAAATATTAAATTGAATTGATAATGATGATGATAAGAATAAATGTTAAAAGATTGTATGAAAGAAATGTTGAGCTGAATATTTTATCAAATGTTAATTACACGAGGACAAGGGAATGTCAGAATGGCTAGGAGAGATGATGGTTATCCATCCAGGAGAGACGATGGTTATCCGTCAAGGAGAGAATGGTAATCCGTCTAGGAGAGACGATGGTTATCCGTCTAGGAGAGACGATGGTTATCCGTATAGGAGAGACGATGGTTATCCGTCTAGGAGAAACGAGTTCCGTAAGATAGACGATGAATTAAGTTTGCAAAATTTGAAACCAAAATTTAAAATATTTCACGGGGACGTGTAAAGGTCAGGATGGCCGTGTCGGATAGTGTAGATTAAGTGTAATAAGTCAATGCCTACTATTTAGTTAACAGGTGTGTCAATTGGAGCCTTGGCATTACCTTTGCAGCGGCTACAGACTGATACCTGGAATGTTGCTGGGAATGTTGAGTTTGCAGTATGATAAGAAATATAGAAACATATTTAGAAACAAATCTGTCTTCAGGTCAGGTCCTATATAAAGGGCGGCTTCGGGCTAGAGAGCTCTGTTAACAAACCCCCTGGGAACTAGCCAGAGCAGTTACAAAGAATAGTGAAAGTGAAAAGTCTAAAGTGGAAACTATACAAT
The DNA here is from genome assembly GCA_018903935.1 of Drosophila insularis. Taxonomy (NCBI): domain Eukaryota; kingdom Metazoa; phylum Arthropoda; class Insecta; order Diptera; family Drosophilidae; genus Drosophila; species Drosophila insularis. Next base: position 130,447 of record JAEIFP010000384.1, on the reverse strand, counting down.
ACAAAAGTGAAGTGAACAACAGTCTTGTGTGTGTACGTTGAAGCTCAGTACTAAGCTCTAGCAATTGAAGGAGGCAACAAAAAATTTAAATTTCTTTTCTTTGCATTCATATTGACCTTTAAGTTTTTTACCAGTTTCAAGCAACTGAAATCCTTTGACTTTTATGGCACACATAGATTGTCATCTAATACAACACAAAAAACCAGAGAGCTAACTTCGGCCGTGCCGAAGTTTATATACCCTTGCAACTTTATACATACCAAATTTCTTTAACTTTAATTGTGATAAAAAATACAAGAATCACAGTTTTCCACCGAGCTTTTTCTATGTGATATAGTCACCCGATCTTAATAAAATTTGGCACAGTCATTAATATGTATATTAAATTGATAAATATTAATTTTTAAATTGCGTAAAAAGTAACGAAGTTATTGATAAAAGTCCCTGCTTTCGACCGATCGTTCCTATGGAAGCTATATGATATAGTCATCCGATCTTGATCTAATTTGGCACAGTCGTTTACAAATATAATAACTCACCAATACTAAATTTCACGACACTAGCTGAGAAAATAACGAAGTTATTGAGACAGGTCATTGTTCGTGACTTTGCCGTTTGTATGGGAGGTATATAATATAGTGGTCCGATCCGGCTGAATCCGAGTTATACAACCCCTGCAGTACATACAAGCTGTTCAATGAAAGACGTTAGTATTTCTTGAATTTATTTAGGTATTTATTTATTTATATGTAAATAGGCACTAGCACATAAACCAGTGACTAAAAGTTGTCGCAACCACCACATAAATTGAGTGGACTTCGAAATGAGATTACAAAGGTAGAGATTGGGGCCAAAGACACAGCGATGCACACCTGATGTAACTACAATTGGTATTTGATCTTACTAAGAATAATGCGTTTGTTTTATAGTAAAAATAGAGAGCTCACCAGTGCATAGTTCGACATAGTGTTAGATCAGCAAAATACGTCTTTATTGCGTAGCTAACCATAGCCGTTTAATTCCATATCAGGTCCACTTATGACTGATGAGCCATCGAAATCCATAATTGGGTTACATACTAACTTGAAATACATTTCTATTTGTTCAATATTATGATTGTCTTATTGTTATCTTATTTTATACAATCTAAACACCAACATACTCCCGGCCGTTGAACACCTGTTCAACGTTATCCAACGTTGACCGCAAAATTGCTGGGGGCTGGGTATGCTGCAGCGGGAGTCGGAATAGGATTGACGATCCTCACGGTTGTCTGCTCTGGACCATTGTGCCTTGAGGTTTGGGAACAAGAACACAAGAACAAATGGTATTGTTAGCGCTACAGGAGACGAGAACATGCTGTGCCGGCTGGCTGGGGTCTTCTGGTAACTTTCAGTTTTGCTTAGTTTCCAGTTTTCCTTGAATGTTGCTTAGTTCGTGATAGCTTAGCTGCGTCTTCGTGAATTGTGTTTGTGTCTGTCGTAGATATACGGTGACTATCGTCACAGGTCACTGTGAGTTCAATTGGTCTGGTGGTGGCAAAAATCCACTGACTTTTGTGATACATGTCGTACCACACGAGTGACCTGTTTGTGTATTTGACACGTTGATAATTTTGAGTTTTGAATAGTAGGAACTCACAGTTGCTATTAGTCGTAAACGTCGTTTATTTATCAAAACAAATATATTGCTCATTGTTGAGCTGATGGCATCGTTCCAATTCTGTTCTTTGTTGACAGCAATAATAGGAATTTGAATGTTCATCGTTACAATCCCATGAGTTCCAACTGCTGGAATGGGTACTAGGTTATACAGTTGAACTGCCTGCGTTGTCACTAATGGAAACGTGACTTTAAATATCACATAATTGTTTGCGACTGTGCCTTGTGCCTTCATTAAGGCATATCATTGCAAGACGACGTTATCTGGAACTGGCAAATCCAAGCCAAACGGAAGATGTCTCTTAAGTTGGTTCAGATGTCCCCGAAGCTGGCCTGGTGATAGTAGTAACGGGCTTATTTTGCTATGATGGGCATCCGTAAATACTCGGGAAATTTCTGTTTGAATTCGTTGCAAATTCCCTGCAATGACTGTCATCTGAGTAACTACTCAGAATTAGCGTGATATACCATTGTAATGCATTTACCGCATTGTCCTGGACATTAGTTATGTCATTCATTTGTTGTTCCATTAGTTTCATCTGATTTTCAATTGTGGCTTCGTCTCGCTTGATGATATTTACAGGGTTTGAAAACTGCGAAAACTGTCAACAGTTTTGCTGTGTGCTGATGCTTCTACTTCGAAAACTATGAACAGTCGAAGCAAAACCAACAGCAAAAAACCGAAATCAGTAAATTTGACAGCAAAAGCAGCATCAAATAACTGATGTAGAAAATTTTGACACCAGCAGCAAACAGCAAAAATCCGAAAGCAAAAAACCCGACAGCAGCAGCAATAGTCAAAAACCCGAAACAAATTGCTTTGATAGCAACAGCCAAGTTATACATTTTAATTCTAGGAACTGTTCCGACTGTTGCTATTGGCCAAATTCGGAAGTCGACTAAAGCAGCAGTCGGAAAAATAGTCGCAGCAGACTACTTGATTCCTAATTTTTGCCTACTTTGATTTTACCTATACATTTAATGAAATGTGAAGAAGATCATTTCCTCTTCGAAGGTCTGAGTTGACATGTCTCTGCATTACTGGAACCTTCATTAACAAGCATATTTCTCCAACCTTTACTACTCCGTCTGAAAATGTCTTCAGGTCGGCCTAATATGGTTCGAGATCGTAAAATGCTACGATAGTCCAGTCAGACGTTGCCATTCTTCCTGTGCTAATACTTTCTTAATATATGCCTGGTTTGGGGTTGAATCGAGTAATGTTGGTCTTTTGAGCAAATGCTATAGGAAGTAACAACAGCATTAGGCAGATCGTCATTGTCAACGGTGGCAGACCGTGTGTCCTCGATACCAGGGTCTTCTTGGGAATTGGTTTCTTCGATTTTACGTTTTATCCCCGTCTCTCTAAGCATGGGAGCCACTTTATGAATGGCACGCTTGTAGGGGCCTTTGGCCGTCTTAACGTCTACCACGCAGACGTATCCATCCAGGCCTGGATATAATTTGACAATTCGTCCAATCGGCCGCTGCAAGATTGGCACATTATCTTCCTTTAGAATTACCATCATGCCTTCTTTGACATTGTTGTATGATTTCTTTCATTTGGATGTACCCTGCGATTCCTGTAGGTACTCTTGAGACCATTGTGTCCAGAATGTATGCTTAAGCCGTTGCACTAATTCCCATTGCTCTGGAATGTATCGCTGTGTTACTGGCTCTGCACCAGGTTGAGCTTATAATGGTTCTCCGATCAATAGATGGCCTCGGGTTAGAGCTGCCAAGTCGTTGTGATCGTCTAATTTTGGGGTTAACGGCCGAGAGTTCAGCACTGCTTCAACATTGACAATGATGGTAGACAGTTGTTCAAACGGTAAATTTCCTGTCGATATGTTTTTCAATACTAAATGCTTAGCGGACTTCACCTCAGATATGAACTTAAATTGCACTCCTTTTTGGTTGCAAAACTCCCTTCAGCTCCTTCAGTTAGTAGTTTGCATTGTCGCAGTATAATGTCTGACATCTTCCTCTGCGCCTAATAAAGCGCTGAAGCGCATCTACAAATGAGGAGGTGGACAGGTCTCCGACCAACTCCATGTGGACTGCGAGCCGGTGATTTCCACTTATTCCGTTTGTGGAGCTCCTTAAAGTCGTTCTTCCAACGGCGGCAGAAAGCTTAATGGATTGCCTTCAGTCGCTGCCATCGGTTGATAAGCGACATAGGCTTGACTAGAATCTCCGGTTCCGAAATGGATAAGAGCGGTCCTCCAATAAGGAAGTGTCCCGGGCTCAGTGCCAGCAGATCCTCTGGTCCTCGCTCAAGGGAGAAATTGGGCTGGAGTTCAAACACGACTCGATTCGACACAGGAGAGTGGAAAATTCCTCGTGTACTTAACATTAGACGAGGACTTGTAAAATAGGGTCTTAAAACTTTTGACTCTCCTCCCACAGTACTCCCATATGAAGGGCGCTCGGCGGAATGAAATGCCAGAATAAAATATGCTGGGGAAATGCTTTTATTATGTTATGCTTGGCGGCGTCCAGAAAGTCATTTTCGAGCACCTTCGAGGAAAGTTTTGCCGTTATCGGAGTAAATACGCTGTGGGCACTGTCTCCGTGCGACAAACCGAGAGAAGGCTGCGAGAAATCGTTCACTGGTGAGGTCGGAGGTAGCATCGAGATGGATTGCCTTCGTGCTGAAACACACAAAGACGCAGGCACAACCCTTCGGTGTAATTCTTAATCTCGAAATGCCCTGCGAAGTCAATGCCCGTATGGGTGAAAGGCCTGGAGTACGTGATGCGCTCTCGAGGGAGACCACCCATCATTTGAGTCTGTAGTCGTCGACGATGAACGATGCAGACTTTACACCCCTTGATGTGGGACTTCACCAGATTCTTAATCCGTGGAATCCAGAATCTGGTTTGCAGATACCGTACAATTAGTTGATTGCCGCCATGCAACGTTATGCGATGGGCGAATCCGACGGACAGGCGCGTAAAATGGGTACTATAGGGGAGGAGAATAGGGTGACGTTCGTCATACGGGGAGGATTCAGCGGCTCGGAGTCGTCCACAGGAGCGGAGTATCCTATGTTGGTCGAGAAATGGGTTCAAATTGAGTAGAGTGCTGGTTGGTGGAAGGGATCGTCCTTCACCAAGTGCCCGTATCTCCGCAACGTATTCTCGACGCTGAGAGATGCGAATAAAGGCGCGCTCAGCGGAGAGCAATTTGTCGTTGGTGAGGTGGACAGTGGCAGGCGTCGAAATCTTCTTGGCGGCGAAGTGTAGGATGTATGCGGTGACTCGCAATGCCCTACGGTGGTAGGTCGCAGTGGTGTGGCACTGAATTCGTTACTCCAGTTGGGTATCTGGAAGTTCACTACTGAGAGTTGGCCAGTACTCGGGATCCCGCCGAAGCCAGTCCGGCCCATGCCACCAAAGGCTACTGTCCGACAGCTCGGCCGCAGACACTCCACGGCTTGCAGGTGTTGAACGTTTGGCTTGCTCGGAACGCACGTGTGACCAGCACTGGGTATTGGTGCCTTTGGAGATGCTCGATACTCGACTGGCCACAAAGGTGGACCAACTGCACGGGGGCTTATTAAGCCAAGCCAACACAATGGTGGAGTCGGCCCAAAACTGGGAGTTTGACGGTTGGATTGGAAGTTCAGGAGCGATCGACGCCCAGAGATCGGTTAGCAAAACAGCTCCGCACAACTTTAGCCGAGGCAGCGAGACTGTTTTCACCGGACGCTGAAAAATGGACGCTTACTTGATCGCGATAACTAACCCGCACATATAGGGCTGCTCCGTACGCTTTCTGGGACGCGTCACAGAAGCCATGAAGCTCCCACGAGAGAGTATCGCTGGTGTTTAGCCAACGGGGGATGCGGAGTTGACTGAGGCCTGGGTAGTCTTGCAGGAATTCGTGCCATTGCTGCAGCATGAGTGCTCGCGTCTTCCAACACGAGAAAGCCCTCTCGCAGTAGGTGATCTCTTGGGATAGCCTGAAGTACTTCCTTCTTATTGGCAGTCCACTTCCGAAGCGGGGGGCCCGCAGATTGAAGGGCTGGAAGCTCTTGTATGGGGAGACGGGCGCCGTCTTCAGTATGAGCGCCGGCTACGACATCATCAGCATACATGTAGTTCCGAAGGATTTCGCTCGCCTGAGGATACATCGATTCCACATCTCGTGCCAATTGTAACAGGACTAGGATCGCCAGTAGCTCATAGTCCTTAATACTTCCGCTACGATCTCAGTAGAGGATCCGCTGAAAAGGGGTATGCCTGGGGTCGACGTGGGTTTTTCCCATCCTGAGTTGGCGTCACTCGAATCATATGGCCCAATTCCTCGTACTCCTAAATGAAGGCATAGTACTACGTTTTTATTTATTTATTTATTTATTTATTTATTTATTTATTTATTTATTTATTTATTTATTTATTTATTTATTTATTTATGTCAACTAACACAGCAGTCGGCGAAAGGCCGAGACAGATAGTAATTAATTGAAGAAGATGCCTTAGCTATATACACAACTAAACATCCCCGACCCGGTGGAGGTGTTTTATTTGCATAAGGTGCCAGCTATGCCCCAATTCACAGCCAATGTGGTCAGGGATGAGATGCAGCCAATCCAAGTCCAGAATATTTTCATTGGTTTCGCTGTAGATGATTAAAAAGTATAGCGCGAAGAGAAGTGACAGAAAGATGAGGAGAAATTAGGTGAGAAAGGTTGTTAAAAGATTGGCAAAGAACACGAAAAGGTTCGTGAAGAGTGTAGTTAGTCAAACATCTACAAAGGTAAATAGGAAAAAAGTTTCTGGTACAACGTGAGGGAACACAAAAATATAGCGTAGTTTATGGAGAAAGAGAATGCCAAAAACGAGCCTACGGTTGTAAAGTGAAGGAAGATTAATAAGAAAAAGTTTGTATATGTAGGTAAGCGAAGACTCGGGTCGCAAACTTAAGGAATTGCTTCTGTACCGATTCAATACTACGCTGGTGAACATCATATTGCGGGTTCCACACTCGCAGCAATTTTCGAGTGTAGGGCGAACTAAAGAAGTGTATAAAACCTTTGTTACATAGGGAGCATCAAATTCTTTGGCCCAACGTTTAAAAAGCAAAGAAGGCTGCATGCTCTATTGACAATTAAAGAAATATAAACATTAAATGAAAGTTTTGGGTCAAACATAATGCTTAAGTCTTTGAAGGATGGTACACAATCTAACAGAACAGACTTAATGGAGTAATGAGCTAGGAACGGAGACAAACGAATAAAAGTATACTTAGAGGCATTAAGGTGTAATTTATTAACGTGGCACCAATCACAGAACGCATCGAGATCTGATTGCAAGTACTCTTGGAAAAAAGGATCATTATAGGAATAACAAATCTTGACGTCAACCGCAAACATGCGCACGAGTGAGTGTACCAAGGCCAAGGGTAAATCATTTATAAACAGGGTAAATAACAGTGGGCCCAGATGGCTGCCTTGGGGTACACCTGACGTAACTTGAATAGTTTTAGATATTGAGGAACGAAAAGACACCTTTTGGGTTCTGCCAATAAGATACGACTTTAACCAAGCCAACAGTTTCGCGAGAAGCATAGAATGATCAACCGTATCGAAAGCCCTACTAAAGTCAGTATAAATAACATCAGTTAGTCAATTCTAAAAGGTTAGAAAGCGACGAAAGACCTTTCATGAAGCTATTCTGACAAGGAGAAATAGTGATCTGGATAGGTGTTGAAGGTGTAAGGGTGCGCTGTTTCAAACATTAAATTATATAAATCTGCTAGCTGGACGAATATATTTGGCATACACTATTTCTAAGGCGAATTGACCTTGACCTTTTTTTTTTGGAACCGAGCTTACACGATCCACTTCCATAGAAAAGCTCATGCAAGAGAAGGGCCCAAAAAATTGAGCTTGAATAGTGTGCGAGGAGTCTAGAATGGTCTGAGCTATAGTGCAGTCGTGCGAATAAGAGCAGGGAGAACAGGAATAAAAAACCGCAAGTGCAAGCAATCCACGTGGAGTGGACACTCCGGTACCCTCATGGACATACATAAATAAATACACATGGAAGACGTTGCCGCAGATTCAAAAACCAGCTTTGATGACCCCAACCTCACCCCCAGCCCGTAGTGGGCCCTCAAACAGCCGTTTTTCTTTTTCTTTAAGTATCATACAAACATGTGTTCAAATTTATAAGTATAATATTTATAATGAAATTTTTAAATAGCAGGTTCTGAAAATCATAACGTTGGTAACGAGAAGCAAGTTATATTTTTGTGCCCTTCTTAATAATTTGAACAGCCTCTAGGCTCCACCCATCATCAGGCCTGCTGACTGGATTGGACTCTACAAACTGTAAGTACGGCATAGCCGCATAAAATCTATTGGCGAAATATAACCGCTTGACGCGACCACAGAGTTAGTTTTTTTTATTTTTCAAAGTGAAATAAATGCTTAACGTAAAATTTAGTTTAGATCAAATTTATACTTATAAAACAACCCACATTTTTGTACGATTCCTCTCACCGAATTAGTTAGGAATTATCTATATTTGAAATTATTGTTAATGCTTCTATTATGTAAGGGGGATACGAAATCCGATGTTATCTTCTTATCTTAATGGCATATGCCAATTTTTTCGTTGAATTTGAATATATGTATGAAATGATGAATTGCTGAGTTAGTTTATTTGGGCACCTGACGTAAAAGATTTAACAGCCGCAATATGGGTAATACTGAGTTTCCTTAGTTATTGCAAGGTTGGTTTGGTAAAGAGAAGGCAATGACATCTAGGTCCTTCGAATAACACACATCACCTCTGCATAAAAATCCCTATTTTGGTGTAGTCTTTTATTCCTTATCTCTGTCTTCATTTTACTTATGTAGCGCATGTTTTGGGAGAGCACAAGAACCACCCCATTTTCCCTGAGCTCAGCCGAGCCACTTGTTAGTAAGACAGAGAGTGAACTCCGACACCCGCGTGTTCGTTACATAATAAATGGATTGTTTTTTGCCCTACGTGTCCTTAATCCACTCCTTTACTTCCCATAACACCTTCTACCGTGCAATATGATGGTAAAATATATCACTTTGGAGAGGCCAGCGTATGAGTATCAGATTATAGCTGGACCAAGTGAAATTGTATACCCTTTCAATAATGTTTTCTTAATTTTGAACAAATCATTTTAAATAAATAGAACAGACAAAGTATGGAAAATTATGTAGCTTAGGAATATGTGTCTGGATACAGTTCGGATACCTACCAGGCCATAAAGTTTCATTGATCTCAAATAAAATTGTTGTAGTGAGGTGAAATTGAGAACTGTTCTTGCTGGAATCGTTACTAGCAAGTCCCTCTTTCAACGAATTACACATTCAAATACAGCATATGCAAATAAAGTGCAGAGTGGTGGGGGTATTAATACTGTTAAACTTTTATTGAAGGAGAAGTCCCAAATTTGTAAGGAAATTATTTTGATATAAAAAAATTTGAATCCATAATTCGTGTTTACGAAATAGAATCGTCAAATTATCTTTAGTTGTTTTGTATATTTCGTGATTACGAAAAATTGATACTTACCTTTGGTTTTCCAAAGTTTTTTTTTTTGTTTTAGTTTCTTAAAGTATGGCCGTAAGACGAAGCCTAGACAACTTGGCTTCTGCTATGCCAAGTGAAAAGGCACTCGTATGAGTAATTTGCAATGATACCAGTGGACAGACAGGTACTGTAGCGACCCCATGTCGGCACACGTTTCATAAACATTGTCTCAAGAGTTGTCTCGAGACCAATGAATCCTGTCCAAATTGTAGGCAACGAAAGATTGACTACAAATGATCAACCCCCACGAACTTCTCTTGGAGCAGATAATTCTGCCGCCTCAGGAGCAATACGAAAAAGACCCAATACAAGAGCAAATACTCGTACAAACCCAAATCAGAATCAAAGAACTGTGGGATTACCTCGACGTGAAAAACCATGAAATTTAATTGCAAACCAGCCACCATTAGTGTCAGAAGAACGTATACAACAACTCATTTCTAACTCATTAGAAATTTATCGAGTCAATATGGCATCGGTAATTACCGAGGAAATTCGTAACGCGTAATCCACTGATGAACCTCAACTAGAGTGGGACTTTCCACCACCCTCATTTGCTCCTCGAAGAAGTCTCGAAAATAGTGTTAGAACTCGACCATTTAATATTCGGGAGAAAAAAAAATAAATTAAAAAAAAAAAAAAAACAAAAAGGCCTGATTGAGGATCTTATAAAATTTTTAACTGGGATATATACGGTCCCCCAAAGATATAACAGTAGAAGATTTCATTTATCGAGTAAATTGTTTAACAACTCAAAGTTTGAATGGGGACTTTAACTAGCATTACAAATTCTTCGCTAACGGACCAGCCCTAACATTTTTCTGGCGATATCATCGAACCTCGAATGAAATGAACTGGTTCGATCTATGCATTCGTTTAAGAGATAGGTATAAAGACCAAAGATCAGACATCTGTAGACATTATGGATGCCCTTCCCAGACGCAAGCAGGCCTCCAACGAAAATTTTTATGAATTCCTCGCTCTATGTTGGCTATTACAGATGCTTTGCGAGAACCTTTAAACGATTCGGAATTTATAGCGGAAGTGCGAAACAATTTAAGACCCGACTTATTTCATGAAATTTTACATGTAGAGACCCCAAACCTAGCTGCCTTGCGTAGGGAATATCATAAGCATGAAGAATTTTTTTGTAGCTTTCGGTCAAGACAGCTAACGCGTCAAATAGGCAGTAAACGTACTAGTAGATGTGTATAAACCCAATTTTTTAAAATGTAATCCGCGTACGGGAAACCAGTCGCAGGATATCCGCCGATTAGTGAAAGGGGATGTCCGCTGGATAACATTTGGTCAACATAGTCAATTACAATTACAATTACATTACGAGCCTGATAGAACATGTTATTGATACCGAAAACGCCAAGCCAATTAAATATAAATTTTACCCAATATCACCAGCGAAGGAAACCCTATTATGTTTGGAGACAAATATTAGACAAATAGTTAGAGAGAGAAGACCTCCTGGTCTTCCCCTTGCGTCTTGTCAGCCAAACCAGGTGAAGTAAGATTCTGCCTTGACTCTCGTAAATTAAATGAGGTTACAGTAAAGGACGCGTATCCAATACCTAATCTTTCTAGAGGCCTTCTGGCCTATTAAGTAGACTTCCCCCTGTGCATTGTATTTCCAAGATTGACCTTAAAAATGCCTTTTGGAAAATCGGGCTGGAAGAATCGTCGAAAGGAAAAACAGCATTTAAAGTTCCCAATCGCCCATTGTATCAATTTAGGAGAATGCCTTTCGGCCTGTGTAATGCCCCCCAAACGATGTGACGTTTAATGGACCAAGTTATTCCGTATCAGCTCAAGACTCAAGTATCAGTTTGCCTTGACGACCTATTGATATTATCAAACCATTTCGATGAACATCTTGCTCCCTAAGATTAGGGAGGTATCTACTCGTCTGAAGCAGGCAGGGCTAACCATTAACACCCAGAAGAGTCAATTTTGTCTGCAAAAAGTAGAGTACCTATGATATATAGTCGTAGTGAACCCAAGCGACAGCTTAAGAGATTTTTAGGAATGAAGTGATGGTACCAGCGATTTATCTCACAATATGCAACTATCACCTTTGCGTTAACAGAATTATTGCGTGGCAATTCTTTTCCGTCCAACGAAGAAGCTCAATGTGCTTTTGAGAACATCAAGTCTAAACTTAGCACTGCTCCGTTTTTAGCACACCCAAATTATAAGAAACCGTTTATAATGCAATGTGATGCATGTATGCTTGGAGTAGGTGCGTTTTTAGCCCAAGTTGATGAGTCCGGATTCGAACAACCCATAACGTTTATGTCTAAAGAACTTAATAGGGCACAACGTAACTATTCGGTTACCGAACTCGAATGTCTTGCGGTAGTATTGGCTATTAAAAGATTTCGGATGTATATCGAATATATGTAAGTTTATGATAACTAATGAACCAACAAGAACTAAGCGGTCGATTAGCCCGCTGGTCAGTGAAGCTGCAGGGGCATTACTTTCAGATACAATACCGGAAAGGTATTGAAAACGTTGTTGCTGACGCTTTGTCGCGATCATTTGAAAATGAAATAGCGTCGCTAGAAATGTAATTACTTCCCGAAATGGACTGTTCCTCGTCGGCATTTGAATCTGAAGAATAAAGAACTCTGAGAGACAAATATGTAAAAAAAATTTTCCGGATTTTCAAGTTATTAATCAATATATATATCATCGCACTGACTTTATGACTGGGAGTTCACCGGATAACGATAAGTTGTGGAAGTTGCTAGTGCCCCAAGAACTCCGTGATAGTGTTATTAGAGCAGCCCACGATCCTCCCAACTCAGCCCATTGCGGCATAGCAAAATGTTTAGAGCGTATTCGACGTAACTTTTTCTGGCCACGACTAGTTGTAGACGTTAGGAAGTACATTCAACAGTGTGAGATATGTCAAACTTGCAAATACCCAAAACCGCCTATTGGAAACCAAACCATAAGCGAACGACCATTCCAAAGGCTGTATGTTGATTTTATCGGTCCTTTCCCTCGCTCAAAACAGGGAAATATCGGAATTCTTATCATTTTAGATCACTTTAGTGAAGTTACCTTCTTAAGTTCTGTAAAGAAATTTAACTCGAATGTAATAATATCTATTTTACGGGATGATATCTTTAGCTGCTTTGGCGTGCCACAGTATATAGTCAGTGATAATGGCACTCAGTTCACGACATTTTTTAGGGATTACGGAGTGCAGCACGTATTTACCGCTGCGTATTCTCCATAGGCCAATGCGGCTGAAAGAGTAAATCGATCAATTAATGCGGCCTTACGGTCCTATCTCCGTTCGGATCAATGTCACGGGGATAAATTTCTCAGCAGTATAAACAGTGCCTTACGAAATCATATTCATCAATCCATTGGAATTTCACCCTATGTGGCGGTGTTTGGTCAAAACATGATAACCCACGGAAAAGACTACAAATTACTGACCAAGCTCAATCTACTTAATGAAGCTACGGTTCGGCTGGCTAGTTTAGACAATTTCGTACGCATTAGATCTGATATTTAAAAATATTTAGACAAAGCTTATGATACAAATCAACGGACATATAACTGCGAAACTTCGAAGTGGGCCAAACAGTCACAAAGCGTAACTTCAAACTCAGCAACCTAGCCAATAATTTTAATGCTAAATTAGCACCAGTCGGAGTTAAAATCAAGATCAAGAAAAAACTCGGAAATCATTTGTATTTAGTTGAAAACCTTTCAGGAAAAGAGCTTGGAACCTTCCATGCCAAGGACCTTTGGTAACCACCTTGCTTTTTTTTGGGAACCGAGCTTACACGATCCACTTCCATAAAAAAGCTCATGAAATAGAAGCGCCCAAAAATTGAGTTTGAATAGTGTGAGGGAGTCTAGAATGGTCTGAGCGAGAGTGCAGTCGTGCGAATAAGAGGAGGGAGAACGCGAAAAAAAGCAATTGCAAGAATGCACGTGGAGTGACGTAACACTCCGGTACCCTCGTGGACATTACATAAGTTCACACCTCTTTTTTTTGAGTTCCAATTATAATTAAGGAACATCCACGAAAATAATACGCAACTACCAGCGCTGTCTTGCCTCCATTAAATGCAAGCGCTTACCCATGGTGCTAGCCACTATAAGGCCAGAGCGACCATTGCCAGACGACGACCCCATCCATGGTTTCATGGCGGACTTTTGGGACTACGACCAATTAAATGTCGACCCGGTCCATGAACTGACCAGAGGATAAATTGTTGGAGAGCGATTTGGCCATAAGTGCGCACACATATCATTGTGTGGAGAGTAGCCAGCCAGCCTAATTCCTAGGCGAACCCTCGTTGGAGTGGATGTTTCACCTTAGGACACGGATTAGCCCCCCGCAACAAAGTCTGGAGATTTCTGGTGGGAAGACGTTGCTGCAGATTCGTAATCCAGCATTGATGCCTCTTTCTTTTTGTTTCTTTAAGTATCGTACAAACATGTGTTCAATTTTATAAGCTTAAATTTATAATGAAATTTCTATATAGTAGGTGCTAAAAGTCATAACGTTGGTAACAAGAAGCAAGTTATATTTTGGTGCCACCCTTCTTAATAATTTTTACAGCCTCTAGTGCTCCACCCATCATCAGGCCTGCTGACTGGATTGGACTCTACAAACTGTAAGTACGGCATAGCCGCATAAAATCTATTGGCGCAATATAGTTATAAGCAGTTGCTTGCCGTGACCGCAGAGTCAGTTGGTTTGTTTATACCCTTGCAGAGGGTATTATAAAATTGGTCAGATGTTTGTAACGAACAGAAGGAGACGTTTCCGACCCTATAAAGTATATATATTCTTGATCAGCATGAGAAGCTGAGTTGATATAGCCATGTCCGTCTGTCCGTCCGTCTGTGCGTATGCGTTTTACTCAGCCATCTTAAGAGCTATCGGGATGAAATTTTTTTTGGGGTCTTTTTATTACCTGGGAAGTATGAAAATTGGGAGAATCGGACCACTATATCATATAGCTCTGGAGGAAACATTTTTGCAAAAATTGCAAAAATTGGAGTATCGCCATGAAATTTACGAATATGATAGTATTATATATAAAATCTCAGATCCCAAAATTTGAATCTGATCGGATATATAGAACACAAGTTACAGCCGATATAAATCGGTTCGGCTTGCTGCCTACTACGTCATCATCAAATAAACAGAGCACACGCATGCACACATACAGACGCAACGCTAAATAAACATAAACTATATGTGTATGCGTGCGAGTCGCGGCATGCTTGTAAAAGGGGATGGGGAAGAAGAAGAAGAATTTGAAATGATATTTGAAAGGTTCTGTGCATTAATGAATTGAGATACAGAAAAAGAGTTTGGAACATGTAAAAATATTATGGCCATGGACTGCAAGGGTATATAAACTTCGGCACAGCCGATGTTAGCTTCTTTGATATTTTCAAATTGAAATAAATGCTTAACGTAAAATTTAGTTTAGATCAAATTTATACCTATAAAACTACCCACACATTTTTGTACGAATTAGCTAGGAATTATATATATTTGAAATTATTGTTAATGCTGCTTCTTATCTTAAAGGCATAAGCCATGTTTTTCTTCGAATTGAATATATGTATGAAATTATGAATTGCTGATTTAGTTTACTTGCGCAGCTGACGTAAGAGTTTTAACAGCCAAAATATGGGTAATACCGAGATTCCTAAGGTTTTACAAGGTAGGGTGGGTAAAAAGAAGGCTATGACATCTAGGTCCTTCGAATAACACCCACCCACACCCATTACATCTGCACAAAAATTCCTATCTAGGTGTAGTCCTTTAGCGCATGTTTTGGGAGAGCACAAGAACCACCCTATTTTCCAAACAGCTTTGGTATTACCGAAAGTTTGGCAATGCCACGGTAGTTAGAAACATCCGATTTGCTACCCTTTTTAAAAAGCGGAATAATAAAAGACTCCTTCCAAATATCGGGAAAGCTACAAGTCTCACTCGATATAAAGAATAACCGAGATAAAGGCTTAGATAGGGAAATCGAACACATTTTAAGGATGCAACTAGGTATAATATCAGGCCCGGGTACGAAGGGAGTCTTCATAGATGATAAGCTAGAGATAATACATTCTTCAGTAATACTAGGAAAAAACATACAATTTAAATGTGGGATTGAGAAGGGATAGTATGTGGGATCCGAAGCAGTAGTAGAATAAGTCGACTGAAAGAATTTAGCAAACAGATCTGCAATATCTGAATCATTATTAGCAGTCTGGTCATTAAGTCTAAAGGTGGAAGGTAGTACATTAGAGCGTCTTTTGGAGTTAACAAAGTTGTAAAATCTTTTTGGGTTCTTATAAAATTCAACCTTACAGCGAACGATATAATTATTGTAGCATTGAGTGTTTAAAAGACTAAATTGAGATTTGGCTATACAGTAATTTGCATAGTCAAGTCGCGAACCAGTTTTTTTAAATCTTTTAAAATATCTCGATTTAATGTTACGGAGATCAGAGACCACACTGGCGCGCTGGAGACGGTAGAGACATTCACAAAAGGAACGCATTTATCAATTAGAGTATTAAGAGCAGAGTAGAAAAACTTCACTGCACAATCTATTTAGCAGCACTTAAATAGAAATGACCAATCAAAAGAGAAAATAAGGCTATTAAGAAGATTGAAATTTTTTTTACGAAAACATTTACGACGAGAATTTGCGGTGCTATTAAATGATTTAGTACCGGAATTGAAAGAAATAGTAACTTCAATGGTAGGGTGATAAGGATCTTCAGGTTTCACTAGGGGCTGTGTTCGGGATACAGCACTAACAGTGGGATCAGAGACAAAAACAAGATCAAGGATTATTTTAGAAGATTTAAGGAGAGAATTCAACTGATATAGCGGACATTCAAGTAGGCAATCAAGAAAAACATGTTGAGATGAAGGAATTAAGAAAGATAGATTATCATCAACAAGCCAAGAAATATTAGGCAAGTTGAAATCACCTAAAACTATAAGGAAATCATGATCTTTTAGACGATTAAAAATAGTTTGCAAAGCATCAGCATGGTGCATATAGGTCATGATATCAGAAGCTGGAGGAATATATGAGCAAGAAATATATAAGCTAAAGTTGGAACATGTAACTTCGACGCAAATAAACTCAACACCTAAGGGCAGATCAATCGGCACGACACTTGAACACAGATTCGAGTTAACAGCAATAAATACTTTAGGACGGGATCCTTGCGAAGACGTGCTTCATTTCGCAGGAATTGTGCTAGCGCGATTGGTCTTGAATGACCCAAGTCGACACTATTCGGACTTTTGAACGGTAGGGACACAACATATCGGCCGTCCTTCCTTCTTGGGGTGGTCTCCTAGAAATTCTGCTCGCAGAATACGTCATCCTACTTTTCCGGCTTGGTGGGAAGGTCTTCCACCTCCCAAAACTTGGTGAGGAGTACATCAAGTTTTTTTCGGAGCATATTGAAGACACGTTCGGATAGGAAGGTGAAATCGGCCGCCGACTCGATCAACGCACCAATATGGTGCTCCACACCACGATGGTGAAGAGTGTCAATCGCAGTGCCTAAGAGCCCTCTGCCTGGGGTGGATGCAAAATAACTTTGAGCATTCCTGAGCTGGCCGCTCGTGGAGGGACGCTCTATAGCGCTGAATGGTGGGACTTGCGTAGCGGACGATGAGGACACGGACACTTCGCTAGGATGCAACAAGGTATGATGACGCTCCTTGCATGTATGACAATTATGCGCACTGGAGCAGCTCTTCACTTGAGTCCCTGCTGTCTAATAGTTTTCAAACGCCTCTGAACAGGCATGTCAAGGAAATTTCAACAAAGCCGTATTGTGTGATTTTCCCGATGGCAAAGCTTGCAAGACGCCGGTTTGAGCTGAGCTTTCGCGGAAAACGCTGGGACCTTCATCGTCGCGGAAGATTTGCAGGGGCCAATGGGGATGGCTTGGACACTTGGGGCCGACTTATGTTCTTCGGTGGCATTCAGTACACGATACCGATCGGTGAGAAATTGTTTCAAAACGTACCAAGTGGAGACGGCAGTCTTATTTGGCACTGATTGTTCCCAAAAGGAGGATTGTGCCCTTGGGCAATTTGCTAGTACAACTGGCGATGAGTAAGACATCCCAATTCTCAGTGCTAATACCCGAACGCTCAAGAGTGGTTAGATACCCTTAAAACGTAGTCTGCAGCTCTCTCAATGCTTTGCCCGACTCTTGTGCCACCGCGGGAATCTGAAGGAGTTGTTTGGCTTGAGTCATGACAAGCAGGCGGCTATTTTCGTACCGTCTGGTGAGATTTTTCCACGCGGCTTGGAAACCCTCATTCGGCAGGGGGGACTTAGACACGATGGTTCTCGCTTTCCCTCGCGTCTTGGCGTTCAAGTGGTAGAGTTTCTCCACTTGTGACAAGTACGGATTGGCGATATAAATTCGCCTTGATGTGGCTTATGTTCGCTAGGCTTTCCTCGTCTGTTTTTGCCGTGAAGGCCTTGTGACAACGGGAGTATTCCGACTCAACGGTTGACCAAAGGGATTTGAGGTGCTCCAAGTGCATTTTAATGGAAAAATATCAAAGAAGCTAACATCGGCTGTGCCGAAGTTTATATACCCTTGCAGTCCATGGCCATAATATTTTTACATGTTCCAATTCACTAATGCACAGAACCTTTCAAATATCATTTCAATTTCTTCTTCTTCGACCCCATCACCTTTTACACGCATGCCGCGACTCGCACGCATACACATAGTTAATGTAGCGTTGCGTCTGTATGTGTGCGTGTGCTCTGTTGATTTGATGATGACGTAGTAGGCAACAAGCTGAACCGATTTATATCGGCTGTAACTTGTGTTCTATTTATCCGATCAGATTTTAAATTTTGGGATCTGAGATTTTAAGCTTGAAAGCTTGGAACGACCTTTGTGTTCACTCGAGTCTTTAACCGAGCCTTAGGAAGGCTGGACGAGGACGGACGGGGCTTTGGAGATTCGCTGAGGCTGCGAACAGACGGGAACTTGCGCGGAATGTTCGTACTCTTTGCGGTTACCGGAGTCTTCGGAGGCCGAACTTTCTCCGGAGTTACAGAGGGAGGTGTTAGACTTCGGCGCAGTATTGGACGGATCCGTGGACATACTCAGGGGACGAGCTTACCGACGAAGTCCGAGTTTGCGCACCCTTTGTTTTGGAAAAACAAAAAAGAAAGGAAGTGGACTGTATGAATACGAGAGAATTTTCTCACTGTGAGCCGGAGGATTGAAGGGGAATTATCTCGCGCATGGCTCGGAAAAGGAGCCCTTTTAGTGAAGGTATATGCGGAACAATATACGAACGCACGAATGCGGATCAAAATATA
This sequence comes from Drosophila insularis, assembly GCA_018903935.1. NCBI lineage: Eukaryota > Metazoa > Arthropoda > Insecta > Diptera > Drosophilidae > Drosophila > Drosophila insularis. Next base: position 111,817 of record JAEIFP010000384.1, on the reverse strand, counting down.
CATTTAGATGGATTTTTAAGTATCGTTGGGAGTACGTATAAAACAAAACATGGATAAAATATATAAATAAAGATATAAAGGGAGAAGAATATAAATTTTATATAACTATTGCTGGAAATATGCATATATATGTGGGGCCAAATAATGGCCGGAAAAATTTATATATATATTTATTTATAAATATGGTCGGATATATCTGGGCACAATAAAGGCTGGAAAAAATTGTAAATAATAAATACATATTATTAAAATGAACGCATATATATATGGGCAAAATAATGGCCGAAAAGAATTATAGAATATGAATTGGATATATACTTAGGAAAATAAAGGAATCGGAAATAATGTAATTTAAAATTGGCGCATTCGAGCCGCCTATCGTTATCACTCGACTCACGTATCACCACTACTCCGAAACAGCTGTCGGCCAATGTTTGTTTTTTTTTTTTTGTTGATTAATTGGTTTTTCTTTTTTTATTTTTTGTTGTTGTGCGGAAAACCAAAAAAGACGTTTTCCACACACCGCGAGTGTTGTGCGCGAATGATAGAGCAAACCGAATGTGTGACCAAAAAAAAGTAAAAAAAAACGATCAGTGCATATGGACAAGTGTTTTTATATATGTACATGCGTATGTAGACAGGTAAGTATATATGTATGTATTCACGAGCGTTGTTCAAAAACACGTAAGTAATTTGTTATTGAGCTAACTCGATCGGTTGATAGGAAATTCAATGCCCTTGTTGGGTTCCTTTCCTTTTTTTGTTTAAATAAATGTGCGTCACCGAAATGGACTATGTGTATGTACATATGTATGTATGTGCGTACATCAACATATGACGATGTATGTGAGGAAATTAATTGGACAATTGGACCATTGAAATAGTTTTAACACACAAGGAATCGCGGTGAACACTTTAATTAATTTTTATACCATACACGCATAGGGTGAAATGGTATATTAAAGTCGCCAAAATGTATGTAACAGGCAGAAGGAAGCTTTTCCGACCCCATAAAGTATATATATTCTTGATCAGCATCAACAGCCGAGACGATCTAGCCATGTCCGTCTGTCCGTCCGTCTGTCCGTCCGTCCGTCCGTCCGTCCGTCTGTATGAACACCTAGATCTCGGAGACTATAAGAGCTAGAGCCACCAAATTTGGTATGTAGACTCGTGTCATATGTACGCTTATCGAGTTTGTTTCAAATGTTTGCCACGCCCCCTACCGCCCCAGCAAATGATATAAAACCGATTTTCTTAAACACCATAGCAACTAGAGACACAAAATTTGATATGTATATTTGCTTAGTAAACGCGCACATTTTGTATTTATAAAAATTTTGCCACGCCCCCTACCGCCCCCGCAAATCAAATAAAACCGATTTTCTCAAAACCTATTTTAGCTAGAGACACCATAGTTGGTATAAATATTTGCTTAGTAATTGCGCACAGTTTTGATGTGTAAAGATTTTGCCACGCCCCCCTCCGCCACCGTAATTTGAAAAAACTCGATTAAAATAGCCAAGTTATGCATATAAACGTTTTTCCATATGGCCGGAGGGGTGCTCGTATGCTTGAGTGAGCGAAATACTAAGATATGCTTGTAAAAAACATGGAAAACGATTTTTTTAAAAATACGAAAATGCATTGGTTATTATAAATTTAAAATATTTTTTTTACTGGTGTATGGTATATCCAAGTCGCCGAGACGACTTACTTACTTAATTTATTATAATATTATAAGTTTTACATATGTATGGTTGTATGTACATATGTAAGTGGATGGAGAAAATAAAAAGTGGAATTGGACAAGAGAAAAAACCGTAAGTTGGCGTGGAATAGAAACACACTAAGGATCGGGAAATACCATATAACCTTTGAGACAGGTCAGTTATGTACAAACAAGTGTATAAAAGTGTATATGTGAGTGTGTCGCCATTAAGTCATAACTCAAGAGAGAGAGAGTTATGTCATCTTTCTACAGTTTGGCTGAAGCAATTAATCAATGTACTTACTTTTCGTTTTCTGAGAGGTAGATTGATTAATCTTTGATTTTAGTGCCAAATGCAATTAGTGGTTAATAAATTAGTTAAGCCTTTTGCTAAGTAGTAAAGTGGAATTCATAGAATTTTTTAATAGACGAAGATGGCTTGCAAAATAAAAAAAAAAATATCAAACATCGGCTGTGCCGAAGTTTATATACCCTTGCAGTCCATGGCCATAATTTTTTTACATGTTCCAAATATTTCATTTCAATTTCCTTTCAAATATCATTTCAATTTCTTCTTCTTCTTCCCCATCCCCTTTAACACGCATGCCGCGATTCGCACGCATACACATATAGTTTATGTAGCGTTGCGTCTGTATGTGTGCGTGTGCTCTGTTGATTTGATGATGACGTAGTAGGCAGCAAGACGAACCGATTTATATCGGCTGTAACTTGTGTTCTGTATATCCGATCAGATTCAAATTTTGGGATCTGAGATTTTATATATAATACTATCATATTTCATAGCGATACTCCAATTTTTGCAAAAATGTTTCCTCCAGAGCTATATGATATAGTGGTCCGATTCTGCCAATTTTCATACTTTATTTTTCCCAGGTAATAAAAAGCCCCCAAAAAAAATTTCATCCCGATAGCTCTTAAGATGGCTGAGTAAAACGCATAGGCACAGACGGACATAGCTATATCAACTCAGCTTTTCCTGCTGATCAAGAATATATATACTTTATATCGTCGGAAACGTCTCCTTCTGTGCGTTACAAACATCTGACCAATTTTATAATACCCTCTGCAAGGGTATAAAAATGGATTGGAAAAGCAATATCTAGAAAATAATTGCAGAACAGAAAAGTCAATTAACGTCACAATAAAGAATTTTTCATTGATAAATGGCTTTAGTTAGAATAGTGTCTTAATCTAATTAGTTGACGTTATAAGTTGAGGTTTGTTAAGTTGGTAATATTGGATATAGCATTTACATATTTAACATAAATTAATAAAATATAATAAATAAAACAATCAAAGAAAAAATCTTGTTTTTTTGCACCATCCACAAACTTAGCAGTAAATTAAAAAATTTATTACAATTCATAATAATTTCATTAAAGACTATGCTTCTCATGAAATAATTAATTTTGATGAGTATAAAGTGAGTATATAACTCTTTCAAAAATTTCCACTGCACGTCTTAATCAATTAGCCAAATTGTTGACCCAATTCAATTTCATCAATTCAACATCTCATTCAATAATAATTTCAAAGTCTATCTTGAGGGTCAGTGTGTAAGACCTAGCAAGAGTTTGACTTGAAGTTTAGCAATAATTTTCTGTTTGGTTTTTTTCCACCCATTCTGTTGTTTCCTTGATTTGTCTCAAGTCTTAGACCATACAATAAACTGACATGTGACAATGTAGAGTTCTGTTTGCGAATAACTAAGAGATTTTTATATTGGCTTAAAGCCTGCTCTAGATTTTTATTCATTGATGTTTTGATATAGCAGTTAAGCAAAGACAAAATATGTTTGCTGTTAAACCACAATTTTTTTAATGAAATTGAATCTATAAGATTAGCTGTGATATCTCACATTCTTTGGCATAGTTAGTAAGAGGGCAACATGAATTAGCGCTACATCGTTAATGAGTGACTGAGCAAAAGTGAACAACTCATTATTCTTTTGTGACTTATGACGAACAGGTCGCTTACTTGTTGAGTTGATCACTAATTCTCTAGTTAGTTTTCCCTCGCTTACCTTCTATACATTCAAATAAGTAGCTGATATTTTGAGTTTTTTAATAAGCTTATTCTGTTTTTAATACTTACTCTATTGGAGATCGTATTAAAAAATCTAATAATTCTATGCTTCTATAATGCATTTATTATATAATCTTTATTCTTTGGTAATAATTTAAAAAAAAGATTTCTAGTGAAGTTATATTAAATTAGTATACATATAGTCAATATAAGAAATTTGAATCATCAATCCAGGTGAAGAAGATGAGTATCAAATCATTCTGCCGTTTTCAAATTTTTTTCTCTTTAACCCATTTTTATTTCCATGAACCAAGGATAATGTCCTGCTATAATCGCTTTCTTTTGAAATTTCTTTGAAATAAATTTTCGTCTAGTTGGCGTCTTACCGATTTTCGATTATTTCTTATCGATTTACGATTATCGTATGACTATCGTGATTTTGCCATCGCTAGCACAAATTAATCTAGAAGGTTTTGACTCTTCACCTCCCATTTTGTTAAGTTACCTATTCAGTTTCTTCCTCAATTTCATACCTTTCGGACTGTTAACAATACATTTTTCGGCTAAGCACCTTTACACTCCTTTTCATTTTAAACACAAGCAAAGTAAGTGGTTGATAACGAAATTTATACACACAAAGTTTTATACAGTTTGTAATATATTTAGCATGTGCAATTATCCTTGTAATCCTTCGGCTGCTCTATATTCCTGTGGTGGGTGTGGTCCAAGCGGATTTTATGATCTTTGCTTTGGCTCCTATAATGGACCATTCAATTCCTGATGCAGACCAAGCGGGACCGAATTTTGGGGCGGAAGGTATTGTTAAAAATGCTTGAAGAGAGCGGAAAACACATTACACATCTGTTTTACACTATCCTAACGGAAACACTAAAGCATTTTAGAAGTATCCTTTGTGAGGTGTAACCAGTATCATTTCACAGATTCCCGACAAGAAACCCCCAATATTTACACTGTAATTAACTCAAGTCGTAACAGTCGAAAGGTCGGACAATATAAATCGGTTATTGAAAATATAACTGTGTTTTTATACCCTTGCAGAGGGTATTATAAAATTGGTCAGATGTTTGTAACGCACAGAAGGAGACGTTTCCGACCCCATAAAGTATATATATTCTTGATCAGCATGAGAAGCTAAGTCGATATAGCCATGTCCGTCTGTCCGTCTGTCCGGGTGAGATAAAGTATGAAAATCTTTGGGATCGGACCACTATATCATATAGCTCTAGAAGAAACATTTTTGCAAAAATTGGAGTATCCCCATGAAATTTACCAATATGATAGTAATAGATATAAAATCTCAGATCCCAAAATTTGAATCTGATCCGATAAATAGAACACAAGTTACAGTCAATATAAATCGGTTCAAACGCTGCCGGCAGCGCTGCTTGCTGCCTACTACTGCCATCATCAAATCAACAGAGCACACGCATACACACACAGACGCAACGCTACATGAACTGTATGTGTATGCGTGCCGTGCTTTGCTTAGAAAATGATGGAAGAAGAAAAACTTGTGGTAAAAAGAGAAATAACATTTTGTTTGTGTATTGATGAATTGAGTTGCAGGGAAAGAAATTTCAAAAAGGAAAAATATTATTGCCAAGTATACTGCAAGGGTATATAAACTTCGGCATAGACGAAGTTAGCTTCTTTGATATTTTTTTAGTGAATCTGTTTTAAAATAGCTTGTGGCCTGAAGCCAAATGAGCCATGGCTAATGTGATTTTGTTTTTCTACAATTCATAATGAAAGTATTTCTCAATGAACTTGAAAGATGTCTTTAATTGGAAGCATTGCTATTTTCTTTCATTGATTCGGAGTTGCTGGTAAAAATTAAACTTATTTCTTATGCAATGACCAACATTATTATGCAATGGCACAGTGAAGTCAACTATTTCTTGCAATTTCTGTTTTTTCCTGCTGTAATGCTGAAGAAAACCATTTGTGTTTTTCGTTAATATTCATGGCGGCAACGAGCCGCCATCGTATCTTTAGTATTTTTATACTCTTGCAAAAAGGGTATATTAATTTTGGTCAAAAGTGTGCAACGCATAGAACGAAGCATCTCCGACCGACGAGTTCTTATAGCCATGTCCGTCCGTCCGTTGGTCTGGATCAACGCAAACACCTAGACCGTAAGAGCTACAGAGTTGAAATTTTGCATGTTGGCTTGTTTATACTGCAGGCGTTGTATATCTCGGATTCAGCGGGATCGGACCACTATATCGTATAGCTCCCATACAAACGAAAAATCACGAACAGTGACTTTTCTCAATAACTTCGTTATTTTCTAAGCTACTGTCGTGAAATTCAATATTGGTGAGTTTATTACATTTGTAAACGACTGTGCCAAATTTGATTAAGATCGGATGACAATATCATGTAGCTCTCATTGGAACGATCGCCCGAAAACAGTGACTTTTAGCAATAACTTCGTTACTTTTTACGCAATTGGCATAAAAATGCATATTTATTAGTTTAATATGCCTATCAATGACTGTGCCAATTTTTATTAAGATCTGGTGACTATATTACATAGCTCCCATAGCAACGATCGGTGAAAAACAGCGACTTTTGTTGTATATTTTTATCACAATTAAAGTTAAAGAAACTTGGTATGTGTAAAGTTGCAAGGGTATATAAACTTCAGCACGGCCGAAGTTAGCCCCGGCTCTCTGGTTATTTTTATTGTTTGCTTTTCTACATTTTGATATTTTGGCAAGTGGCAGTTATTGGCTTTTCTAGTTTGATTTTTGAATTTTCAAATGGCTCAACAATTTTGTTCAACTTACTACCATGGAGGAGGAGAAAGAAAGAATTTGGAAACTAAAATACAGCAGAATTTATGCATGTCTCCGATTTGGGATTTCTCTGGCGCCACTGATAACGTAATTTTATTGTTGCAATTCATTGTAGGAAAAATATAAAAAATATAAAAATAATATAAAAAATATAAAATATAAAAAATAAAAAACTACTCTTTTGGACCAATTAACTATTTAGTTGACTGAAGACAGTGGAGAAACATTTTATATCGATTGACCTCATAAAACAAAAGGGAATGAAAACTAACAGGAAAAAAATTATGTTAAGACATTCCGAGAGCCAACCAAGCATTGTGTTGATTTATATACTCATAATTTAGTTGCCAAGTCCTCGAGCACTTGATCGTGATTTTAAATGCGCTGACGAACTGAAAGGCAAAATGTTCGGACATACCTATACAGTGGGCTAGAGAGTCTGTCATAGAAGTAAAGCAGTAGAAGTTTGGGGGTCAGGACTTAGGACTAGAACTTGGGTCCTGTCAAAGACAGCAAGTGTTTTTTACCACAGACCGGAAGTGAAGTCGACATAAATTGCGGTTAGAACTAGCTGCCTGTATGCTCTGGTCCCCACCCACGTTTCTATCATCGGATCAGCTTATGTAAGTATAATATAATATATATATATGTGGGACTGGGTTCTGATCCCGTCGAAATAAGAAGTCCCGTTTAGATTTAGTTTTATTTAGTTATATGGTAATAGGTTTTATTATAGATTATAACTAGGTTTTAATAACTATAAAAATAATTAAGTTGAATGGTAAATGTTTCGCCTTTAGGTTTTTAATGAGAGCGTCGTTTCTCATTTGTCTTTACTCGTCTGTCGGGGTTATACTTCTTTACTACTTCTACACGTCTTCTCGTCCTTGGCTCGTCTTATAAAGTGTTCTTCCTCATCGTCTCGTCGCAGTACTTCCACATCATCGCTTTGTGGGTCGCTTGCCGCATCGTTTCTTATGGATCGCTTGCCACATCATCGTGTAAGCTGTGTATCCACACTCAAATTTGTATGACAAACGCTTTTGTCAAACACAAATCAGTTTTGTCAAACACGTCGAAGATAGAACCATTTCTATTTTCGTCATTTTGGTCTGGTCATTCGGCGTTACCAACCCAACCCCACATGCTGAGCTTAGATAGCACTGAACTTATAATTGCATTCAACCTCTCTTCTTGTCCATTTGCTCGGGGTAGACCACCAATTTAATGTTTTCAACTCGGCCATACTGAGATTGTTATTATCTACTCAGGGGTGCATGGTACATACGTGTTCAAGGACGATGTTCAACTTAAAAATTATACTTTTATTATTTTTTAAATACGATGCATAGTTTTTTTTATAATTATAACAATTTATGTACAATTGTGCGGCATTAAAAGCTGTCCAATTAGAGTGTGGCCTGAAAACATACACACACACGCAAAAATAGGCAGGAATATATGTAAAAAGAAAAAAAAAATTTTTATGCAAACAAATTAAAAAAAAAAAATTTTAACCATCTACTTCCCAAGACCGCCTGCAGGCGGGCTAACTTCATTGGTCGCGCAATCTAATTTTTAAACCTGTAATTGCATTTGATGTATTTAGGGGAATCCCAAATAATTATTTTAAAGCTTTCGCAGTTTACCATTCCACGAAAGACAGCTGCTAGAAGCATTCAAGTGCCGAATTTTAGTGAAAATCACAGAAAATAATTATTTGGTGCAAAGAGTCAAAAACAAAAAATAAAAAAAAAATATAATTTACTCCCATATCTCATAAGAAAAAGTGTCCATTAGCTTTTTACTTGAGATCAAAGTTAGCCCGTCTAGAGACGGTTTTGGGATACCTAGTGAAAAAAAATTCGATAATGTAAGTTTTAAATAAGAGCAATTCTACTGAAAACGGTTAATCAAAACACAATTATTTCAGCAATGAACCGCTAAACATAGCTTAAACTGTCATCGCGTTCCGACGATGAAATAAAAGTAGCCTTAGATATGCTCGAGTTTAATGGTAAAACGGATACCGAAGAAGAAAATTAAGACGATTTACATGAAGATTCTTTTAGTTACGGCAGCTTTGGAAATGATATTGATGTCTCAATTAACGATGTTCTTGATATGTCAGAATCAGCACTTGCATCACAGATTTGCTGTGGTAACAGCACAACTTCAATATTGTCACCATCATCATTAAATGCTTCATCAAGTGCTTCTTCGACCCCGAATCTGAAGCGCCGTCCCCTTTCTCTTATTCAAGGTGAATCGCATAGTGAACTTGATAGATCACCAAGAGGAAGTCGTCGATCTGCCAATAAGTCCTTTAATAACACCATAAATCAATCTATGGCGTCAAAAAAATCTTGTTCTGGATAAATCGTCGATTAAATTTTGTGATCCCGATATGAAGAAATTCCTGATCCTGGAAACTCCATCCAAATGCTTTGAATATTTCGTAAATGATGAAATTCTATCGCACATTGTTTACCAAACTAACCTTTACGCTTCTCAAAAAAACATTAGGACCTCCTTCACAACAAACAACTTGGAATTGCGTAAATTGATTGGTATTCTAATTTATATGTCAGTATTTCACTATCCAAGTATCCGTTCATATTGGAGCGAGTATGCTAATGTTATTTTCCGGGAACCCCAGATCTTGGTGCGTCTTCAAACATAGTAATTCAACTGTCCAGTATAGTGCCTACATTCAAAAACCACATAATGATTTTTGACAACTTTTATACTTCGCTACCAGGGCCGTCGAGAAGATATCAGGGCCCGGTGGTAGTAAGCTACGGAATTATGTGGCTCAGCAGCAAATGTTGACATTTCATTAACGGTATGGAAGGACAATAAATCAGTCCGCCTTGCATCCACCTATATTGGCGTTAAGCCATTTCAAAATGAAGTGCCTTCGAAAACCACTGTCAGACGATCTGTGCGCTCAGAAAAAAAATTTGTTGATATTGATTGTCCCAATTCAATAAATGAATACAACATGCATATGGGTGGCGTAGATCACATACATAGATGGACTCGCTTATCGATGCAAAAAAATTGTTTCTTTGATTTTCATAACAAATAAACTAAACTTATCTTTATATTTATAAATATGCATAATCTCGAATATTTGTGCACTAATTTTCAAGTTTTTCATGTATAATAAACAACAGCCCAAAAAACTAGGCAGTAAAATTTTTTTTTTGGAAATATTTCCCAACACCGCCTTTAGGCGTGGTTAGGGTTTGACCCAATATATTCCATATGACCCAATATATATATGTCCTGTGTAATGACCGGCTTCCACTGATATGAATACTAAATAAATGAAGACGTCAGTTCGGTTTTGTTTTACATAGATATTCTTATGCTGTGACTTAGGCAACAGCTACAAAAGAGAGAGTGTCAGTACATACATACGTATTATTTGGGGCCTTGAACATGTTTAGCTATATACTTATGTGAATACCCATATTTTACTTGAATACACATATTCAAGTGCACACTTATGTTTTATTGCGTACATATTGGATTGTTTATACTTGCAACAAAGTGTTACAAGTTGAGCTCTTTGTGTTGAATGATATTATGGAGTTATTTATTATGATTATTAGTAAAATCATAATAAATGATTGATTAATAGTAATGAATGTATGTTTGTTAGAAAAATTGTTATATTTGTGTCTGGCCAGACAAATTTTCTTTCTCAAAATCTTTTTTTTGTATATTTTTAATAAAATGAAGTAGTTATAGTAGTTGAATCCATAAAAAGTTTTATATATTTCTTTTCGTTTTTTTTTTTTTAAATTATTTTTGCAAATTTTTAACCTATCCTTATGTACTGTGTTTGTTATTTTTATTATATTTCTTATTTTTATTATTCCTAATTTTTATGTTGTTGTTTTTAGATATTTCTACAACTTGGAATGGTCCTATATAGGCTGTGTCAAGCTTATGACCAGCTTCGTTTTTTAAGAAAACCTTGTCTCCTATTTCTATTTTAAGATCTGCTGTCTTATTGTCATAAAAATTTTTCTGGTATTCCTTACGTTTATCTAACATTATTCTTGCTCTACTGTATGCTAATTCTAATCTAAACTTAACTTCCTTAGCATAATCATCTACGTTATATAATGGTTCTATTCTATTTATGCTAATAAAATGGATTGGTAAATTATTTTGTTTAACAAATACAAGTTCATAGGGACAATATTTATGTGTTATTGATGGGGTTGTGTTAAAACAGTACACAAAATATTGTAACCATACGTCCCAATCAGTTTTATCTACTGATATATATGATCGAATGTACTCATTGAATGTCCTATGACTTCTTTCAACGGTACCCAAGGTCTGGTGGTGGTGTGCAGTAGACGTAATTTTGTCTATTTTTAAATATTTGCACAAGTCATTTATTATTGAATTTTTGTATTCTGTTCCCATGTCCGCAATGAACGTCTTCATTGGACCGTACTTCAGAATGAAGGATTCAAAAATATCTTTCGAGATTGTTGTAGCGCTTTTATTGGGAACTGGTATTGCTACTAAGTATTTCGTCAAGTCACATATTAGAGTGACTGCATATTCGTTACCATTTTCGGATTTTGGTAATGGACCAATGGTGTCTACTTTTACCCTATCAAAAACATGTATGGAGGTTTCTGAAATAACTAAGGGTGTTTTTATGTGCTTTGTAGTTTTTGACTTTAGGCATTTTTCACATTTATTAATGTAGTCTTTTACATGACGTGTCATGTTTTTTCAATAATAATATCTTTTTACTTTGGCCAAAGGTTTTTTAATGCCCATTTCTTTCTTTTTTTCCATGTTTGAGGAAACATAAATTATGTGTTATGCGCAAGATCACTTTTCGTACTTCGTCCTTCATGTATTTTGGGCTTAGAAGCATTATTAGGTACGTGCCTAATTGTATTTTCATTTTTATCATCTGGACATTTGCTTTTGTGTTTTTAGATCCTGTATAGTGATGCGGGATAATGCATGCGCAACGAAATTATCTTTTCCCTTCAGATATTCTACTGTAAATTCATATTCCTCTAGATCAAGTCTCATTCTTGTTAATTTTGAACTCGGATTTATCATAGAAAATAAATACGTTAGTGGTCTGTGGTCTGTTTTGACTCTGAAATGTCTGCCATATATATATGGGCGAAAGTGTGTAATGGCCCAGTGTATCGCAGATAGTTCTTGCTCCGTAGTGCTTTTATTACTTTCACCTTTAGTGAACGAACGGGATGCGTATGCTACTGGCAACTGCGTATGCTAAGCAAAATTCTTTGTAATTTTACCTTGACACTGTAGAGTACGCATTCACTTTTTGTTCATCTTTTTGAATAACTTGACTGCATTTACTCTTAATATGCCCAAATTGGTTACACTTAAAACAATTTTGACCTTTTTCTTTATTGCTGCAATCACTGCAATCACGCATTGTTTCATAGTTTTTTTTAGTTTTTATTTAAAATTCGTTGTCATTTTATAAAAATACTCTTGCATATTTTGACTTTTCCCAATTCCAATTGAATTTGTTCCATCGAATGTTCTAATTGTGTCCTCTATGTCACGAAAATTCATACCAAAACGCATAGAAATATCATTATACCTTTTTTCGTCTACACTGTTTTTCTTACATCTTCATGAATTCTCTCTCCCTTTCTGTTCAACGTTTTCTTTTGCATCATGTTCTGTTCAGCGTATATTTTCTTGCTTTCGTACTGCGCTTCATTCTCATCGTTATATCCGATTATTTCTGTGTCCCTCTCGGTCATATACAAAGTTATGCAAAGCAGTAATGCTTTTTTTACTGGCTCTAGCAATTTCAGCAACAATGAACTTTTTTAAACACGGCGTTTTGGTTATGATGAAAAAAAAATTGTTTATATGCACGTTTTTACTTCTATATACTTTTTTAAAAAAACTTTTCTCAGTTTTCTTTTCACCATTCACTTTTCAGCATTATCTTTTTACCAATTTTGCGGGACTGGGTTCTGATTCCGTAAAAATAAGTAGTACCGTTTAAATTTACATTTAGTTATACGGTAATAGGTTTTAATTTAGATTATAATTAGGTTTTAGTAACTATCGTATCTCATTCGTCTTTTATACTTCTTTACTTCTTCTACACGTATTCTCGTTGTTGGCTCGTCTTAAAAAGTGCTCTTCCTCGTCGTCCCGTAGCCGCATTCCCACATCATCCTTTTGTGGGTCGCTTGCCACATCGTCGTTTAACAGCTGTTCTAAGGTGGTAGGGTATTCGGCGCTACCCACCCAACCCCACATATATAGATATCTATGACATAAACTAACACAATGAAAACAGCTTATGTCTTATTCTATAAATGGCAGCTGGGACAACTTAGCGGCATTTTATAGTTGAATAGCTACGATTCATAACCATTTCCATATCGCAGAGATTTCAAGTTTCTTATTTTCTGATTCTCTTATGTATATATGTATATTTTTGTGTATGTGTGTGTATGTCTGTTGATTACAAAAAGAGAGTTAAAAGCTCAGTGCTAAGATCTAGCAATTGAAGGAGGCAACAGTCAAAAATTTAAACTTCTTTTCTTTGCATTCAAATTGACCTTTAAATTTTTAACCAGTTTCAAGCAACTGCAATTCTTTGACTTTTATGACAAACATAGATTGTCATCTAATTAAAGGACTACGACCATATGGAGTACAACACAAAAAAAAATGAAGTAAGTAAGTCGTCTCGCCGACTTAGGTATACCATACACCAGTAAAACAAATACTTCAAATTTATAATCACAAATGCATTTTCGTATTTTTAAAAAAAAATGTTCACATGCTTTTTACAAGCAAATCTTAGTATTTCGCTCACTCAAGCATACGAGCACCCTAGCGCCCCAACCAGGCAACGGCCTACTCCGGCCATATGGAGTTATATGTATAACTTGGCTTTTTTTGGTCCGATTTTGATCAAATTTGCTGGATATGAGTATCAAATTTAAGTGTGTTAAATTTGATTGGACAAGGTAGAAAATTACGGGAGATAATCGAGTTTTTTCAAATTACGGGAGCGGAAAGGGGCGTGTCAAAATCTTTACACATAAAAAATGTGCGCAATTACTAAGCAAATATACATATTAACCAAATTCGGAAGTCGACGAAAGCAGCAGTCGGAAAAATAGTCGCAGTCGACTACTTGATGCTTGAATTTGAATACAGGCTTGAATTTGAATGGAAGATGCAGCCAAATAGTGCGCCAGTGTATACGTATGTGAGTGTGTCGCCATTAAATCATAACTCAAGAGGAGAAAATTATGTCTACTTTCTACAGTTTGGCTGAAGCATTTAATCAATGTACTTACTTTTCCTTTTCTGAGAGGTAGATTGATTAATCTTTGATTTTAGTGCCAAATGCAATTAGTGGTTAATAAATTAGTTAAGCCGTTTGCTAAGTAGTAAAATGGAATTCATACAATTTTTTAATAGACAAAGATGCTAACCAAATTCTTCTGACTTGCAAAATAAAAAAAAAACAATTGAATAGAAAAGAAATATTTAGAAAATAATTGCAGAACATAAAAGTCAATTAAAGTCACAATAAAGGATTTTTCATTGATAAATGGCTTTAGTTAGAATTGTGTCTTTATCTATTTAGTTGGCGTTATAAGTTGAAGTTTGTTAAGTTGGTAATATTGGATATACAATTTACATATTTATCATAAAATATAATAAATAAAACAATCAAAGAAAAAATCTTGTTTTGTCGGACCATGCACAAACTTAGCAGTAAATTAAATAATTTAATTCAATTTATAATAATTTCATCAATTACTATGATTCTAATGGAATAATTAATTTTGAGGAGTATATAACTCTTTCAAAAATTTTCACTTCTAAATCAATTAGCCAAATTGTTGACCCAAATCAATTTCATCTATTCAACATTGTTTCCGCCACCGGGTGAACAGCAGTGAGCGGCGAAGAGCAGTGAGGAGGGTTTTTTGATCCGTGGCAGCTACGGTCACTCTGGGGGGCGTGACTTAATTTTCTGATGGAGATTGCCATATTAATTGCGTACGAGGTTTTCATCCGAACACCCGTTCTTTTTCCTGATTATTTTATTTTGCGATTTGTCACACTTTCAAACCGAACCATTTCGTGTGTGTCGGGATACCTTGTGAATTCAATAAAGCATCATTAATTAAAACGAATTTCTCGCGCGTTTTAATTTCACTCCAAAACTCACCAGACCCAGAAGGAATTGACACCCGCCAAAGTTGTACTCCACATATCGTTCCGCCCCTCCACGAATATTGGTCCTTCGAGCCGGATATTCTTCCGCTCCTCCAGCTTGCATCAGCGGAATTCCTGATAAGTACAACATTTCATTTGCCCCTACATACTAATAAAAGTGTGAGGTTTCCCGCTCTTCCATAGCGACCTACACACTTTTTTATACTTGTAGGTACATACCTGACCTGTTCCAAGGTTATATGGTCTTTCCCAATCCTTAGTGTGTTTGTCCAACGTTTTTCTTCCATTCCACGACCACACATTTTTTTTCTCACTTGTTCAATTCAAAAAAAAAATTATTAAAGTGTTATAGTAAAAAAAAAAAAAAATAGTAATTAAAGTGTTCACCGCGATTTTTTGTGTGTTCGAATTATTTCAATTGCCCAATTAATTTCCTCACGCGCGTATCCGCAAACCGATGCACCTACTTACATACATACATTGTCATATATTGATGCACGCACATATGTACATATCCACATACACATAATCCATTTCGGTGTCGCACATTTATTTAAAAAAAAAAAAATCAAAGAAGCTAACATCGGCATATCATTTTAATTTTTTCTTCTTCTCCTTCTCCATCCCCTTTTACACGCATGCCGCGATTCGCACGCATACACATATACATAGTTTATGTAGAGTTGCGTCTGTATGTGTGCATGCGTCACCGGTTGGAGTAGCGCTACTCTTAATATTTTCAATATTTTATTGCCCATTTCTTTAAAAGATTCTATTGAAAATGTCTCAAAGATCTTTTCACTCGGTGCCAATTTGAGTTGTTTGATTTCGAGTATACCGGCTTGTTTTTCAAGCCTTTGAAAAAACTGACCTAAGTCTAGATTTCCATTGGTGTACAGATCTCCAATCTCAATTCTTGCTATAACTTTCTTTCCATGTTTGAGGAAACATAAATCATGTATTATGCGCAAGGTCACTACTTTTCGTACTTCATCATTGCAGAGTACTTCATGTATTTTGGGCTTAGAAGCATCATTAGGTACGTGCCTAATTGTATTTTGATTTTTATCATCTGGCCAGAGATTATTTTGTCTACTTTGCTGCCTGGTAGTGACTTTCAGGACATTTGCTTTTGTGTTTTTTTAGATCCTGTATTGTAATGCGGGATAATGCATGCGCAACGAAATTATCTTTTCCCTTCAGATATTCTACTGTAAATTCATATTCCTCTATATCAAGTCTCATTCTTGTTAATTTTGAACTCGGATTTATCATAGAAAATAAATACGTTAGGGGTCTGTGGTCTGTTTTGACTCTGAAATGTCTGCCATATATATATGGGCGAAAGTGTGTAATGGCCCAGTGTATCGCAGATAGAACACGTGCGTGTTCTGCGGAGTTTTTAATAAAACGTCTGTAATAGTTGCAAAAGGCTACGAATCTTCTAGCACTATCAGCATCTGTTGGTACTGGCTATTTGTCAATGACGTCGTATTTGGTATCATCTGGCAATATTCCTTCGTGCATGAAGAATGAACATTTCTCTGGATGCAGTTTTAGGTTGTGTTTTCTGCATATGTCATAAATATCCTTTATGTTTTTGAGCATGTGTTTCTCAGAACAGCCGATGACTATTAAGTCATCCATGTAAAGGAATGCTTGTGACGGATTTAATCCAGATAAAGCAATTGTCATCGTTCTTTGAAAGGAATTTGGTGCTATTTTCAGACCAAACGGTATTCTAGTAAACTGATAAGATCCACTGCTAGTGGAAAATAACGTGATGCTTCGCGATTTATCTTTTAGTTGTGTTTGGTGAAAACCGGACATTAAATCTAGACATGAAAAATATTTGGTTCTGAATAGGTGATCAAGAATATCGTCTATTCTTGGTAATGGGAATTTATCGGACAACAATTTTTTGTTTATTTGACGATAGTCTATTACCAATCGCCATCGTTTCTTATCTGATCCTGGTAAACCCTTTTTCGGTACCAGTAGTAACGGACTATTATACTCGGACACTGACGGTTCAACTATTTTATCTTTAATGAGTTTATCGACTTGTCTAGTTATTTCTTCTTTATGCAGGTGTGGTATTCTGTAATTTTTTGTGTGTAATGGTTGGTGGCCATTCAATCTTAGTTCTTGTTTATAAAAGTTGTTCGCAGTAATTGGTTCGTTTTCTAAACCAAATACATCTGTATACTTGGTGCAGAGCTCTTCTAGTACGTTTTTGAACATAGGTGGGAAGTTTGGCTTTAGTTTTTGTATTACTGATTGACTTCTTTCGTCATCAGTTGTCTGTACAATTTCATAATTCTTTAATGATTCATGTTTTATGCTTTTTAAATTAAAAATTTTTACTCTTTTTGTTGTGTTTAAAATTCGGAAAATGTTTTGTTGTTCGGGCTTGCGATGGAACTTCCAATAATATTCTAATATCGACCTCTTGATTTAGATGACGATATTTGAGTTTTCATTTCGAATATTTATTTGTCGGATTACTTCAGATCTCGCTGGGAGGAATGTGGTATTGCTGTCACAAGTGTGTAATATTGTTAACCGAGTTACCTCGGTTGGAATTACCTCGGTTCGAGCTGTTTCGGTTGGAATTATTTCTTCCTCGGTTGTTGTACCGTGAGTTACCACGATATCCACCGCTATTATTATTATTCCTATAACCGTTATTTTGGTAATTACCTCTACCTCGGTAATTATTTTGTCCATTTCTATTGTATTGACGGTAGTGCATGATAGGGTTCGCCTGTCCTGTTTCTGCTGTACTACTGTCTACGAACTTTGTTGTTAGTTCATTCATGACACGGAAAATACCTGCTTTTAGTAAGTTATGTACTTGATTGTTTTTGCAGTTCTTTGTTATTGCCTATGTAACGACTGAAAGTGTATACTTTTTAGCTAGTTCGACAGATGTGCCATCGTGTATAAAGGCACCTTCTAGAGAGTCGGTAAGCTTTTCAATCTCTTGGGCATACTGACTTGCTGTTTTGTTTCTCTGTGGTAGGTTTTTGATTTTTGCCGTTATTGACGCTACTGATTCCGTTTTTACATTTGACGTAATACTGTTAATAATCTCTTCTATTGTCTGTTCAGAGGTTATCAAATTTCTTGTGTGACCTTTTAGTTTTGTTTTTAATATGCACACTGCTGTTTCCTCATGGTCGCCTTTTAGTGAATTTATCAAATTCATTGCGTCCATGAAGCTCTTAAGATTTTCTCTTCTGCCATCAAACTGTGGAATTAGGTTTGAGGCCATTTTTAAAAAATCAGTGACTGTTTGGGTCATTTTTGCGTTTCTTGGCGAAATGGCTGGTTTATTAAGAGTTGTTTTTGTTTGATCTAAACTCACTGATGGTTCTTCTTCTTCTTCAGCCGTTAACTGGGTTTTGTCTTCCAGGGATATTGAAATTTCCAAATCAATTGTTTGTTCATATTCAATATTATATCTTTTTCATACGGATTTTGCCTTTTGTTTGCAGTCATTATAGAATGCATTTGCGGCTGTTTTTCGTCCCGCAGTTAGTTTACTATAGTGTTCTATTAACACTGCTCTGATATATTCTAGGCTCTATATTATTATTTTCGAGTGTTTTTCTATTGTACTTTGGGATGTTTCCCTATTCTGCGAGAGGTACTTACAAGATTTATTTAAGTCTTGTGCATGTATTCTAGCTTCTCTTATTATATCGTCCCAATTAATCATATTTTGGTAAAAACAAAATTTACACTCTTTTTTTTTTTAATTAATTCCCTAAGAGATCAATTGTCTGTATGGGTTGTTCGAATAGTTTATGTACCCATGTGGGTAGAATTTTGTTTTTTCCCTTTAGGCGCTGGTACGTTTCTACTAAGGATCTTTCTATCAAGTGGGCTATCCCTGATTTAAATTTTCTAATATTCACAATCCAGTATTTGATTTTTTTATATTTTGGATTGGTTTCGCCTCTGTTAAAGAGGAAATATAAGAATGGAACGTATTTATTCAGATATTTAAGTTATACTCGACCCATTTTTATACTGTATTTAGGCCATCCGCTCTACTCTGATATTTTTTCTTAATTATTTTATTATGCATTGCATATAATTTCAAAGCCAGATTGAAGGCTACTAATACTAGGAAAGCTAACAACAACATCCCTATTTCTTCTAAATTTTCCTTGTGATCTACTATTTTAACGCTGTTAACGACATTAGCCGTTGGGTGGTCTATTTTGGATTCTTGAGAACCCATCTTCCTAGCAAAAATTTTTGTTTTCCTTGGTCGTTTAGACCTGTTTTCTATTTGTTTGACAGAGAAAAAAAAATTCCTTTATGGATTCGATTGTTACATAATTTTTTTTTTTTTTTGTTTTAATATAATTCAAAAAGAGAGAAAAATTATCTGAACTGTGTTTCGCACAGTGAGCCAGAGACGTGGAAAGATAGAAGAGTAGACATGCGTAGGCTTACAACTTGAACAATGGTTTAATTAAATCGAAGCCTACGCATGTTTTTTAGTAATGGCCTATTTAAATGAAATTTCAATTATAAATAGAGGCAAGAGAATTATTTACTCATTGCGTGTCTTCGCTCTTTGGCGAAGTTGGGCCGTGTTGTTCATTAAACACTCTGTGTAGTGCTGTCGGTCCTTGTCGTCAAGTCCTGTGTGGAGGAGGTCCTGGAGGAGCTTCCTCTCACGCCTTAGCCTGGCGTACTTTTCCTCCTCTCGACTTCCTTTTGAGGTCTTCTTTTTACTTTTCTTGGAGAGCCCGATACTCAGCTTTCGTGAGTGGGCGTGGTCCCTCGTTTGGACACACCCCTAATACCTCTTCGAGGAACGGTCCGTCCCTTTGTACGGTAGGTACAGCCGTCAGGAAATCCAAGTCCTTTGGATGCGACGGTTCGGTGCTAGTCATTAGCACTTGCCTTTTTTTCAATTGTTAATTTATATTTTTGTGTGTATGTGTGTGTGCGTTCTCTTTTTTTGATTATTTGATTTTTTTTTTTTTGCATTTGTGCAAAAAAAATTTTACTTTTACGCAAAAACAAAAAATAATAAAATAAATAAATAAAATAAAATAAATTTTTCAAAGAGATCATATTTTATAAAGGTTTTACAAAATTTTTTTGAACAAATAAATTGTAAAAATGGGTTGGTTCGGTAGCGACGATACCTAAGCAAAAGGTAATGCCAATGTGTCAATAAAGTCAAAATTATTGATCGCACTGACGATATCAATGCTTTATGGCTCTACTGCTTATACTAACTATAGTGTCAGTATGGCAATTTCTATTGACCCTTTACGTCAAACATAACAAACTAATAAAGAAAAGATATATGAGCAGACCCAATAATCTAGACGGCATTTAAAAACAATTAAAACACAATATGACAAAAATTATTGAAAAAATTTATAGTAAGCACCCAGATTTCAGGTTAAACTCATTGATAATATTGCAAAAGCATAGAGAATTATTACAATATATAATTTCGAAAACGAATACATTGGCACATTTATATAATGTGAGCCCACTATTCGGTTGTACAAAAATCGAGAAGGGCATCGTGTTAAGCACATTACCCTATGTGGTAATAAAGAGTATCAGCGTAACACACCCATACTGGGAACAACAGACATATTGATGCTGCGCATGCACCTCTAGAAGCTCAATTGTTTCATTGATCAATGGAATGGAGTACACTAGCAAGAAAAATAAATTCTTATAAAGATAAATTTGAAAAATCGTACAAATGTATTAATTCCAACATAACAATAAGGAATGATACATTAGTATACCATGCGACAATAATCACAGCACAATATAACAATATTGTAATTGCAATAAACGATGTTAATGAGAAATTAACTCAAGAACATAGGTATCAAATGTAACAAAATAAAACAAACATTGACAAGATTAACACAATATCGCACTAAGACGAAATATTGTTATAACAATAAGAGAAGACATAAATCATATAGCAGAATTCGATGAGGACCAGCTAGAAGGTTTAGACGAGTCTAAGCCAATGATAGACCAGATTACCCTAGATAGGGAATATGTGAAGCATGTTTCCACTTCCATCCCTGAATTTGATGGCAACAAGTTGTCATTAAATAGGTTCTTGACAGCATTATAAATTGTCGAACGAACCAAAGGTAACCAGGAAGATTTGGCAGACGAAGTAATCAAATCGAAAATAGTAGGAACAATAGATTACAGGTTACAAAATGAAAACACAATTAAAGGCATAATCAACAAACTAAAGGGTAACGTCAAAGGTGAATCAACCGACGTATTAAAAGCCAAACTGTTAAATATAAAACAGAAAGGCAAAACGGCATCGCAATATGCAACCGATATAGACAGCTTGCGAAAACAACTTGAGGATGCCTATATTGACGATGGCCTAGACCCTGATAATGCCGAAAAATGCTCAACAAAAGAGTCCATAGCTGCCATGGTTAAGAACTGTGAGCATGAAAAGCTAAAAATCGGGCTAGAAGCTGGTAGCTTCGTCACTTGTAATGATGCAATGGGTAAATATCCATTACAGCACTGAAATAACTGGAAGTGCTAGCACAGTACAGTATAGTTCAAAATAGCAAAGATATAAGAAAAGAATCTGTAATTCATAAATTGAGGAAAAATTTCCCAATACTATTTAAAGACAAACTCGAAAGGTTATGCACCGAGTATAGTGACGTGTTCGGACTTGACACCGAACCAATCACAACAAATAATTTTTACAAACAAAAATTAAAACTTAAGGATGATGAACCCTTAGAAGAAATCTATCGACAAGTTGGAAAGTTAATTGAACAGGGTATTGCTGAACCGTCTGTTTCGCCTTATAATAGCCCACTCTTACTAGTCCCAAAGAAAATACTTTCGGGATCTAAAGAAAAAAACTGGCGAATAGTAATTGACTATCGTCAAAAAAACAAAAAATTGCTGTCAGATAAGTTTCGGCTCCACAGAATTGATGATATTCTTCATCAATTGGGAAGAGCTAAATATTTTTCTTGCCTTGACTTAATGTCAGGTTTTCAACAAATTGAACTAGAAAAAAAATCAAGAGATATAACGTCTTTTTCAACGAGCAATGGCTCATATCGCTTCACGCGATTACCTTTCGGTCTAAAAATAGCACCTAATTCATTTCAGAGAATGATGACAATAGCATTCTCAGGGCTTGAGCCTTCGCAAGCATTCCTTTATATGGATGATTTAATCGTTATCGGCTGTTCTAAATAACATATGATTAAAAATTTAATAGATGTTTTTGAACTTTGCAGAAAAAACAATCTAAAACTGCATCCAGATAGTGCTAAACGTTTCGTTGCATTTTGCAATTACTATAGACGTTTCATAAAAAATTTCGCCGAATATTCCCGGCACACAACAAGTTTATGTAAAAAGAATGTTCCGTTCGAATGGACAGCAGAATGCGAAATTGCATTCCAATACTTAAAAGACTAGCTCATTCATCCTAATCTATTGTAGTACCCAGATTTTAGCAAAGAATTTTGTATAATCACAGATGCAAGCAAACATGCATGTGGAGCAGTTTTAACGCAAAACTACAATGGACTCCAGCTTTCAGTTTCATATGCATGAAGAGCATTCACTAAAGGTGAAAGCAACAAGAGTACTACAGAACAAGAGCTAGCAGCAATACATTGGGCAATAACATATTTTCGACCATATATATATGGAAAACACTTCACATTGCGAACAGACCATAGACCATAACCATATTTGTTCTCCATGGTCAACCCAAGTTGAAAACTAACACGCATGCGGCTAGAATTAGAAGAGTACGACTTTACAGTAGAGTATTTGAGAGGTAAAGATAATTTTGTGGCAGATGCCCTATCGCGGATAACTATATCCGAATTACAAGATATGAATACAAAAGTCCTGAAAGTCACTACCAGGCAACAAAGTAGACAGAAAAACTGCGCAGTTAATAAACAAAAACTTCTGACAAGGCAAAAACTTCAAGATGCTTCTAGGCTCAACGTATGCGAAGTCATCAATAATGACGACATACGGAAAGTAGTGACCTTGCGAATAACAGAATCTAAATGTTCATTGAAACATGGAAAGAAGGTTATATAGAAAGGTATAATGAAAGCCGGTATACTTGAAATCAGCCAACTAAAAGTAGCACCGAGCGAAAAGATCTTTGAAATTATTTCAAACAATTCTTTTAAAAATATGGGCAACACTATATTGAAAACATTAAGAGTAGCGCTACTCCAGCCGGTGACCCTAATAGAACACGAAAAAGAAAAAGAAGCAATACTGTCTACATACAATGATGGTCCAAGGTCATACTGTCATGAGGTCATACTGGCATTACCAGAACGCTGGCAAAAATCAAAAGATGCTACTATTGGAAAAATATGGGACGCCATATCAAAGAGTACATAAGTAGATGAAATAAATGCCAGGTATCAAAAACGACGAGTCATACGAAGACCCCTATGATAATAACAGAAACACCAGCGAAGGCTTTTGATAAAGTGATAGTGGACACAATAGGTCCGCTACCAAAGTCAGATAATGAAAATGATTGTCACATTGATATGCGATCTGACAAAATACTTAATGGCCATTCCAGTTGCATCCAAGAGTGCAAGTAATGTAGCTAAAGCTATATTCGAAAATCTTATACTACAGTACGGTCCAATGAAAATACTCTTTACGGACATGGGAACTGATTATAAAAATCAGATTATAACAGATATATGCAAGTACATGAAGATTAAAAATCTAACATTAACAGCATACCACCATTAGACTTTAGGGACAATAGAACGAAGTCATAGAACATTTAACGAATATATTCGTTCTTACATATCAGCAGATAAGTCCGATTGGGATGTTTGGATACAATATTTCACTTATTGTTACAACACAATAGATCCTATATACAATTTAGACGACTACTCTAAGGAGATAAAATTTAGAATAGAATTGGCATATAAAAGAACTAAGATAATGTTAGAAAACCATAAGTCAAAGAATAAGAAATACTACGATAAAAATACTTCACATTTTGACTTACAAATAGGAGATAAAGTCTTGTTAAGAAAAGAAATAGGTCACAAACTAGATGCTAAATATATAGGGACTTATAAGATAGTGAGTATAGAACAAAATGATAATATAATAATTGCAGATGATAAAAATAAAAACCAGAAAGTTCATAAAAACAGGTTTAAACCATATATAAAATAAAAATCGGAATGATCAACCGTAATAATAATGACAGTTAAAAAAAAAATAAACATATATAATTTTTTATTTATCTCTACAAATAAAAAAAAAAAAATTAAAAAAAAAAATTTTGAAAAAAAAAATAAATATATATATTTTATAATTTTCATAATAATTAAGTAATTTTACAAAAAAGAAGACATTAAGTTCAATTAAATAACTACGTATAAATAATACGTTATTTTTAAAAAGTGTGTTCAGTAATAAAATAATAATACCCGACGCAATGTAGAGTATTCTACATATAAAAACATGTGTATACTGCATGTTCACATAGTGAAACTTTGTCGCTATGCATAAACAAGGCGAGCGCATAATAAATACAAATAAATGCGACGCCACTTATGTGTGGCTGACCACCAGCGTGGGATCTGCCCCGTCAGCATTTTGACTAACATTTTTTAAATAAAATTCATTCGGTTTTTACCGTCAAGAATAAACGCAACGATTATTTAATTGTCTTATCTCTACAGTAAACTCTGACTTTCATTCTTAAATTATATTGTTGTTTATCCACTCTTCAATTTGTTCGTCGACTATTTTTGTTTCTTAAAACGATAGTCTGCGCGGACGCTAAAATATTGGGGTTTCGGCATTTGATGTTATGTGTATCTCGATTTGGGTTGACTTTGTTTTAATAGGCTTATAGTTTTCGATTAAATCGCGCACTTCAATTTTAGCTTTTTCACCCGCAGTTAATCTATATTTATCTTATCATTATTCGCGATAGCTTCAATTTTCATTATATTCAATGCGGAAATCTCGATCTCATTCTCTACCTTTTTACGCTTTGTTAGACCATAACGATTGACAATTAATTCGGCAAGAAGGCAAATTTGTTCACCAATGATTTATTTTACTATCCACACACTTCATCGGAACAAGAAGATGGTAATCATTTTCCATTTTAACTAATTTTTCGAAATGTCCAACTGGACCTAATTTGATTCTCATCACGATTGAAATTCTCTGCACGACAAAAGTTTTTGATCTCTATTAACACTGTTACCCGTAATTTTACCTTGACACTGTAGAGTACGCATTCACTTTTTGTTCATCTTTTTGAATAACTTGACTGCATTTACTCTTAATATGCCCAAATTGGTTACACTTAAAACAATTTTGACCTTTTTCTTTATTGCTGCAATCACTGCAATCACGCATTGTTTCATAGTTTTTTTTAGTTTTTATTTAAAATTCGTTGTCATTTTATAAAAATACTCTTGCATATTTTGACTTTTCCCTATTCCAATTGAATTTGTTCCATCGAATGTTCTAATTGTGTCCTCTATGTCACGAAAATTCATACCAAAAGGCATAGAAATATCATTATAACTTTTTTCGTCTACACTGTTTTTCTTACATCTTCATGAATTCTCTCTCCCTTTCTGTTCAACGTTTTCTTTTGCATCATGTTCTGTTCAGCGTATATTTTCTTGCTTTCGTACTGTGCGTCATTCTCATCGTTATATCCGATTATTTCTGTGTCCCTCTCGCTCATATACAAAGTTATGCAAAGCAGTAATGCTTTTTTTACTGGCTGTAGCAATTTCAGCAACAATGAACTTTTTTAAACACGGCGTTTTGGTTATGATGAAAAAAAAATTGTTTATATGCACGTTTTTACTTCTATATACTTTTTTAAAAAAAACTTTTCTCAGTTTTCTTTTCACCATTCACTTTTCAGCATTATCTTTTTACCAATTTTGCGGGACTGGGTTCTGATTCCGTAAAAATAAGTAGTACCGTTTAAATTTACATTTAGTTATACGGTAATAGGTTTTAATTTAGATTATAATTAGGTTTTAGTAACTATCGTATGTCATTCGTCTTTTATACTTCTTTACTTCTTCTACACGTATTCTCGTTGTTGGCTCGTCTTAAAAAGTGTTCTTCCTCGTCGTCCCGTAGCCGCATTCCTACATCATCCTTTTGTGGGTCGCTTGCCACATCGTCGTTTAACAGCTGTTCTAAGGTGGTAGGGTATTCGGCGCTACCCACCCAACCCCACATATATAGATATCTATGACATAAACTAACACAATGAAAACAGCTTATGTCTTATTCTATAAATGGCAGCTGGGACAACTTAGCGGCATTTTATAGTTGAATAGCTACGATTCATCACCATTTCCATATCGCAGAGATTTCAACTTTCTTATTTTCTGATTCTCTTATGTATATATGTATATTTTTGTGTATGTGTGTGTATGTCTGTTGATTACAAAAAGAGAGTTTAAAGCTCAGTGCTAAGATCTAGCAATTGAAGGAGGCAACAGTCAAAAATTTAAACTTCTTTTCTTTGCATTCAAATTGACCTTTAAGTTTTTTACCAGTTTCAAGCAACTGCAATTCTTTGACTTTTATGACAAACATAGATTGTCATCTAATTAAAGGACTACGACCATATGGAGTACAACACAAAAAAAAATGAAGTAAGTAAGTCGTCTCGCCGACTTAGGTATACCATACACCAGTAAAACAAATACTTCAAATTTATAATAACAAATGCATTTTCGTATTTTTAAAAAAAAATGTTCACATGCTTTTTACAAGCAAATCTTAGTATTTCGCTCACTCAAGCATACGAGCACCCTAGCGCCCCAACCAGGCAACGGCCTACTCCGGCCATATGGAGTTATATGTATAACTTGGCTTTTTTTGGTCCGATTTTGATCAAATTTGCTGGATATGAGTATCAAATTTAAGTGTGTTAAATTTGATTGGACAAGGTAGAAAATTACGGGAGATAATCGAGTTTTTTCAAATTACGGGAGCGGAAAGGGGCGTGTCAAAATCTTTACACATAAAAAATGTGCGCAATTACTAAGCAAATATACATATTAACCAAATTCGGAAGTCGACGAAAGCAGCAGTCGGAAAAATAGTCGCAGTCGACTACTTGATGCTTGAATTTGAATACAGACTTGAATTTGAATGGAAGATGCAGCCAAATAGTGCGCCAGTGTATACGTATGTGAGTGTGTCGCCATTAAATCATAACTCAAGAGGAGAAAATTATGTCTACTTTCTACAGTTTGGCTGAAGCATTTAATCAATGTACTTACTTTTCCTTTTCTGAGAGGTAGATTGATAATTCATTGCTTTAGTGCCAAATGCAATTAGTGGTTAATAAATTAGTTAAGCCGTTTGCTAAGTAGTAAAATGGAATTCATACAATTTTTTAATAGACAAAGATGCTAACCAAATTCTTCTGACTTGCAAAATAAAAAAAAAACAATTGAATAGAAAAGAAATATTTAGAAAATAATTGCAGAACATAAAAGTCAATTAAAGTCACAATAAAGGATTTTTCATTGATAAATGGCTTTAGTTAGAATAGTGTCTTAATCTATTTAGTTGGCGTTATAAGTTGAAGTTTGTTAAGTTGGTAAAATTGGATATACAATTTACATATTTATCATAAAATATAATAAATAAAACAATCAAAGAAAAAATCTTGTTTTGTCGGACCATGCACAAACTTAGCAGTAAATTAAATAATTTAATTCAATTTATAATAATTTCATCAATTACTATGATTCTAATGGAATAATTAATTTTGAGGAGTATATAACTCTTTCAAAAATTTTCACTTCTAAATCAATTAGCCAAATTGTTGACCCAAATCAATTTCATCTATTCAACATTGTTTCCGCCACCGGGTGAACAGCAGTGACCGGCGAAGAGCAGTGAGGAGGGTTTTTTGATCCGTGGCAGCTACGGTCACTCTGGGGGGCGTGACTTAATTTTCTGATGGAGAATGCCATATTAATTGCGTACGAGGTTTTCATCCGAACACCCGTTCTTTTTCCTGATTATTTTATTTTGCGATTTGTCACACTTTCAAACCGAACCATTTCGTGTGTGTCGGGATACCTTGTGAATTCAATAAAGCATCATTAATTTAAACGAAGTTCTCGCGCGTTTTAATTTCACTCCAAACTCACCAGACCCAGAAGGAATTGACACCCGCCAAAGTTGTACTCCACATATCGTTCCGCCCCTCCACGAATATTGGTCCTTCGAGCCGGATATTCTTCCGCTCCTCCAGCTTGCATCAGCGGAATTCCTGATAAGTACAACATTTCATTTGCCCCTACATACTAATAAAAGTGTGAGGTTTCCCGCTCTTCCATAGCGACCTACACACTTTTTTATACTTGTAGGTACATACCTAACCTGTTCCAAGGTTATATGGTATTTCCCAATCCTTAGTGTGTTTGTCCAACGTTTTTCTTCCATTCCACGACCACACATTTTTTTTCTCACTTGTCCAATTCAAAAAAAAAATTATTAAAGTGTTATAGTAAAAAAAAAAAAAAAATAGTAATTAAAGTGTTCACCGCGATTTTTTGTGTGTTCGAATTATTTCAATTGCCCAATTAATTTCCTCACGCGCGTATCCGCAAACCGATGCACCTACTTACATACATACATTGTCATATATTGATGCACGCACATATGTACATATCCACATACACATAATCCATTTCGGTGTCGCACATTTATTTAAAAAAAAAAAATATCAAAGAAGCTAACATCGGCATATCATTTTAATTTTTTCTTCTTCTTCTTCTCCATCCCCTTTTACACGCATGCCGCGATTCGCACGCATACACATATACATAGTTTATGTAGAGTTGCGTCTGTATGTGTGCATGCGTCACCGGTTGGAGTAGCGCTACTCTTAATATTTTCAATATTTTATTGCCCATTTCTTTAAAAGATTCTATTGAAAATGTTTCAAAGATCTTTTCACTCGGTGCCAATTTGAGTTGTTTGATTTCGAGTATACCGGCTTGTTTTTCAAGCCTTTGAAAAAACTGACCTAAGTCTAGATTTCCATTGGTGTACAGATCTCCAATCTCAATTCTTGCTATAACTTTCTTTCCATGTTTGAGGAAACATAAATCATGTGTTATGCGCAAGGTCACTACTTTTCGTACTTCATCATTGCAGAGTACTTCATGTATTTTGGGCTTAGAAGCATCATTAGGTACGTGCCTAATTGTATTTTGATTTTTATCATCTGGCCAGAGATTATTTTGTCTACTTTGCTGCCTGGTAGTGACTTTCAGGACATTTGCTTTTGTGTTTTTTTAGATCCTGTATCGTAATGCGGGATAATGCATCCGCAACAAAATTATCTTCCCTTCAGATATTCTACTGTAAATTCATATTCCTCTAGATCAAGTCTCATTCTTGTTAATTTTGAACTCGGATTTATCATAGAAAATAAATACGTTAGGGGTCTGTGGTCTGTTTTGACTCTGAAATGTCTGCCATATATATATGGGCGAAAGTGTGTAATGGCCCAGTGTATCGCAGATAGTTCTTGCTCCGTAGTGCTTTTATTACTTTCACCTTTAGTGAACGAACGGGATGCGTATGCTACTGGCAACTGCTTATCGCCATAAGTTTGAGTTAGTGCTGCTCCACATGCATATTTGCTAGCATCTGTTATTATGCAAAACTCTTTGCTAAAATCTGGATACTGCAGCAGTGTGGGTTCTATTAGGGCTTTTTTCAGATTTTTTTGTTTATTTGACGATAGTCTATTACCAATCCTGGTAAACCCTTTTTCGGTACCAGTAGTAACGGACTATTATACTCGGACACTGATGGTTCAACTATTTTATCTTTAATGAGTTTATCGACTTGTCTAATTATTTCTTCTTTATGCATGTGTGGTATTCTGTAATTTTTTGTGTATACTGGCTGGTTGTCATTCAATCTTAGTTCTTGTTTATAAAAGTTATTTGTAGTAATCGGTTCGTTTTCCAAACCAAATATATCTGTATACTTGGTGCAAAGCTCTTCTAATACTTTTTTGAACATAGGTGGGAAGTTTGGCTTCAGTTTATGTATTACTGATTGACTTCTTTGGTCATCAGTTGTCTGTACAATTTCATAATTCTTTAATGATTCATATTTTATGTTTTTTAAATTTAAAATTTTTACACTTTTTGTTGTGTTTAAAATTCGGACAAATGTTTTGTTCGGGCTTGAGATTGAATTTCCAATAAATATTCCATTTTCGACCTCTTGATTTAAGATGACGATATTTGAGTTTTCGTTTGGAATATTTATTTGTCGGACTACTTCAGATCTTGCTGGGAGAATTGTGGTATTTCTGTCACAAGTGTGTAGTATTGGGATATTTATTGCAAAATTTAAATTATTTGGTCTTAATATTAGCAAATCGTTTGGTTCACTGAAGTCTAATTGGCAATTGAATGTTTTAAAGAAATCTAGTCCTAAAATTCCATCAAATGGAATTGGGAAACTTTCGTCTACTACATATATGGAAATTGTGTGGAATTATGAATTCATTTTGTCTTAGTTCTATAAAGGTTAGACCTTTGGAAGTAATTGAACCTTCGCCAATTCCTGATATTTCAATTGTGTTTGAAGTATCTATATGTTCAAAAGTATCTGTTTTTTCTTTTATTATTGATACGTCTGCACCTGTATCCAACAAGAAGGTATAGGTGTTGTATGTAATTTCGTTTTTAACTTTGATGAAAATACTTAAGCTAAGATTGAATGTGTATACATTTACAGTTTCTTCTGAATATCTGCAGGGATCTATTGTTTTTCCGAATTACTTTGAGTAAGTCGTACATTACCATTTCCGTTGTTAGAGCTACCTCGGTTCAAGCTGTTTCGGTTGAAATTATATCTTCCTCGGTTGTTGTACCGTGAGTTACCACGATATCCACCGCTATTATTATTATTACTATAACCGTTTTTTTTTTTCAATTACCTCTACCTCGGTAATTATTTTGTCCATTTCTATTGTATTGATGGTAGTGCATGATAGGGTTCGCCTGTCCTGTTTCTGCTGTACTACTGTCTACGAACTTTGTTGTTAGTTCGTTCATGTCACGGAAAATACTTGCTTTTAGTACGTTACGTACTTGATTGTTTATGCAGTTCTTTGTTATTGCCTCTGTAGCGACTGAAAGTGTATACTTTTTAGCTAGTACGACAGATGTGCCATCGTGTATAAAGGCACCTTCCAGAGATTCAGTAAGCTTTTCAATCTCTTGGGCATACTGACTTGCTGTTTTGTTCCTCTGGGGTAGGTTTTTGATTTTTGCCGTTATTGTTAATTTACTATAGTGTTCTTTTAACACTGCTCTAATATTTTCTAGGCTCTCTATTATTATTTTCGAGTGTTTTTCTATTGTACTTTGGGATGTTTCCCTATTCTGCGAGGGGCATTTACAAGATTTATTTAATTCCTGCGCATGTGTTCTAGCTTCTCTTAATATATCATCCCAATTAATCATATTTTGTTAAAAATGATTTACACTCTCTTTTTTTTTTTTTAATTCCCTGAGAGAT
Source organism: Drosophila insularis (assembly GCA_018903935.1). NCBI lineage: Eukaryota > Metazoa > Arthropoda > Insecta > Diptera > Drosophilidae > Drosophila > Drosophila insularis. The sequence goes on along the minus strand of JAEIFP010000384.1, from coordinate 80,341 downwards.
CAATTATCTCTATGGGTTGTTGAAATAGTTTATGTACCCATGTAGGTAGAATCTTGTTTTTTCGCTTTAGGCGATTGTACGCTTCTACTATGGATCTTTCTATCAAGTGGGCTATCCCCGATTTAAATTTTCTATTATTCACAATCCAATATTTGATTTCTTTATATTTTGGATTGGTCTCGCCTCTGTTAATTTTTATACTGTATTTAGGCCCTTTGCTCTACTCTGATATTTTTTCTTAATTATTTTATTATGCATTGCATATAATTTCAAGATTTCAGATTTAAGGCTACTAATATTAGGATAGCTAACAACAATATCCCTATTTCTTCTAAATTTTCCTTGTGATCTACTATTTTAACGCTGTTAACGACATTAGCCGTTGGGTGGTCTATTGTGAATTCTGGGGAACCCATCTTCCTAGCAAAAATTTTTGTTTTCTTGGTCGTTTAGACCTGTTTTCTATTTGTTTGACGGAGAGAAAAAAAATTTCTTTATGGATTCGATTGTTACATAATTTTATGTTTTTTTTTTTTTTTTTTTTTAATATAATTCAAAAATTTTGAAAGAGAAAAATTATCTCAACTGTGTTTCGCACAGTGAGCCAGAGACGTGGAAAAATATGTGGTTGGCTCACAATTCAAGTATACATATCATTTGTTGTTTAGAACTTACTCAAAAAAAAAAATCTCCAACCACATTGTTAGTAATAGCCTAGCCGAAAGTTAGTAGTTCGCAAGTTGCACTTTCGTGCTTCAACTTGCTATTAAGCTTATAATTATAATTATTAAATTAAAGGCAAGTTAAGGCTTGCGCATTTCTGCGGCCCCCTTGCGTTTATTCGCTCTTTGGCGAAGTTCAGCTTTTAAGATGTCAGTACGCTCTATGCAGCGTTGTCGGTCTTCCTCCGTCTTCAGAGTGTCCAGTAAGTCTACTTCCAGCCTCTTCTGCTGGAGTAGCTTACGTACTTGGCCTCCTCTCTTAGTCTTCTTTGGCTTTGTAGATTTTGTGTTGCGGGCCCGGTACTCAGCTGTTGTGAGTGGGCGTGGTCCATCGTTGGGATACAGCTCTAATACCTCTTCGAGGAGGGGTGCGTCCCTTTGTACGGTAGGTACAGCCGTCAGGCAATCCAAGTCCTCTTTGTTAATTTATATTTTTGTGTGTGTGTGTGTATGTTCTTTTTTTTTTTTTTTTTTTTTTTTTTTTTTTTTTTTTTTTTTTTTTTTTTTTTTTTTTTTTATTCCATCAAGTAGAAATGGAAAGTACCTGCTGCGTTTGTGTAGCAGCATATATTTGGTACACTCAATAAGAAGCACATTACTATTCTTGTGTTATGGCCCGGTTTCCGTTTGGTAACTCTTTGAAAGTAGTTATCCATCGTTACCGTTTCTCATATTCGTGCTTATATTTTCCCTTTTTTTTTAACACACACACATACGTACACAAAATTTTCTCCTTGGTCCTTCTTGTCCTGGGTCCTTCGATGTCCTTAGGCCTTGTCTTGGCCTATTGTCACGGTCGCCATGTAATGATTGGGTTCCACTTGGATTTGAATTGAAGAAAGAACACGTCAAGCTTGGTTGGTGGTAATATTCAGATTGATTTTTATTCTACAAATATTCTTTGACTTAACCTATTGTTACATAGATATTCTTCTGCTGCGACTTAGGCAACAGCTACAAAAGAGAGAGTACAGAGACAGTACATCCATTTAGGGCACTTGCGTCAACGTGCTTGGTCAGCGTTCACACGCTGGCTTAACCCTAGCTCATGTTACGCCTGTGCATTGTTGCTTATATGAATATATGTATATGCACATATAAATGTACATACATATATGAACATGTTTAGCTGTATATTTATGTGAGTATGTTTATGTGAATATACTAATGTATACACATAAACATATTCAAATGCACACTTATGTTTTATTGCGTACATATTTGATTGTTTATACTTGCAACAAAGTGTTACAAGTTGAGCTCTTTGTGTTGAATGATTTTTGGTATGGATATACTACAAGCCATCGAAATCATAAAATCAAAATTAAAAGATCAAGCGGGTAATATACCCTAAGCTCTGAAACAACGATTGATGAAGTAATACGAAAACTATCAACAATCTTCAAGGGTGAATCAGTGGATCTTTTAACAGCAACAATTAAAAATCTGCAGAGAAACCCCAATAACTGTGTTTCATACACAAAGGAGGTTACAGAGTTGACCGACGCCCTTAAAGGCGCATATATTTCGGATGGTCTTCCAATTGAGAAAGCAATAAAATACACTACCAAAGTGGCAGTAAATGCTATGGTAAGTCATACCAAAAGTCAAAGAGTCCAGATATTAATGGAATCAGGAAACTTTGATTCAGCTAAAGAAGCCATCACTAGATTTACCATTCTTTCAATAGAGTCGTGCTCCACAGAAAGTTTCCAAATTAATACCATTTTTTATGCCCAGCATAATGACCGCGGTAAACGCCGCTATAACAGTAATGGTAACTGGAGAAATAACTCGAATTGGAACAATAACAACTCGAATTGGAGCAATAACGATGCCCACAGAGCCCAACAAGGCCGAAATTATTCACGCTACCGAAGAGGCGGCCGTGGAGGTGGACACAATAATAATAGACAAAACACAAATAACCAACCGAATGGTTACAACAACACAAATGTCCGAATTACCCAAAGCGACCAGGGAAACGGACAAGATCCTCCAAATGCTCAAAATTAAAAAATAAAGCCTATTCTATTAACCTAAGTCTTAATAATTTCGTATCGTTTAAGAATGTTAAAACATATAAGAAAATAACATTCTTAATTGATACCGGTGCAGACATTTTAATAATAAAAGAAAATTCTGATGTATTTCACGACATCCAAGTAAACAAAACTGTTGACAGGCATAGGGGAAGGTGTAATAAACTCCAACGGCCTAGGCTTAATAGAATTGCAGACAGATAAATATATTATTCCATACGAATTTCATCTGCTTCATTCAGATTTCGCAAATCCGATGCGATGGAATAATAGGATTAGATTTCATAAAAACTTTTAATTGCAAATTAGATTACAGCAATTCAGAAGATTGGTTTATACTTAGACCACGAAAATTTACGTACCCAATTTATGTTCCAATAACATATTTTCGACCTTATATATATGGAAAACATTTCACAGTGCAAACAGACCATAGACCATTAACATATTTATTCTCCATGGTCATGGTTGGAAGAGTACGACTTTACAGTAGAGTATTTGAGAGGTAAAGATAATTTTGTGGCAGACGCCTTATCGCTGTTAACTATATCCGAATTAAAAGATATGAATACAAAAGTCCTGAAAGTCACTACCAGGCAGGCAACAAAGTAGACAGAAACACTGCGCAGTTAATAAAAAAGAACTTTTGCCAAGGCAAAAACTTCAAGATGCTTCTAGGCCCAACGTATACGAAGTCATCAATAATGACGAGATACGGAAAGTAGTGACCTTGCGAATAACAGATTCTAAATGTTCACTGAAACACGGAAAGAAAGTTAAGCAAGAATTGATGTTAGCGATTTGTACACCAATGGAATTCTCGACTTAGGTCAGTTCTTTCAAAGGCTTAAAACTAAGCCTAAAAGTGGCACCGAGCGAAAAGATCTTTGAAATTATTTCAATAGATTCTTTTAAAAATATGGAAAAAATACTATATTGAAAACATTAAGAGTAGCTCTACTCCAGCCGGTGACCCTAATAGAAAATGAAAAAGAAAATGAAGCAATACTGTCTACATACCATGATGATCCAATTCAGGGAGGTCATCACAAGAACGCTGGCAAAAATCAAAAGACACTACTATTGGAAAAATATGGGACGCCATATCGAAGAGTATATAAGGAGATGTAATAAATGCCAGGTGTCAAAAACGACGACACATACGAAGCCCCCATGATAATAACAGAAACACCAGCGAACGCTTTTAATGTTATAGTGGACACAATAGGTCCGCTACCCAAATCAGATAATGAAAATGAGTATATTGTCACATTGATATGCGATCTGACAAAATACTTAATTGCCATTCCAGTTGCATCTAAGAGTGCAAAAAATGTTGCTAAAGCTATATTCGAAAATTGTATACTACAGTATGGTCCAAAGAAAACACTCATTACGGACTTGGGAACTGAGTATAAAAATCAGATTACAACACATATGCAAGTACATGATGATTAAAAATCTAACATCTACAGCATACCACCACCAGACTTTAGGGACAATAGAACGAAGTCATAGAACATTCAATGAATATATTCGTTCATACATATCAGCAGATAAGTCCGATTGGGATGCTTGGATACAATATTTCACTTATTTTTACAACACAACACCCTCGGTAGTGCATGAATATTGTCCATACGAACTAGTATTTGGAAGACTACCAAATCAGTTCATAGATTTTAACAAAATAGATAGAATAGATCCAATATTCAATTTAGACGATGCATGCGCTCTTTTGTAGCTGTCTCATAAATGACAGCAGAAGAATGTATATGTAAACATGGGCTAAGCAAAAGAATATTTTCCGAATAAAAATCAATTGGAATATTACCACAAAGCGACACTGACGTGTTCGACTACTCAACTTATTATCCAAGTGGAACCCGGTCTTTACACCACCTTCCTATCCGAACGTGTCTTCAGCATGGTCCAGCCCGCCTTCTATCCAGTAGACGATGCAGTTACTGGGCCAGAGTGATGGAGGATCCTGATCCGGTGTCTCGATTAGGTTTCGCTCTGCAGACGGGAGTCAGTCCGTAAGCAAAACTTCTTGTACTCCTCACCAAGTTTTGGGAGGTGGAAGACCTTCCCGGCAAGAAAAGGAGAATTACCAGGACACCACCCGAAGAAAAATAGACGGCCGATATGTTGTGTCCCTACCGTTCCAAAGTCCGAATAGTGCCGACTTGGGTTATTCAATACCGATCGTGCTGGCCCAATCATTGTGAAATGAAGCACGTCTCCTCAAGGATCCCGTCCTAAAAACGCAGTACGATGCCATCATTCAGGAGTACGAGGAATTTGGCCATATGATTCGGGGGACGCCACCTCAGGATGGGAAAAACTTCTATCTCCCCCATCACGCGGTGTTTAAGCCCGACAGCACCACCACCAAGGTGCGCGTGGTATTTAATGCGCCGAGCCCATCCACACGATTGGTCAGCTTTAACGATGTCTTGCACACAGGACCTACTCTCCAGACAGATCTCACGCTTCAACTACTAAAATGGCTGTTCTTTCAGTTCGTTTTTAATGCCGACATCACGCAGATGTTTCGACAAATCCGAGTCGACCCCAGGCATACCCCTTTTCAGCGGATAGTATTCAGGACTATGAGCTACAAATGGTCACGTTTGGGGTTAACTGCGCGCCGTTCCTGGCGGTTCGAGACCTGTTACAATTGGCACGAGATGTGCAATCGATGTATCCTCCGGCGAGCGAAATCCTTCGGAACTACATGAATGTTGATGATGTCCCAGCCGGCGCTCATACTGTTACGGCGCCCGTCTCGCCATACAAGAGTTTCAAGCAGCCATTCGGAAGTGGACTGTTAATAAGAAGGAATTACTTCAGGCTATCCCAAGAGAGCACCTGCTGCGAGAGGACTTTCTCGAGTTGGAAGACGCGTGCACTGCGAAAACCTTGAGAATTCGCTGGCAATCCACCGAGGACGTCTTTTTCTTCACAGTAGCGGACCTACCATTGACGGAGTCGATCTCCAAGAGGCAGGTTCTGTTCCATATCGCTAAACTCTTCGACCCCGCTGGCTGGCTAGCCCCAATTGTTATTCGAGCGAAGATATTCATGCAACAAATCTGGTTCACCGAACTTGGCTGGGATGACGCTCTGCCGCCTCTCATGCTGCAGCAATGGCACGAATTCCTGCAAGATTACCCAGGCCTCAGTCAACTCCGCATCCCCCGTTGGCTAAACACCAGCGATACTCTCTCATGGCAGCTTCATGGCATCTGTGACGCGTCTCAGAAAACGTACGGAGTAGCCCTATATGTGCGGGTTGGTTATCGCGACCAAGTAAGCGTCCATTTATTAACGGCTAAGACCGGTGTAGCCCCCGTCAAAACAGTCTCGCTGCCTCGGCTGGAGTTGTGCGAAGCGGTTTTGCTAGCCGATCTGTGGGCGTCGATCGCTCCTGAACTTCCAATCCAACCGTCAAACTCCCAGTTTTGGAACGACTCCATTGTGTTGGATTGGCGTAATAAGCCCCCGTGCAGTTGGTCCACCTTCGTGGCCAATCGAGTATTGAGCATCTCCAAAAGCACCAATGCCCAGTGCTGGTCACACGTGCGTTCCGAAAACAACCCCGCTGATCTGGTAAGCCGTGAAGTCTCTGTGGCCGAGCTATCGGACAGTAGCCTTTGGTGGCATGGACCGGACTGGCTTCGGCGGGATCCCGAGTTCTGGCCAACTCTCAGTAGTGAACTTCCAGACACCCAACTGGAGCAGCGGGTCCAGTGCCACACCACCGCGACTACTCTGCTCGACGACGTTAGCGAACGGTTCTCGGACTATGGTAGGGTTCTGCGAGTCATTGCATAGATCCTACGCTGCCAAAAGGACTTGGATGCCTTCTACGGTCCACCTCACCAATAATCCCAATGATCCCTTCCACCATCCAGCACTTTACTCATTTCGAATCCATTTCTCGACCACCATGGGATACGCCGCTTGTGTGTACGAATCCGGGACGCTGAATCCTCCGTTACGACGAGCGTCACCCTCTTCTCCTCCCCTATAGCACCCACTTTACGCGCCTGCTCGTCAAATTCGCCCATCGCATTACGCTGTATGGCGGCAATCAGCTAATGCTGCAGTATCTGCCGACCAAGTTTGGATTCCACGGTTTAAGAATCTGGAGAAGTCCCACATCAAGGGATGTAAAGTTTGCATCGTTCATCGTCGACGAAAGCAGACTCAAATGATGGGTGATCTCCCTGAGAGCGCATCACTAATTCCCGACCTTTCACTCACACGGGCATTGACTTCTCAGGCCCCTTCGAGATCAGAAATTATACCGGGCGTGCGTGTCTTATTACAAAGGGTTATGTCTGCGTCTTTGTGTGTTTCAGCACGAAGGCAATCCATCTCGAGGCTACCTCTGACCTCACCACTGAAAGGAGGCAGTGCCCACAGCGTATTTACTCCGATAACGGCAAAACCATCGTAGGGGCCTCGAAGGTGCTCGAAAAGGACTTTCTGGACGCCACCAAGCAAAACATAATGAAGGCATTTCCCCAGCATATTTTATCCTGGCATTTCATTCCGACGAGCGCCCCCCATATGGGAGTACTGTGGGAGGCTGGGGTCAAAAGTTTTAAGACCCTATTTTACAAGTCCTCGTCTAATGTTAAGTACACGTTCGAGGAACTTTCCAATCTCCTGTTTCGAATCCAGGCCAATTCTCCCATGAGCGAGGACCCAGAGAATCTGCTGGCATTGAGCCCGGGACACTTCCTTATTGAAGGACCGCACTTATCCATTGCGGAACCGGAGATTCTAGTCGAGCCTATGTCGCTAATCAACCGATGGCAGCGACTGAAGGCAATCCAGCAAGCTTTCTGCCGCCGTTGGAAGAGTGAATATTTTAAGGAGCTCCACAAACGGAGTAAGTGGAAATCACCGGCTTGCAGTCTCCAGACAGGCGACCCCGTGATCGTGTCCGAAGACAACCTCTCCTCCATCGAGTGGCGCTTAGTGCGAATTGAGCGCACGATTCCCGGGGTCATGGTCTCGTCCGAGTCGCGGATGTCAACACAGCGCGTGGGTTTATCTGATGACCCGTTGCGAAGCTCATCCTGTTGCATGACCACAGTGGTTCTGAGCCTAAAAAGACATAAGGCTTCCCAATCCTCTCTGATCCATCCGAATGTCCTCGTCTTCATGCATGTTGTTCGTCCCCTTGAATCGACTAATCCACTTTCCCCTCCGTAATTTCTTTTCGTTTCAGTCTTTTATATCGTCTTTCCACAGCGACATGGCCCCATGCGTTTGCCGCACCGTAGCAGACATCGGTCTGGTCCGCACGGGATAAATTCTTTGCGATGCCGGGTCTGTCGGAAAGTTCATGCACTTCAGCAGTGTCAACGTTTCCTGAACCTCCGGGCGGTGCTTATCAACAAGTACTGCCCTAATTGCTTGGCACACGAGCACTCGTCCGACGCGTGCCGACGGTGCGGGCAGAAACAAAACACGCTGCTCCATATGGCCGACCAACCACCCAGACGACGAACAGTTGAATAGCGTTGCAAAAATCAGTTTTTTCATGTTCGCGTTTGGCAAAAATGATATATGCAATCGATAGGGAATACTTCAGAGATTATGAATCCAAAAAATTTTTGTAATCGGTTGAGATTCATGGGTGCTAGAGGTGCCCAAAGTTGAGACAATTTTAGTAAAAAGGAAAAAATGATAATTTAAAAAAAAAATCGCAAGTTTAAAACTGAATATTGGGCGATTTCAACAATCGATATTGTATTTTTTGGATTTATCTGAAAAGTATGTTCTTAATAAATATCATGTTTCATAAATTTTAATAATTACTTAAATCGTTATTGAACTAAAAGCGCTTAAAAAATGTACTAAATTTTGGCATTTTTTGAACTTTGGTGGAATACAACTAACAAGTATCACCTAGTATCACTACCGGACTACATACACTAGGTGGGTGAAATATTTACCTATCAGATGTATATGGTCCCAATATGCGCAGACCTGTGACTAATTAATAATTCAATACAGTTTTATTTATTTGTGCAAAAATGTTGTTGAATTTTGAAAGTTTTCCACGAGTGTGAAAACTTAAATGATTTTGAAATGGGGTTGCTGAAAGACATAGGCGGTTCGTTCGAAAACGCTGGTACGGAACTGATGGAAATACTTCAAGAAATTTTTGACTGTATCCGCAAAAAAAACTTACCCCAACGGTACATAGGATTTTGGCTCACGAAAAGGATTTAATAGAATGTCAGTGTTTACCAATCGGAGAGGTTCAGGTATACTAATACATTAAAAACTTCTCGTGTTAGATAAAATGAAGACCTTTTTAACATGCTAGCAGCCTCTTCGGACCCACTTATTGCATCACTGAGACACGTGCGATCACGAAAGGAGCAACTATAGTCCCGAAATTTTTTTGCAATTGTGTCAAAAAATCAAATTAAAACATTAAAAATGTTACATAGTCGTTTAAAACATGAAGCACGCATACACATACATAGTTTATGTAGCGTTGCGTCTGTATGTGTTGCATGCGTGTGCTCTGTTGATCTGATGATAACGTAGTAGGCAGCAACTTGAACCGATTTATATCGGCTGTAACTTGTGTTCTATATATCCGATCAGATTCAAATTTTGGGATCTGAGATTTTATATGAAATACTATCATATTGGTAAATTTCATGGCGATACTCCAATTTTTGCAAAAATGTTTCCTCCAGAGCTATATGATATAGTGGTCCGATTCTCTCAATTTTCATACTTCATTTTTCCCAGGTAATAAAAAGCACCCAAAATCCCGATAGCACTTAAGATGGCTGAGTAAAACGCATACGCACAGACGGACGGACAGACGGACATGGCTATGTCAACTCAGCTTCTCATGCTGATCAAGAATATATATACTTTACAGGGTCGGAAACGTCTCCTTCTGTGCGTTACAAACATCTGACCAATTTTATAATACCCTCTGCAAGGGTATAAAAAACATGCTTGGAAATTTGACAAACATTCATTTTAAAGCTTAAGGTATTTTTTATCATATGCCGTTTAAATTTTTGGAATCGCTTTATTGGTTTAGAAGCTATGATTTTTGGAATGTAAAATGCCAAAAGGCCCCACTGTGCGACGCTTCCCAGCTCGGCGTCGCAACCTGTGACCCTCCAACGGGCGTGATGCACCATCTCCACAAACTCGATCCCGATCACCCTCCGACCGCTCCGCTCAGCCAGAAGACGCCCCTATGCTCTCATTGTCCTCACTGCTCCAAGCCAGCACGACGATCGTCGTGCCCACGGCAGTCATCCGGTTGGGGAACGGCTCCAAGTCCTTCGAGACCCGTGCCCTCCTAGATGCATGTGCGGCTGAGAGCCGTATCAAGGCCTCGTTTGCCCGACCAAGCGTGTACGGACGTCGTCGAATCGAGGTCCGATCCTACGTTCCGGCGGAACATCATTTTCCGTGTAGAAAAAGATCTTCGTACACCCATCCGGGAAGTGTCGGCGTCGGTCCAGGAAAAACTCTTCACTCTGATCCTGGCCGATTTGTATTTTTATTTGGATCCTTCCGCCCCTCCACGATCAATGGTCCTTCGAGCCGGATATCCTTCCGCGTTTTTCCATTCCACGCCAACTGACTTTTGTTTCACTTGTCCAATTCCACTTTTTATTTTCTCCGTCCACTTACATATGTACATCCAACCATACATATGTAAAACTTGTTACACCCACATGTACATGTATTTTCCACAGATGATTGCCAAGTCCGCGTAAAAGATCAAAAGACAAGAGAAAAAAAATTATTAAAAGTGTTATAATAAAAAAATTAATTAAAGTGTTCCCACATATATATGCGTCCATATTAATAAATACATATATATATAATTCTTTGCAGCCTTTAACGTACCCATATTGATAAATAAATATATACATATATATAATTTTTTTACCCAGCCATTATTTGCCCATACATACATATACATATTTACAGCAATATTTATATAAAATTTATATTCTTCTCCCTATATATCTTTATTTATATATTTTATCCATGTTTTGTTTTATACATATTCCCAACGATACTTAAAAATCCATCTAAATGTATATTTTGATCCGCATTCGTGCGTTCGTATATTGTTCCGCATATACCTTCACTAAAAGGGCTCCTTTTCCGAGCCACGCGCGAGATACTTCCCCTTCAATCCTGCGGTTCACAGTGAGAAAATTCTCTCGTACTCATACAGTCCACTTCTCTTTTTTTTTGTTTTTCCAAAACAAAGGGCGCGCCGAAGTCTAACAGTCTCTCGTCTCCCTCTGTAACTCCGGAGAAAGTTCGGCCTCCAAAGACTCCGGTGACCGGTGACGTCCTCGTCCAGCCTACCTAAGGGTCGTAGATTCTCGGTTAAAGATTCGAGCGAACCCAAAGGTCGTTCCAAGCTTTCAATTCAGGCTCAGATCCCGCATGTTATTGTGACGCACTGTCCTGACGTTCCCGTCACTCGATTCGTATCCCAACAGCGTAGAGAACAATCCAGAATGTCCCTCTCCGCTTTCGTTCTGGCGTGCGACGCATTAACCATGTTTGAAGCTCGTGAGAGTGAAGCTCTAACTTCTGAAGTGCCCTTATTTTCCATTAAAATGCACTTAGAGCAGCTCAAATCCCTTTGCTCAACCGTTGAGACGGAATACTCCCGTTGTCACAAGGCCTTGACGTCTCAAACAGACGAGGAAAGCCTTGCAAAAATAAGCCACATCAAGGCGAAGCACGAATCCGCTTACGCGTTGTATGTGCGATGCGGGACTTTGTTCGGAGAATGCGATGCACAGACGGCGAGTCTTATGCGTCAGCCAACCGCTCCGTCGGGGCCTCTGGCTTATCGAATTCCTCCGTGTGAGGTGGAAACGTTTGATGGAGACAGCCTATCATGGCCCACCTTCCGCGATTTGTGCCAGAGCGATAACCATCGTGTCTAAGTCCCCCCTGACGAATGAGGGTTTCCAAGCCGCGTGGGAGAATATCCCCGCACGTTACGAAAATAGCCGTCTGCTTGTCATAACTCAATTCAGACAACTCCTTATGATTCCCGCGGTGGCACAAAAGTCGGGGAAAGCATTGAGAGAGCTGCTGACTGCGTTTCAAGGGTTCGGGTTTTAGTACTGAGAATTGGGATGTCTTAATCATCGCCATATGTACTAGAAAATTGCCAAAGGCTACAATCCTCCTGTGGGAACAATCAGTGCCAAATAAGACTGTCGTCTCCACTTGGTACGATTTAAACCAATTTCTCACCGATCGGTATCGTGTACTGAATGCCACCGAAGAACATAAGTCGGCCCGAAGTGTCCAAGCCATCCCCATACGCCCCCGCAAATCCTCCGCGGCGATGAAGGTCCAAGTGTTTTCCGCGAAAGCTCAGCTCAAACCGGCGTCTTGCAAGCTTTGCCATCGGGATAATCACCCAATACGGCTTTGCCCATGTTTCTTTGACATGCCTGTTCAGAGGCGTTTGGAAACCATTAGACAGCAGGGACTCTGTTTGAACTGTTTTGCTCGCGGCCATCAATTGAATGACTGCTCAAGTGCGCACAATTGTCATACATGCTAGGAGCGTCATCATAACTTGTTGCATCCTAGCGATGTGTCCGTGTCCTCATGGTCCGCTGCACAAGGCCCACCATTCAGCGCCACAGAGCGTTCGTCCACGAGCGGCCAGCTCACGAATGCTCAAAGTTATTTTGCATCCACGCCAGGCGGAGGGCTCTTAGGCACTTCGATTGTCACTCTTCACCATCGTGGTGTGGAGCACCATATTCGTGCGTTGATTGACTCGGGGGCCGATTCCACCTTCCTATCCGAACGTGTCTTCAACATGGTCCAGCCCCCGTTCTATCCAGTAGACGCCGCAGTTACTGGCATGGGCCAGAGTGATGGAGGATGTGCCGACAAAGTGTGTCTGCTGATGCAAATCGGACTCTTACCTCCTACCGGCAAGAAAATGACAATCAGGAGTACAAATATCCGTCAACTTGCAAGACAGAATCTAATCAAAAGAAGTCGGGAACAGAATTTAAATTCGTCCCAAAGAAGAATTACTCAAAGGCAAGCTCGAATTCTAGCTCAACAGATACAGGATCTGAATGAGGAACGAGTAATAAACTTTCGGCAAAACACTCAGAATCGAGTAGCGGAGTTTCAGAGTCAATCCCAAAGAAATAGAGACGCCAGAGCTGAAATGTCTCCTGAAGAGAAGCAGGAACAAAGAGTCTTGCAGACACAGCAGGGAAGATGGGTCCTACGGAAATATGCACGAGCTGAGTGGCACATTTTTTAAAGATAACGTAAAGAGGTTGTGCAAAAATCAAATTTCTTTTAAGTTTCCCCATTTGGATATTTCGAAAGCGTTCTATTTGTCAATAAAATTTCCATCTGAAAATGACACTTATTTATTTTGCTCTACCTGCCTCAGAGCAATAAATACTGGAAAAATTCCAAACATATGTCTTTCAGCAGGTTTTGCTTTTGCTGAAATTCTAGAATGCTTGATTAATATATCATTGCTAGAAGAAAGACTTATTTCGCCACTGATACCAATTATGCGAATAATTTCCTGAGGCTACGAAAGGCAGTGCGCAGTAAGAGGAGCAGTAGTTAATGCACCTATATCCGTCAACGATACAGTAACAGCTCTGCCACGCACCTTTGATAACACCCATGTGGTGCAAATACTCCTAAAGCGGCGGCTAGAATACAGACACAGTTTCATGACTGAGACTATTCGACCAGCCAAAGTTATTTTTAGACAGCACGGAGCTAGACCAAAAGCATGGTATTTCTGTCGTAGTGAATAGTGCGGATAGTGAGGAAGTCCCATTTATTGCTGATAACCGAGATCGCCCAATTGTGGAGCAACTCATTACCGAACAAATGGAAATCGTCCACGAACCAGAAGGCAACGATGAAGAAGACGGGATAGTCAAGAAACTATACTGGAAAATGAGCCCGTTGAAAATGCAATTATTGCCCGAATAGCAATGGCCGGTGAAGGCCGTCGACCTGTAGACATGACGATACAGGAAGATGCTGAAGAGTTGTCATTTCCATCCATTTCATGCGGACAAATTTTCAAGGCTAAAACAACATATGGTCGCAAAGCAAAGTCTACGACAGACGCTGCGCAAAGGTATCAAAAATTTTGTACAAACGATACGAAATGACTCCCCTAAAAAAAATGCTATTTCTATTTGCCTTAGAAAAAGTCAGGCACGGCTCATGATACCGCGGCTAACATGCTAGATGATTCCTTCGTCAATAGCCTGGTCCAGCATGACGATGGATATCATCTTTTTAAAGGCTTGCGTTCCTCTACAGCACATTGAGAGGCGGAAAAGGAAAAAGTTTTAGCTATGATTCGCCAGTTTGGACGGCCAACTTTTTTCATTACTCTCTCAGCGGCCGAGACAAAATTGAACGAACTTCTGGTAGTTCTATCCCTTCTTATAGACAAAAGAGTTATTGGTGAAGAGGATGCATCGAATCTGTCAGCATCAGAAAAAGCACGGATGATCCCCTCAGAACCTGCGACATGCTATAGATATGTTGATGAACAACCTGGCTCACCACACTCTCATGGGATGTATCGGTTAAACGGAGCTACGAAAATGGAGAATACCAACGGATCGTTAAACACAGAAGATGTTGTTATCAATACCATAAGCATAGTGCCACGTACAAAAAAATTCATAGAGAAAGCAAAAGTCGGTTTAACATTCCCTACCCGCCAATGCCAGAACCTAGAATTATAAATCCCTTTGGTGAGAAGGAAACGGTCCAAGAACAGTATAAAGAATACTGGATACGCATTAAGCAGCTCTTGGAAGAAAAAAGAAACCTCTTAAATAATGAACAAGTGGAATTAAATGATTTTGAAAATTTCGTTAGTCGTTTGGGCCTTGAATATGCGGACTATTTTCAAGCTATACGAATAAGCTTAAGGAAGCCTCAAATATTCAAATATTTATTCTCAAATATTTATTTCTACAGCAAAGGATACAATAAAAGCTGCATCGGTTACTCCTGCAAATAAAATAAGGATCTTGGAAAACGTTAAAGGTTAAAACTACCGCGAAGTACATGATAACAGTGAATATCAATACTAGTGACGGATTAGTGAATGGAGCAAGTGGACAACTTATGGGAGTTGACTGCTTACAAAGTGGAAGAGTATCGACACTTTGGGTTAAGTTTTTGGAGGAGTCAGTTGGAGCTGAATTCAGGTCCAAGAAAGAAATCTTGTCCATTCTGATTGGACCCCTATTGAACCTGTTGTAAGAACTTTCCAATATCGAAAGAACGAACAGGTATCAATAAACCGTTATTGCCGGCTGAAGCAATAACAATACATAAAAGCTAAGGTGCCTTTTATAACAAAGTATCAGTGAGCTTGCAAGATGGCATGAGCCGATCTGCCATTTCTGTAGCTTGCAATGAATCGGGATTATCACAATATACATGGTTTGCATCTGCGAAGTGCCGATATATTGACAGATATATATATAAACTCTGCAGATGTTCTATGCTTTGTGGAAAGCTGGACTAGGGAGGAAGATGAATGTGGCATAGATGGTTATGATGTAATTGCAAGGATAAATGGATCCTGGACAACAGAATAATCAAATAATGGAATTACTGTGTACGCGAAGACGGAAAAAGTAGAAAACATTGTTGTTTTTGAACAGAGAAGTCTGGAGACTGAAGCTCCGAGTCAGACATGCCAACTCGTAGCATTTAAGCACATAGAAACTGTTTATATCGTCACTTACAGAAATCCATCGTTTCCCGTAACGCAATTTGAACTACAATTACGAAATTGATATAAGAATTGCAAGTGCGCTACAATAAAATAGTTGTTTAGTTGTGAATCGGGTCATAACGGGAATTCAGACTATGCTTTAATATAAATAATTTTATGATTTTTTTTACTCGTGTTTTTTGCTTAAATTCTTATTGTATTATTTCTTTTGCTCTCTTTAATAGTATTTTCAGAACCGAGCGAAGCATCCCGATCTTATTAAAAAGGACTATTTGTCTGGCCTAAGGAAAGTATACATATAATCTCTTCAACTATTATTTAAACTTCCTTTAACTTTCTTTAATAAAATTTTCAGAACATAGCAAAGCATCCTGACGAACGAATTTATTTCTCTGCCCTACGGAAATTAAAAATCTCTTAAACAATAATTTTTCCTTTCTTTAACTCTAACAAAAAGTATTTTTAGAACGAAGCGAAGCATTTCGATCTTATTAAAAAGGACTATTTGTCTGGGCTAAGGAAAGTTTAAACTTATTCTTTTAAAATTTTACTTTATTCTTTCTTTAATTTTTAAACCTTTGCTTCCAGAACACGAGAAGCGTTCCAATCTTTTGAATAGAGAATATTTATATCGCCCTAAGGAAAGGCTAAGCCCAATCTTAGTAGTATCATAAACTTTCTTTAATTCTTAATTCGTTTTTCCTGAACGGAGACAAGCATCCCAAATATCTAGGAATTTTTTTTTCGCCGGAGGGAACGTCTGAATAATTTATAACTTCAAATAAAGATTTATATTGTTTAATAATCGTTAAATGTCTTTCAGTAGTTTAAAAAATATTTCAACATTTTATTAATACGACAACTAGTTTTGTTCATGTGTGAAGTTCACTTTTGTTATCGGATTAAATATAACTGCAAGGTATATAAACTTCGGCACAGCCAAAGTTAGCTTCTTTCATATTTTTTTATTTTTTAGACAAAATTTTTAATTTCTTTTTTTTTATGACACAACATAAAAAAATACATAAAATGCTCAATTTTCACCCTTCTACGATCAACCCTTATTTTTTAATAGCCATTTTAGTCCGATAACTGATCAATCGTCATTATATCCGTCAACGATACAGTAACAGCTCTGCCACGCACCTTTGATAACACCCATGTGGTGCAAATACTCCTAAAGCGGCGGCTAGAATACAGACACAGTTTCATGACTGAGACTATTCGACCAGCCAAAGTTATTTTTAGACAGCACGGAGCTAGACCAAAAGCATGGTATTTCTGTCGTAGTGAATAGTGCGGATAGTGAGGAAGTCCCATTTATTGCTGATAACCGAGATCGCCCAATTGTGGAGCAACTCATTACCGAACAAATGGAAATCGTCCACGAACCAGAAGGCAACGATGAAGAAGACGGGATAGTCAAGAAACTATACTGGAAAATGAGCCCGTTGAAAATGCAATTATTGCCCGAATAGCAATGGCCGGTGAAGGCCGTCGACCTGTAGACATGACGATACAGGAAGATGCTGAAGAGTTGTCATTTCCATCCATTTCATGCGGACAAATTTTCAAGGCTAAAACAACATATGGTCGCAAAGCAAAGTCTACGACAGACGCTGCGCAAAGGTATCAAAAATTTTGTACAAACGATACGAAATGACTCCCCCTAAAAAAATGCTATTTCTATTTGCCTTAGAAAAAGTCAGGCACGGCTCATGATACCGCGGCTAACATGCTAGATGATTCCTTCGTCAATAGCCTGGTCCAGCATGACGATGGATATCATCTTTTTAAAGGCTTGCGTTCCTCTACAGCACATTGAGAGGCGGAAAAGGAAAAAGTTTTAGCTATGATTCGCCAGTTTGGACGGCCAACTTTTTTCATTACTCTCTCAGCGGCCGAGACAAAATTGAACGAACTTCTGGTAGTTCTATCCCTTCTTATAGACAAAAGAGTTATTGGTGAAGAGGATGCATCGAATCTGTCAGCATCAGAAAAAGCACGGATGATCCCCTCAGAACCTGCGACATGCTATAGATATGTTGATGAACAACCTGGCTCACCACACTCTCATGGGATGTATCGGTTAAACGGAGCTACGAAAATGGAGAATACCAACGGATCGTTAAACACAGAAGATGTTGTTATCAATACCATAAGCATAGTGCCACGTACAAAAAAAATTCATAGAGAAAGCAAAAGTCGGTTTAACATTCCCTACCCGCCAATGCCAGAACCTAGAATTATAAATCCCTTTGGTGAGAAGGAAACGGTCCAAGAACAGTATAAAGAATACTGGATACGCATTAAGCAGCTCTTGGAAGAAAAAAGAAACCTCTTAAATAATGAACAAGTGGAATTAAATGATTTTGAAAATTTCGTTAGTCGTTTGGGCCTTGAATATGCGGACTATTTTCAAGCTATACGAATAAGCTTAAGGAAGCCTCAAATATTCCTTCGAAGGAAGTTCGCTGATATCATGCTGAACGCATATAATGAAGATATTTTAAAACTACACAGAGCAAATATGGATATGCAATTCATATTGGATGCATATGGTTGCTGTAGTTATATCATAAATTATATAAATCGAATAGAGGAGTATCAAAACCGCTACCCGAAGCCATGGATGAAATTACTGCAGGTGGTCATCGAGATCGATAGATTAAGGAAAAACTGCAGCATCTGGGTAGCAAGTTTATCAACGGATCAGAGATTTCAGCTCAAGAAGCCGTTTATAATATTCTAGGACTTCACATGTCAAAGACGAGCCACGGAAATATGTTTATAAATACCTCTCATGCTTGACAAAGAGTTCGGATGATAAAGTCGAAGAAAGAGTTGGAAAGACTGCCTCCTGATTCGACGGATATTTATGTTGCGGGACTTCATGACTATTACGTACTTAAGCCAGAATCTATGGAACACGAATGTCTAGCCGACTTCGCCGCCCTTTATGAACGTAAGTTGTCTCGAAGACACTGTGTGTCGGATGAGACTGTCATTGAGAATGATGATAACATCGAAGAAGGAAATCCAGCAGAAGAAAATAATGGGACTATAGAAGAAGATAACAATATCAATGAGGTACCTAACGCATATGAACTCCAAAATGGATCAGGATTTATGACGCAACCAAGGCATCTATATATTCTGGGATGGAAAAGGTTCAGCAAAAACCTATCCAGATCAAATTACTTCAGAGAACTTGTGACGCTATTTTTTCCCTGCCGCAACGAAGATATGGAAATTGTAAATCAAGACAACAAAATTACATATAAAATTAATAAAAGCATAATTACGGCCATCGGGAAGAAATATGATACAATGCAGGAAGAAATATTTGAATAAATTTTATAGTGTGTGCAAAGGGAAAATATTGAAGATAATGAAAACAAGGAATCTTCCGCTTCACAACTTTTGGATGAAGAGTTCAGAGGATTTGCCATTCCAGAGGTAGCAAGAGACCAAAATGTTTTTCAAGAAAGCGAAACCAATTATAACTCTGATGAAAATGGACCCAGAGTTATAAAACTGCCGCCGCTGATTCCCGAAAACGATTTGATTGAGCTGGTACGCTCACTCAATAGGAAGCAGCGGCAATATTATGCCCACGTAATGCACAGAGTCAACGCTAATAACCCCTTTTACGAATATGTGGGGGGCGTTGGAGGAGTGGGACAGAGTAGACTTATTTCTACTATTTATCAGTCGCTTATGTTGAAGTTTACCACCGTGGCGGGTACAAACCCAGAAGTGACTAAAATATTGCTTTGTGCTCCAACAATAAAAGCCACCTTTGGAATCGGAGGTCTCACATTGCGTTCGCTGTTTTCTTTACCGGTGAACCAGTCTTCAGTTGGACTCCGGCCCTTGAATAACGATGTTCTCAACACCATCGAAGCTTATGGACGTAGAGCTAATAATAATTGATGAGATATCAATGGTGGGTGCCAAAATGTTGTCTTATTTGGATAGTCGGCTAAAACAAATTTTTAGAACAACGGAATATTTTGGCGGAATTTCAATCATTTTTTTTGGAGATTTAAAACAACTTTCTCCAGTTGGTGATAGATGGATATTTCATTCTAACCCTAGAGACAACTACGGCGTTATTGCAGGGACTGCACTTTGGGATCTGTGTAAGTTTTATGAACTAACAGAAATCATGAGACACAGCGAAGATTGTGCTTTTGCAGTAGCGTTGATAATATGTCAGAAGGTAAAATGATCGATAGGGATATTGCGTTAATAAAAGGAGGGGAGGTCAATAGTGGAGTGTTGAACACTGATGAAGCGATACGACCTGATGAAGCAATACGACTATTTTATTCAAATGCAGAGGCAAACAGTTATAACATGTTGAAGTTTACCACCGTGGCGGGTGGCACAATCAATACTGAAGAATTTATTTCTACAGCAAAGGATACAATAAAAGCTGCATCGGTGTCTCCTGCAAATAAAATAAGGATCTTGGAAAACGTTAAAGGTTAAAACTACCGCGAAGTACATGATAACAGTGAATATCAATACTAGTGACGGATTAGTGAATGGAGCAAGTGGACAACTTATGGGAGTTGACTGCTTACAAAGTGGAAGAGTATCGACACTTTGGGTTAAGTTTTTGGAGGAGTCAGTTGGAGCTGAATTCAGGTCCAAAAAAGAAATCTTGTCCATTCTGATTGGACCCCTATTGAACCTGTTGTAAGAACTTTCCAATATCGAAAGAACGAACAGGTATCAATAAACCGTTATTGCCGGCTGAAGCAATAACAATACATAAAAGCTAAGGTGCCTTTTATAACAAAGTATCAGTGAGCTTGCAAGATGGCATGAGCCGATCTGCCATTTCTGTAGCTTGCAATGCATCGGGATTCACAATATACATGGTTTGCATCTGCGAAGTGCCGATATATTTACAGATATATATATAAACTCTGCAGATGTTCTATGCTTTGTGGAAAGCTGGACTAGGGAGGAAGATGAATGTGGCATAGATGGTTATGATGTAATTGCAAGGATAAATGGATCCTGGACAACAGAATAATCAAATAATGGAATTACTGTGTACGCGAAGACGGAAAAAGTAGAAAACATTGTTGTTTTTGAACAGAGAAGTCTGGAGACTGAAGCTCCGAGTCAGACATGCCAACTCGTAGCATTTAAGCACATAGAAACTGTTTATATCGTCACTTACAGAAATCCATCGTTTCCCGTAACGCAATTTGAACTACAATTACGACATTGATAGAAGAATTGCAAGTGCGCTACAATAAAATAGTTGTTTTGGACGACTTCAACATATGTCGCTCAACAGGCCAGGATCAATTAGAGTTCACGCTGAGTGGCCTGGGATTATCAACTCTTCTCGATAAAGTTCCAACAACAAAACAATTGACCGAAATATACTGGGCATTTTCAAGTATCCGCCAACCCCATATCAAAGCCCAAGTTTACGAAACACCATATAGTCACCATGATGGCATATTTGTTGGTAAAATTTCGGTTTCGTTCTGTCTCTTCACTTCGCTCTTTACTCTACGGGAATCTTCAACCAAGCGGCTGATTTTTTCCACTTTGGCTACTTTAGTTGTGAATCGGGTCATAACGGGAATTCAGACTATGCTTTAATATAAATAATTTTATGATTTTTTACTCGTGTTTTTTGCTTAAACTCTTATTGTATTATTTCTTTTGCTCTCTTTAATAGTATTTTCAGAACCGAGCGAAGCATCCCGATCTTATTAAAAAGGACTATTTGTCTGGCCTAAGGAAAGTATACATACTTCAACTATTATTTAAACTTCCTTTAACTTTCTTTAATAAAATTTTCAGAACATAGCAAAGCATCCTGACGAACGAATTTATTTCTCTGGCTTACGGAAAGTATAAATCTCTTAAACAATAATTTTCCCTTTCTTTAACTCTAACATAAAGTATTTTCAGAACGAAGCGAAGCATTTCGATCTTATTAAAAAGGACTATTTGTCTGGGCTAAGTAAAGTTTAAACTTATTCTTTTAAACTTTTACTTTATTCTTTCTTTAATTTTTAAACCTTTGCTTCCAGAACACGAGAAGCGTTCCAATCTATTGAATAGAGAATATTTATATCGCCCTAAGGAAAGGCTAAGCCCAATCTATGTAGTATTATAAACTTTCTTTAATTCTTAATTCGTTGTTCCAGAACGTAGACAAGCATCCCAAATATCTAGGAATTTTTCTTTCTCCGGAGGGAACGTCTGAATAATTTATAACTTCAAATAAAGATTTATATTGTTTAATAATCGTTAAATGTCTTTTGAATTCAGTAGTTTAAAAAATATTTCAACATTTTATTAATACGACAACTAGTTTTGTTCATGTGTGAAGTTCACTTTTGTTATCGGATTAAATATAACTGCAAGGTATATAAACTTCGGCACAGCCAAAGTTAGCTTCTTTCATATTTTTTTATTTTTTAGACAAAATTTTTAATTTCTTTTTTTTTATGACACAACATAAAAAAATACATAAAATGCTCAATTTTCACCCTTCTACGATCAACCCTTATTTTTTAATAGCCATTTTAGTCCGATAACTGATCAATCGTCATTTTATTAGTAGTCTCTCTTCAGAGTCAGTAAACAGGGCGAAGTAGGGATGAGATCGAAGCCGGTCATCATTATTGTTTATTATTATTTTTATATTCCCTCATCGTTCACAGCGCCCCATGCTTAATTCACGCATTTACCAACTTCTTACATACATACAATATACATATTCTAACATACATACATACTTACAATAAGTAAGCTATTTTTTGTCTACACTAGAAATTACTATATTGTAGCATGTTCTGAAATATCATATTAATAATATTGCAAACATACTGTAGCACTTTGTTACAATATTTATGTGCGCAACATTCAAGTGTATTGCCCTTTAAAGAACATGACCACCAATGAGTGCATGGTGCTGGACATTGCAGAGTCGGCAAATATAACACGCGCGGCCGCTCTGGCGCAATATGCAATATGATACATCCTCACTCTCCCGCTGTGTCGGCATATACACATAAATACTTTTATGTAAACAATTATACATTTATACATAAGCATACCGCTCCTGCCGGCGTTACTATCAGCGCAATCTTAGCTATAGTTAACAATTGTAATAGAATTAAGAATCGTTCAAGAAACCGAACTCAAAAGCAAAAGACCTGCTTGTGTCTTTTATTTAAAATCTAGAAAGACAATATAATTTTGGATTATACTACATGGCGACCGTGACAAAGGTCACAAATAAGCAAAAGTGACCTGGACGCAATCTTCGGATCTACTACAGAGACTACATGGCATATGAGCGGTGATATTTAAAAAAAAAAAACTATTGTTAACGTGTGGTAGGCCATCCGCCCACTACACCAACGATGGAACATCGTCGATTTACGAGAATGAATGAGATAAAAAATAAACAACAGTAAGTATAGTGATGGGAAAGAAATCCGGTGTGGCAAAGAAACTAAAAGCCAAAAAAAGGCTGAAATTTTGAAACTACTATACAGCCCAAATATAATTAATTGGAATACCTCGGTGAAATTACGCGCCAAGGTACAATTCATAAAAAGCCAATTGAGCGAAAGAAAAAATAAAGCCACAACCAAAATCGCATCCGCATCCCATCAACATACTCTACAATACAAACCGTGGCAAAGACAAAGTTAAAAACAACGCCACAACCTGAAAAGGAAGTACCAAAAATAAAAATAGTCTGCCCAAACGACTGCGAGGGACCACTATATTCGCCGTACTGCCAGTTTACCTGTAGCCACTGCTACGCGACCCCAAAAGAGAAACCTGGTGCGATGACCGGCACCGGTGCCGCCTGAGCCGATAGGCCCCGGACATCAGCAGCTGAACTTGAACTTGAACGCGCCTTAACAGTGGACCGACAGCGCTACAAAGAGCGCACATCAAATAATTACTTATATAACTATGCGCTGCGTCGCACATTTTTTTTAATGCACTGTGGCATTAAAAGCTGTCCAATTAGAGTGCGGCCTGAAAACCACACGAAAAAATAGGCAGGGATATATGTAAAAAAAAAGTATCTTACAATACGTAGTAAAAAAAATATCAAAGAAGCTAACATCGGATGTGCCGAAGTTTATATACCCTTGCAGTCCATGGCCATAATATTTTTACATCTTCCAAACTCTTTTTCTGTATCTCAATTCATTAATGCACAGAACCTTTCAAATATCATTTCAATTTCTTCTTCTTCTTCCCCATCCCCTTTTACACGCATGCCGCACGCATACACATATACATAGTTTATGTAGCGTTGCGTCTGTATGTGTGCATGCGTGTGCTCTGTTGATTTGATGATGACGTAGTAGGCAGCTAGCCGAACCGATTTATATCGGCTGTAACTTGTGTTCTATATTGTGTTCCGATCAGATTGAAATTCTGGGATCTGAGATTTTATATATAATACTATCATATTGGTAAATTTCATGGCGATACTCCAATTTTTGCAATTTTTGCAAAAATATTTCCTCCAGAGCTATATGATATAGTGGTCCGATTCTCTCAATTTTCATACTTCATTTTTCCCAGGTAATAAAAAGCCCCAAAAAAAATTTCATCCCGATAGCTCTTAAGATGGCTGAGTAAAACGCATACGCACAGACGCACAGGCGGACGGACAGACGGACAGACGGACATGGCTATATCAACTCAGCTTCTCATGCTGATCAAGAATATATATACTTTATAGGGTCGGATACATCGCCTTCTGTGCGTTACAAACATCTGACCATTTTTATAATACCCTCTGCAAGGGTATAGAAAAAAATCTTTTTAAATTTGAATTTTGATAATAAATTTAGCAAGTTTGATGATATATTTGACGAACTCAAAATGGGATTAATAGACACAAAGCTAACGTAATTAACAAAATATAGTCATCAAATGTCGATTTAAAACTAACAAATGTACTTTTATCAATAATTGTAGTAATAATGATCGCATATATATTATACAAAGCATATAAACTACACAATAGCAAAAAGAGCCTTAAGCCATGCTAATGATATTGACAATATCTAAATAACATATGCATCAATTATTGTAGAAGTGCATTCCAAAAGTTATAAAAAATAAAAAAAAAATATCAAAGAAGCTAACATCGGCTGTGCCGAAGTTTATATACCCTTGCAGTCCATGGCCGTAATATTTTACATGTTCCAAACTCTTTTTCTGTATTTCAATTCATTAATGCACAGAACCTTTCAAATATTATTTCAATTTCTTCTCCCCCATCCCCTTTTACACGCATGCCGCGACTCGCACGCATACACATATAGTTTATGTAGCGTTGCGTCCGTATGTGTGCATGCGTGTGCTCTGTTGATTTGATGATGACGTAGTAGGCAGCAAGCCGAACCGATTTATATTGGCTGTAACTTGTGTTCTATATATCTGTTCAGATTCAAATCTTGCGATCTGAGATTTTATATATAATACTATCATATTGGTAAATTTCATGGCGATACTCCAATTTTTGCAATTTTTACAAAAATGTTTCCACCAGAGCTATATGATATAGTGGTCCGATTCTCCCAATTTTCATACATTATTTTTCCGAGGTAATAAAAAGCCCCCAAAAAAAATTTCATCCCGATAGCTCTTAAGATGGCTAAGTAAAACGCATACGCACAGACGCACAGGCGGACGGACAGACGGACATGGCTATATCAACTCAGCTTCTCATGCTGATCAAGAATATATACACTTTATATGGTCGGAAACGTCTCCTTCTGTGCGTTATAAACATCTGACCAATTTTATAATACCCTCTGCAAGGGTATAAAAAAACAATTTTTCTTTGTCCCAATTTTCAAAATAAAACGCAATTTCTAAAAAATTTAAAAATGAACAAAAATAAAAGTTAAGACCAGGCATGCTATAAACCTATAAATATTTTATGACCGCGCCCACACTCATCTTACAATAGTCAAGACTCGTCATAATGGGCATCGGCACAAACAATAACTACCAGACTAAACATTCCTATGGGAATGGTGTCGTATTCAGTACATCAGACAGCAAGTCGCCCAATTCTACAATTCGGCAATAAACAGATCAAGTTCGGTACACCAGACTTCAAGTCGCCTAAATCAATTCATCGATAACCAGATCCCACGCCAGCGTTGGACTTTTGGACTCAGCAGACGTCGCTGTCACCAACGACGCCCAACACCAGAGGCTTTATCCAAACATAATCGATCAACCTGAGTGCAACTTGTAACTTCGTTGGAGCTCCGCGATCCTTGGTCGTAGTAGTTGTCTTAACGTCTTCCAGTAAATTAAAAGATTTGTGAACGTAAAAACTAAAAAAGATTTTTAAATAAATTTTATTTTTTTCCTACGGAGAACAAGGAAAGTGTTAATTGGCGCCCGAGCAGGGACCCTGATAAATAAAACTTGATCGAGTGTTAGTGACAGATATCAGTGATCGTGACCAAAAAAACGCGTTAAATGCCTTAAGTGTCCACGAAAATAAAAACACTATATCGAGCTACGCTAAGAATCAGACAAGGTCAATTCAATCGCTGCAATTTTCTCCAAGATCCGTTCCGAGGAAAACTGATAACCCGACAGTGTTTGCCCAGGAGCGTTAGTACCTTCAACGTTGGAAAAACGAGCCCTCCAACAAGCCGATCAGTAAAGCACCGAAGATGCTAGTAATAATGTAAGTTAAGAAGAATAAAATTAAGACAAAATTGTGAATCAAAACGAAAGTTAAAATTTAAAAAGAAAAAAAACGAAACAATAATTGTCTATTATCTAAAAAAAAAAAAAAAATCAATCAGTTAAATCCTAAAAAAGGAAACAGAAGAAAAAGAAGAAAATAATTAGTTAAGTTCTAAAAGAAAACGAAAAAAAAACAAAAGAAGAAAATCAATTAGTTAAGTTTTTTTTACAAAAAAAAGAGAAAAAATCAACTAACCCTTAAAATATTTATCCTTACTTACAACTATCCTGTAAACCAAAAGCCATTTCCAACCGCGCCGCGAACTTTCTTATTCTTACAAAAAACCTGATTACTTATTCAACGCGATTGTGTATCTGTTTTTCTTTTGAGTGAAATACTTCCCCTTTTAAACTGAAAAATGCCTGATGATAGTTGAGTGAAAGCCTCAGTTCTTCAGCCAGGAAATCGTCAAGCTACAGTGCCACAAATGGCATCAACCTCAGGTTCTGCAGGTAGAAATATAGAAGCAGTTTCTATCCAAGGCTTAGATGCAGCTATAGATGTTTCATTAGCAGCTAGAATGGAGAATTATATTGAGCGCTTGAATTCGTCACAATCAGAAAACCCATTATATAAAGATTTAACCCCAAATTTAAATGACAATTGGAACGATTTGGAAAGGGTTCCAGATTTAGTGAAAGGATTTAGAGAATTTTCAGGTAATCCAGCAGAGTTTACAACATGGTTTTCCACAGCTTCACGCATAATGAAGGTTTTTGCTCCCTTACAGGGAACACGAAAAGATTTCGCGATACTGCTGACGGCTAGAGACAAAATTACCGGTCATGCGGACTCAGTGTTGAAAGCAAATGATACCGCATTGCATTGGGATGCAATCTCGAAATGCCTTTTAGAAGAGTATTCGGATAGACGAGACCTAGGTACACTGGAATACCAATTATTTTCCATGAGCCAGAAGAATAGTACCATCCATGAATTCTATTTTGCAGTCCACCAACAAATGTCCTTAATTATTGATCAAATCAAGAATATGGGGCACAGCCCAGAATTTAGAATGGTCATGTCGAAACAAATAAAGGACAGAGCTTTAGATACTTTTATTAGAGGCTTGAATGGTGACATAGCGGCAGATTAACACAATAAGAACAATATGTTCCCTCAACCACCGTACCCTCCAGTACTTCCCCCTAAACCACACATTAATACAAACTGGTATGACCCCAGACAGATACAGAGCTATAATATTCCTCAGAATAACCCGTTCCGAAATAATAACCAGCCATTCTTTAATGCACCACCTAGACCATTCACCCCGAAACCGCAACCAAAATCCACTCCAATGGAAGTAGACGGTTCCATCATGACCAGAAAAGTAAACTACATAAACAGACCAAATACCAATCCCTCACAACAGCCAATTTTGTTGAAAAGAGTAAACCAGCCTATAACAAATTTTCCGAATAAAATTCAAAGACAGTTCAACATTGGAGCTGAAGCACAAAATGAATCATATAGTAATCCAATGCAAGAAGAACCTCAGGTTAATATGTCCGAAGTTCAGTCCGAATATCAAGAGCAAGATGATTATTTCCAAGTAGTTCCATATTCACAGTTTTCAGAGTATCAACAACAGCAAGAATATTTCACCGCTCAAGGTGATATGTCCGAGTTAATTCCGCAAAATAAAGAGGTATCACAAACCATAGTCCAAGATCCTATCCCACAAATTGAGGATACTGTCAATTTTTTAGGATGAAATGTTCCTCTTTGAGGTACTTTGTAGTCCGGGACAAAGACGGGACGGTATACAATTTTTTAATAGACACCGGTTCAAATAAAAATTACATCCAACCAGAAATAGCCAGAAATGTAAAACCAAACGAGCACAAGTTCTATGCGAGAACTGTAAGTGGACGCATCCTAATTTCGGAACATGTCCACTTGGGTCTTTTCAATGAACCCAACAAACCTATAATTTTTTTTCTACTGCCAAATTTGGAATCGTTTCATGGAATCTTAGGCAACGATACATTAAAAGAATTTAATGCCATTATAGATGTGGGAAAATAGATGTGGGAATAATACGACCCTCACGGTCGCCCTATAATTCCCCTGTTTGGATTGTCCCAAAGAAAAGTGACAGCCTGGGAAGGAAAAAATATAGGATGGTCATTGACTATCGGAAATTAAATACAGTCACCATTTCGGATAAATATCCAATTCCCGAAATTGGAGAGATGATTGCTCAATTGGGCAACAACAAATAATTCTCTGTTCTCGACTTGAAAAGTGGATTTCATGAGATTCCTCTAAAGAAATCTGATATTGAAAAAACAGCGTTCGCTGTAAACGGAGGGAAATATGAATTTACCAGACTCCCGTTCGGTTTGAAAAATTCCCCATCAATATTTCAAAGAGCCCTTGATGACATATTAAGAGATCATATAGGAAAAATATGCTACGTTTATATCGATGATATCATAATATTCAGCAAATCTGAGGAAGAACATTTTCGTCATTTGGCCGAAGTATTCTCTACCTTGTCAGAAGCAAACATGAAAGTACAGGTAGATAAATGTAAATTCCTCAAACATAGTATTGATTTCCTAGGCGTAGTAATATCAAGGGAAGGTGTTAAAACCAACCCAGAAAAGGTGCAGGCTATCGAAAACTTTCCCACACCAAAGAACCTAAAACAACTAAGGTCCTTCTTGGGTTTAGCCACTTATTATAGGAGATTCATTAAAGATTTTGCTAAATTACCAAGACCCCCTACAGCTTTATTGCGTGGCAAACATGGCAGAACTAAAAAGAATGTTTCCAACAAGATCAAAATTTGTTTTGGCAAAGAAGAACATGACTCTTTTGAGAAAGTGAAAAATTCATTAATTTCACAAGACGTAGTATTAGCATATTCCGATTTCAATCAAGAATTCCATCTGACTACAGATGTCTCGAATATTGCAATAGGTGCGTCACTGAAACAAAACGGGAGACCGCTTACATTTATATCTAGAGCGTTATCTAAAACAGAAGAAAATTACGCTACAAACGAGAGGGAAATGTTAGCCATAGCATGGTCCTTGGAAAAATTGAGGATGTACCTCTATGGAAAGTCAAAAGTGACCATCTACACTGATCATGAACCGCTTACCTATGCACTTAGCCCGAAGAACAACAATGCAAAGTTGAAAAAGTGGAAAAGTTACCTGGAGGAGTACTATACTACTAGCAAAAATGCTAGCATAGCGATAAGAGCTCAGGTCATGAACTCATACCAACAATGGACATTCATATTAACGTCTTTAAAAACCAATTAATAATTCTCACTGGCGATAACGAATCAACGACATTCGAATTACCGTTCCCTACATACCATAGACATACAGTAGTAAGGAGAAATTATTCAGAGAGTGATCTTGTAACAATTTTAAAAGCAAAAATGGATCCTAGAATGGTAAATGGTATTTTCAGTTCCGAAAGTATTATGGGAAAGATCCAATCCGAACTATAAAGCAAGATTCACGCAGATTCAAACTACAGATGTCCATGACCATAGCCAGCAGCAAGAAATCATAGCAAAAGAACATGTTAGAGCCCATAGAAACGCATTGGAGAACAAAAAACAAATTTTATCGAAATTTTTTTTCCCCGGTATGAAAAAGAAAATAGAAGCAGTAGTAAAAGCCTGTCAAACATGCAAACTTTCAAAATACCAAAGACACCCTCAAATCAAGAAATTCAACCATCACCCATTCCTAGTTATCCAGGAGATATCATACATCAGGTGACACAATATATGTTAAGATCAACAGAAGGTTGGGTTCTAAACTAACTCCAAGATATAAAAAAGAAAAAGTAGCTGAAGATTTGAATACAAAGGTTAAAACCATGTCAGGCAGGATAGTGCATAAGAATCAGCTAAAATACTGATCAACATCCTTTTTCGACAGGTTAATCTTGTTACCAGCCTGCTGGGGTTACACGACTATCTTGGATTACTCAAAATCTAGGGTGGTAATGTTGGAAACCGGAATAGCAGCAAGGCAGAATGGTACCTTTAAGATCATCCACGTGGTAGAGATAGAAAAGTATCAACAGGCATTGTCAGTATTGAAGGAGGTTGTACAAAACAAAACGAAAACAAATCCGTACTACCCTTTTTTAATTTACGAAATAACTCGAATCGAGAATGAAATTGAACGACTAAAGCCAATGAGATTCACAGCAAAACGCTCTCTCGATATACTTGGAACAGCGTGGAAGTGGCTCGCGGGTACCCCAGATCACCAATATCACAAGATTGTAATCGATCTAATCAATGAACAGCTAAAGAATAATAACAAACAAGTAATAATAAATAACCTAGTAGAAAATAAGATACATGATTTAGTCAACATAACTAACTCTTTGTTACTTAAAGACAAACCCGAAACAGAAGATAAAGCAAAAGAAATAGAAATGTCAAAATACAAATTAAGCTTATTGAAAGAAGAAATTACTAATGTCATTTATGCAATAGATTTGGCCAAGGCCAATACCATAAATTCTTTAATTCTATCACCAGCAGAAATAAATATCATTGAATCAATTGCTGAAGAAAGCCTAACGTTTGTAAATATTGAAGAGCTAATAGAATTTGCCGAAGTAAGCATTGCATCTGATGGCAGAGCCCTTCTTTATATTGTTAGTATTCCTAGGGTAATAAAAAAACAATGTAAAAAATTATTGCACTACCTATAAAAAATGAAAAAACAATAGAAAAAATAGATTATGGACATATACTGAAATGTAATAAACAACACTTCGGGTTAGCTAATAAGAACAAACGTAAAAATCTAAATGATAAGATACTATGTAAACTGGAAGATTTAATAGACTTAAAGAATAGCAAATGTATAGGAGCGTATTTCTACAGAAAAAAACCAAATTGCCAAACTACGAACAATCAACATGTTAAAACGCATTCAGAGGTGGCTCCCGGCACACTTTTGCTAAACCAATTTAAAGGAACCATCAACATTGACGGAGAAAATCTTACGTTGGACGGAACCTTCCTGATCCAGTCGCAAAACGCAACCATCAATATAGACGATGCATGGTACATCATGAAGACCAAACGTGAAGTCGAAGTCCAGCCGCCACTACTACAACTCATATCAGATAAAAAACACCAAGGCGAGATCTTATCATTGGAAATGATTAAAGAGCTACATCTGAACAATACAGATAACTTGGAAAAAATTCAAACTAATAACGTAATCATTTCATCATCCTACTGGATCATTTTAGCACTCTTGAGTATTACAGCAATAATCTACTGGGTCAACAGACCAACAGACAGCAATCCACCAATGGTCATGCCGGTCATACCCGTACAGTATGTGGTAGCGACCGAGGACGCCCGCATTTAAGAGGGGAGGAGTTAAGACCAGGCATGCTATAAACCTATAAATATTTTATGACCGCGCCCACACTCATCTTACAATAGTCAAGACTCGTCATAATGGGCATCGGCACAAACAATAACTATCAGACTAAACATTCCTATGGGAATGGTGTCGTGTTCAGTACATCAGACAGCAAGTCGCCCAATTCTACAATTCGGCAATAAACAGATCAAGTTCGGTACACCAAACTTCAAGTCGCCTAAATCAATTCATCGATAAACAGATCCCACGAAGGCGTTGAACTTTTGGACTTAGCAGACGTCGCTGTCACCAACGACGCCCAACACCAGAGGCTTCATCCAAACATAATCGATCAACCCAAATTCAGTCTTCAACCTGAGTGCAACTTGTAACTTTTATATCTTTTTTATATTAAATTTTTTAAATAATTTTTTTTTTAAAAATAAATTATAGAATTATTGTTAATTATTAATGAAGAATAGTAAATAGGAAATCCTAGCATTTCAGCAGATTTAGTTGAGGTTTTTAGAATAGATAATATTAACTCAGCACAAAGTTCGATAAACTTAGTACAGATCAGATCAGCATACCTTGATTTAACGGGAGAAGATTTCCCAGTTAAAGGAAGTGCAATGGTACAGATGAGTTTTATTGTCACAGTGCCAAATATATGCTGTTTTTCGAACTCAACAGGCACATTTCGCTTCTACCTGATGGATGAAGCTAGACAACAATAAGTCGATAAATATAAATGAATAAGTATGAATAAAGTAGAAACTAGGCATCTCCAAAAATATGTTCCTTTCCTTGATTACGTGATACACTCGGGTCCAGTAAATAACAAGTACAAGGAAATAAAACTTTGTATAACTAAAAACTACAAATTTAAAAGAAATATTGTAGACATTATGGAAAAGTTCATAAAAGTAGCAAAAATTCTTGTTGATTCTTTCAACGAAGCGAGAAATTTGGTACATGTTAATAGAGAGAACATAGGTAAAACAAACTGGTCAAAGATTTCCAATCTACTGATCAAGTTACGTGCAAAGCTAATCTCTATAAAGAAAAAATACAATCTTGATATATATGTACCTACCGTACTTAATTCACCTCTGAGCATAGACACTTGTAAAAAAGAAACAGAGCAAGAAGGTGAAGAATCTGAAACAAGCGAGGAAGAAATAGAAGAAAAAGATCTAAACGATCTAACAATTCCTGCGCTATTGACAATACCTGACACAGAAGCAGTGTCTGAACAAGACAACGATTCAGATTTAGAAATCAACACAAGTGTCATAAACACAACAGACAGAATGGCAGAATTAAATGCCCGCAGGGCATATATGAAAGATACTAACAACGCCATCCCAGAATTCAATGGGCAGAAAATACACCTTCAAAGATTTATAACAGCTTTGAGATTGGTGAATATGATGAAAGGCGACTATGAAGATATAGCAGTTGAGGTAATAAAGTCAAAAATTATTGGCCCAACATTATATAAAGTCCAACAGGAAACTTCAATCGAAGCGATAATACAAAAATTACAAGGCATTATAGTTGGTGAAACAACCAAAGTTATAAAAGCCAGATTGAAAAATACAACTCAGAAAGGTAAAACCGCTGACAAATTCACAACGGAGATTGATAACTTACGCAAACTCCTTGAAGCGGCGTATATCGATGAAGGTACGCCAGCGGAACTTGCTCATAAGAATAGCACTGACGACGCTATAGAAGCAATGATTGAAAATTGTGAGCAAGGTAGACTTAAAGTTACCCTTGACTCCGGCAATTTTAAAACCATGGACGAAGCTATAGCAAAGTACTTACAAAAGAGTACTGAAATAACAGGAAACCCAAATACAGTTCTGTATGCCCAAAGAAACCGTGGTAATTATAATAACAAATATAATTATCGTGGTAGAGGCAATGGTCGTGGTTATTACAATAATTATAATAATCACAATAATGGCCAAAATTACCAACAGAACAGGAATAATAATTATAGAGGAAACAACAGAGGTTACAATAGGAACAATAGAGGTAACCGAGGAAATAACCGACAAAACGGTTATAATAACAATAACGTCAGAATAGCACAGAATGCTTCGGGAAACTCCCAAGCACCTTTAGATACCCAGCAGTAAAGAGCAACAAGATTCACGCCATCAGTTTTAGTCAAAATACGTTTGTTACCTTCACGAATGTGGCAACAGGAAAAAAGTTAGTATTCTTAATAGATACAGGTGCGGAAATATCTATCGTAAAAGAAAATTCCGACAATTTTCAAAGCATCCAAACTAACAAAATTATAAATATACAAGGAATTAGTCAAGAAGTAACCAAATCCATAGGGTTTACTTCTGTTGAAATACAATCTTCAAAATATATAATCCCACACGACTTTCATATTGTTAATTGCCAATTCGCTATACCATGTGATGGAATACTAGGAATCGATTTCATCAGAAAATACAACTGTCAATTAGATTTCAATCTGTCCGAAGACTGGTTAATAATTAGACCAAACAATCTAAAATATCCGATATATGTACCAATATCGTACAGTTCTGGTAACAATTCAATAGTTTTGCCAGCAAGATCCCAAGTTGTCCGAAAAATTGAGATAAATTCTCAAGAAGACAGTGTATTAATTCCAAATCAAGAAGTTCAACATGGTATTTATTTAGCAAATACCATAACCAACCCCCAAAACGCAGTCATAAGATTGCTAAATACAACAAATGTAGATCAAATAGTGAACATTACCAATTTAAAGTATGAACCGCTATCCCGCTACGAAGTAATAGAAACAAATAAAGAACAGCGAGAAAACGCAGTACTAGCTACATTATCAAAAAAATTTCCTCCACAATTTCACAGCCAACTTACGGAGTTGTGCAAGAAATATAGTGATGTATTCGGACTAGAAACCGAATCAATAACGACAAATAATTTTTATAAACAAAAATTAAGACTGGTGGACGATGAACCAATTTACATTAAAAATTATAGAAGTCCTCATAGTCAGAAAGACGAAATAAAAAGACAAGTCCAAAGGCGTATAAACGACGAAATAGTCGAGCGAAAAAATCGTTACCAAATTCCGAAAATAAAAAATGGCGATTAGTAATTGACTATCGTCAAATTAATAAAAAAATCTGTTTTTTGATAAATTTGATGACATTGATGACATTTTAGATCAACTAGGTAGAGCAAAGTACTTTTCATGCCTTGACCTAATGTCAAGTTTTCATCAAATTGAACTTGAAGAAGAGTCACGATTCATCACATCCTTTTCCACATGTAATGGCTCATATCGCTTCACGCGATTACCATTTGGTTTAAAAATAGCGCCAAATTTGTTCCAGAGAATGATGACTATAGCGTCCACTGGCCTTGAACCTTCGCAAGCATTTCTTTATATGGATGACTTAATAGTCATAGGTTGTTCCGAAAAGCATATGCTCAATAATTTAACAGACGTTTTTGAGAAATGTAGGCAGCACAACCTAAAGTTACATCCTGAAAAATGTTCATTTTTTATGCACGAAGTCACCTTTTTGGGACATAAATGCGCGGATAAAGGAATCTTGCCAGATGACACAAAGTATGATGTCATTGAAAATTATCCAGTCGCTCATGATGCGGACAGCGCTAGAAGAATTATAGACATTTATGGTAGACATTTCACTGTCAAAACAGACCACAGGGCATTAACTTATTTGTTTTCAATGACAAATCCAAGTTCCAAGCTAACCAGAATGCGACTTGAACTCGAGGAATATAATTTTACGGTGGAGTATCTAAAGGGAAAATATAAGTTCGTAGCCGACGCGCTATCGAGAATAACAATAAAGGATTTACAAAACATTCAAAACAATAACAAAACTACCAGAAATCAAAGTAAACAGTCAAATTCCTGCGCAGGAAAAGAAAAAGAAAATAATATAGAAGAGTTGCAAAAGCAATCTCTTAATGCTTCTAAGCCAATGTGTATGACGTCATTGTAAAGTTTACGAAGTACGAAAAAAGTGACCTTGCGAATAACCAATTCTTTAAGCACATTCAAACATGGCAAGAAAGTTATAGCAAGAATTGACATTTGCGATATGTATACAAATGGAATTCTCGACTTAGGTAAATTTTTCCAAAGGCTCGAAAAAGAAGCCGGTATACTCAATATCAGCCTAGTCAAAGTGGCACCGAGCGAAAAGATCTTTGAAACTATTTCAATAGAATCTTTCAAAAATATGGGCAATAAGATTTTAAAATCCTTAAGAGTAGAGCTACTCAAGCCGGTGACCCTATTATCAAATAACGATAAAGAAAAAGAAGCAATACTGTTTACGTTCCACGATGACCCTATACAAGGAGGTCATACTGGAATATTAAGAACTATGGCCAAAATAAAAAGGCACTACTATTGGAGGAATATGACACGAGATATATCTCAATATATAAAAAAATGTAATAAGTGTCAACAAGCAAAAATAACAAAGCACACAAAAACTCCATTAATTATAACTGAAACGCCACAACTGGCTTTCGACAGGGTAATTGTGGATACGATCGGTCCACTCCCAAAATCAGAACAAGGAAATGAATACGCAGTAACTTTAATCTGCGATCTAACAAAATACCTTGTAATAATACCAATGAAAGACAAAAGTGCAAAAACAGTAGCAAAAGCTATATTTGAGGAATTTATTCTGCGGTACGGTCCAATGAAGACGTTCATTACGGACATGGGAACAGAATATAGAAATTCAATAATTGAAGATTTATGCAAAAATTTGCAAATTAAAAACATAACTTCAACGGCACATCATCACCAGACTGTAGGCACTGTGGAGCGAAGCCACCGAACACTTAACGAATTTTTACGATCATACATTTCAGTTGACAAAACTGACTGGGATGTATGGATACGATACTTCGCATATTGTTTTAATACAACACCCTCTATGGCACATGATTATTGTCCATATGAGTTGGTATTCAGTAAAACTTCGAACTTACCCAAACATTTTAATAGTGTTGATAATATAAATCCACTATATAACATAGAAGATTATGCTAAGGAATCAAAATTTAGATTAGAACAGGCCTATAAAAGAGCCAGAATTATGTTATAGAACAGCAATTAAAGCAAAGAATAAGGAAATAACTAGTGATAAAAAAAGGTAAACAATTTTAATCAGTAATATAAAAAAAGGAATAAAGTTTCTACATTTAATCAGTATAAAAGTATTTAGGCCCATATACCATAAAAAAAAAAATAAAAGATAGGGATAACAATCCTAATTAAAGATACAAAAAAATATCAAGAAACAACTAGTGCATAAAGTTATATAGAGTCAAAAATTTTACATCAACGTTAATATAAATAAAAAATTTCAAATATCATTTCAATTTCTCTACATTTAATGACACTATACAAAAAAAAAAAAAAAACAAATATTCACGAGATATATCATTAAACAAACAATCAAGATCAAACATCCAAAAAAAAAATAAAAAACCATACAAACATTTAAATTTTATAAAAAAAGGATAATTACAAAATAACTCCATGTAATTACGATATTTTTGTAGCATGTTCTGAAATATCATATTAATACTATTACAAACATACTGTAGCACTTTGTTACAACATTTATGTGCGCAACATTCAAGTGTATTGCCCTTTAAAGAACATGACACGCGCGGCCGCTCTGGCGCAATATGCAATATGTGTCGGCATATACACATAAATACTTTTATGTAAGCAATTATACATTTATACAAATTAACACTTTCCTTGTTCTCCGTAGGAAAAAAATAAAATTTATTTAAAAATCTTTATTAGTTTTACGTTCACAAATCTTTTAATTTACTGGAAGACTTTTAAAACACCTACTATAAAAAAGGTCCGCGGCCCTCCAACGAAGTTACAAGTTGCACTCAGGTTGAAGACTGAATTTGGGTTGATCGATTATGTTTGGATGACTTTTGTTGTTGGGGTTTTTTTTGGAGAGGGCCGTTTCTTGAGTCCCAAAGTTCAACGCTGGCGTGTGATCTGTTTATCGATGAATTGATTTAGGCGACTTGAAGTCTGGTGTACCGAACTTGATCTGTTTATTGCCGAATTGTAGAATTGGGCGACTTGCTGTCTGATGTACTGAACACGACACCATTCCCATAGGAATGTTTAGTCTGGTAGTTATTGTTTGTGCCGATGCCCATTATGACGAGTCTTGACTATTGTAAGATTAGTGTGGGCGCGGTCATAAAATATTTATAGGTTTATAGCATGCCTGGTCTTAACTCCTCCCCTCTTAAATGCGGGCGTCCTCGGTCGCTACCACATACTGTACGGGTGTGATCGGCATGACCATTGGTGGATTGCTTTCTGTTGGTCTGTGGATGCGTCGCTTCTTGATGACCCAGTAGATTATTGCTGTAATACTCAAGAGTGCTAAAATGATCCAGTAGGATGATGAAATGATTACGTATTAGTTTGAATTTTTTCCAAGTTATCTGTATTGTTCAGATGTAGCTCTTTAATCATTTCCAATGATAAGATCTCGCCTTGGTGTTTTTTATCTGATATGAGTTGTAGTAGTGGCGGCTGGACTTCGACTTCACGTTTGGTCTTCATGATGTACCATGCATCGTCTATATTGATGGTTGCGTTTTGCGACTGGATCAGGAAGGTTCCGTCCAACGTAAGATTTTCTCCGTCAATGTTGATGGTTCCTTTAAATTGGTTTAGCAAAAGTGTGCCGGCAGCCACCTCTGAATGCGTTTTAACATGTTGATTGTTCGTAGTTTGGCAATTTGGTTTTTTTCTGTAGAAATACGCTCCTATACATTTGCTATTCTTTAAGTCTATTAAATCTTCCAGTTTACATAGTATCTTATCATTTAGATTTTTACGTTTGTTCTTATTAGCTAACCCGAAGTGTTGTTTATTACATTTCAGTATATGTCCATAATCTATTTTTTCTATTGTTTTTTCATTTTTTATAGGTAGTGCAATAATTTTTTTACATTGTTCTTTTATTACCCTAGGAATACTAACAATATAAAGAAGGGCTCTGCCATCAGATGCAATGCTTACTTCGGCAAATTCTATTAGCTCTTCAATATTTACAAACGTTAGGCTTTCTTCAGCAATTGATTCAATGATATTTATTTCTGCTTGTGATAGAATTAAAGAATTTATGGTATTGGCCTTGGCCAAATCTATTGCATAAATGACATTAGTAATTTCTTCTTTCAATAAGCTTAATTTGTATTTTGACATTTCTATTTCTTTTGCTTTATCTTCTGTTTCGGGTTTGTTTTTAAGTAACAAAGAGTTAGTTATTTTGACCAAATCATTTATCTTATTTTCTACTAGGTTATTTATTATTACTTGTTTGTTATTATTCTTTAGCTGTTCATTGATTTTATCGATTACAATCTTGTGATCTTGGTGATCTGGGGTACCAGCGAGCCACTTCCACGCTGTTCCAAGTATATCGAGAGAGCTTTTTGCTCTGAATCTCATTGGCTTTAGTCGTTCGATTTCATTCTCGATTCGAGTTATTTCGTAAATTAAAAAAGGGTAGTACGGATTTGTTTTCGTTTTATTTTGTACAACCTCCTTCAATACTGACAATGCCTGTTGATACTTTTCTATCTCTACCACGTGGATGATCTTAAAGGTACCATTCTGTAACAAGATTAACCTGTCGAAAAAGGATGTTGATCAGTATTTTAGCTGATTCTTATGCACTATCCTGCCTGACATGGTTTTAACCTTTGTATTCAAATCTTCAGCTACTTTTTCTTTTTTATATCTTGGAGTTAGTTTAGAACCTAACCTTATGTTGATCTTAACATATATTGTGTCACCTGGATCGTAAATTTTTATATGTTCCTTTTTCTTGTTGTGATATTGTAAATCGGAATCTTGCTTATCTGAAATTTTCCTTGAAATTTTTTGCCTTTCGAGTACTAGTTTTTCTGGTGAGTGTGCTAAGTGTACCGCAAAGAATGCTTCTATTGGTTTTCTATTAGTGGTGCTATGGATCGTTTTATTATACTCATCTACAGCTCTGAATATTAGGTCTTCGAATTCCAACTCGGGATGCTCAACCTTTAAACATCTCATAATTTCTGTGAATGTCGAATGGAATCTTTCTACTTGGCCATTGCTAGACGATGTATATGGTGGGGTTGTATGGACATTTATGCCTAGCTGATTATTCAAATAAAATTTTATTGACGCGGAATTCAGGGACTTCTTCATTATCCATGACTACCGTTTTAGTCACGCCGAAAGCTACTAATAACTCGCGAAGTGGTACCTTTAAATGTTCCGCTGCTTTTGAATTAACTAGTTTTATTTGCACATACTTTGAGAACTTGTCTATTGCTGTTAGGATAATTTTATTCTGTGTTGAGTACAAATCTATGTGTATGATTTCTCCTGGATAACTAGGAATGGGTGATGGTTGAATTTCTTGATTTGGGGGGTGTCTTTGGTATTTTGAAAGTTTGCATGCTTTTACTACTGCTTCTATTTTCTTTTTCATACCGGGGAAAAAAAATTCAATGCGAATTTTCAAAAAATAACATGTTCTTTTGCTATGATTTCTTGCTGTTGGCTATGGTCATGGACATCTGTAGTTTGAATCTGCGTGAATCTTGCTTTATAGTTCTTAAAATGTTCCGGAAATATGGATTGGATCTTTCCCATTATACGTTTGGAAGTGAAAATACCATTTACCATTCTAGGATCCATTTTTGCTTTTAAAATTGTTACAAGATCACTCTCTGAATAGTTTCTCCTTACTACTGTATGTCTATGGTATGTAGGGAACGGTAATTCAAATGTCGTTGATTCGTTGTCGCCAGTGAGAATTATTAATTGGTTTTTAAAGACGTTAATGGGAATGACCATTGTTGGTATAAGTTCATGACCTGTGCTCTCATCGCTATGCACAGTGGCTGCTGACGTGCTGCTAGCATTTATGCTAGTAGGATTTCTAGATAGTGCGTCTGCTACTACATTTGAGCTACCCGGTTTATACTTCAACTCATAATTGTACTCCTCCAGGTAACTTTTCCACATTTTCAACTTTGCATTGTTGTTCTTCGGGCTAAGTGCATAGGTAAGCGGTTTATGATCAGTGTAGATGGTCACTTTTGACTTACCATAGAGATACATCCTCAATTTTTCCAAGGACCATACTAACATTTCCCTCTCATTTGTAGCATAATTTTCTTCTGTTTTAGATAACGCTCTAGATATAAATGTAATCGGTCTCCCGTTTTGTTCTAGTGACGCACCTATTGCTATATTCGTGGCATCTGTAGTCAGATGGAATTCTTGATTGAAATCGGGATATGCTAATACTACGTCT
This sequence comes from Drosophila insularis, assembly GCA_018903935.1. Classification (NCBI taxonomy): domain Eukaryota; kingdom Metazoa; phylum Arthropoda; class Insecta; order Diptera; family Drosophilidae; genus Drosophila; species Drosophila insularis. The sequence continues at coordinate 39,180 of JAEIFP010000384.1, read as the reverse complement.
TGTGAAATTAATGAATTTTTCACTTTCTCAAAAGAGTCATGTTCTTCTTTGCCAAAACGAATTTCGATTTTATTGGAAACATTCTTTTTAGTTCTGCCATGGTCGCCACGCAATAAGGCTGTAAGGGGTCTTGCTAATTTAGCAAAATCTTTAATGAATCTCCTATAATAACTGGCTAAACCCAAGAAAGACCTTAGTTGTTTTACGTTCTTTGGTGTGGGGAAGTTTTTGATAGCCTGCACTTTTTCTGGGTTGGTTTTAACACCTTCCCTTGATATTACTACGCCTAGGAAATCAACACTATGTTTGAGGAATTTGCATATATCTACCTGTACTTTCATGTTTGCTTCTGACAAGGTAGAGAATACTTCGGCCAAATGACGAAAATGTTCTTCCTCAGATTTGCTGAATATTATGATATCATCGATATAAACATAGCATATTTTTCCTATATGTTCTCTTAATATGTCATCAAGGGCTCTTTGAAATATTGATAGGGAATTTTTCAAACCGTTTACAGCGAACGCTGTTTTTTCAATATCAGATTTCTTTAGAGGAATCTGATGAAATCCACTTTTCAAGTCGAGAACAGAGAATTATTTGTTGTTGCCCAATTGAGCAATCATCTCTCCAATTTCGGGAATTGGATATTTATCCGAAATGGTGACTGTATTTAATTTCCGATAGTCAATGACCATCCTATATTTTTTCCTACCCAGGCTGTCACTTTTCTTTGGGACAATCCAAACAGGGGAATTATAAGGCGACCGTGAGGGTCGTATTATTCCCACATCTATTTTCCCACATCTATAATGGCATTAAATTCTTTTAATGTATCGTTGCCTAAGATTCCATGAAACGATTCCAAATTTGGCAGTAGAAAAAAAATTATACGTTTGTTGGGTTCATTGAAAAGACCCAAGTGGACATGTTCCGAAATAGGATGCGTCCACTTACAGTTCTCGCATAGAACTTGTGCTCGTTTGGTTTTACATTTCTGGCTATTTCTGGTTGGATGTAATTTTTATTTGAACCGGTGTCTATTAAAAAATTGTATACTGTTCCGTCTTTGTCCCGGACTAAAAAGTACGGCAAAGAGGAACATTTCATCCTAAAAAATTGACAGTATCCTCAATTTGTGGGAGAGGATCTTGGACTATGGTTTGTGATACCTCTTTATTTTGTGGAATTAACTCGGACATATCACCTTGAGCGGTGAAATATTCTTGCTGTTGCTGATACTCTGAAAACTGTGAATATGGGACTACTTGGAAATAATCATCTTGCTCTTGATATTCGGACTGAACTTCGGACATATTAACCTGAGGTTCTTCTTGCATTGGATTACTATATGATTCATTTTGTGCTTCAGCTCCAATGTTGAACTGTCTTTGAATTTTATTCGGAAAATTTGTTATAGGCTGGTTTACTCTTTTCAACAAAATTGGCTGTTGTGAGGGATTGGTATTTGGTCTGTTTATGTAGTTTACTTTTCTGGTCATGATGGAACCGTCTACTTCCATTGGAGTGGATTTTGGTTGCGGTTTCGGGGTGAATGGTCTAGGTGGTGCATTAAAGAATGGCTGGTTATTATTTCGGAACGGATTATTCTGAGGTGGAAGTACTGGAGGGTACGGTGGTTGAGGGAAAATATTGTTCTTATTGTGTTGTACTGGTTTATGTGATATATTCGGACGAGGGTATTGATAACCGAGGCCGATAGAATTTTTGGCGCGTTTATTATCTACTGCATCTATTAATTGCAATGCATGTTTTAGATTAAGAGGCTGCGCCATACTTAATCTGTCTGCTAGGTCACCATTGAAGCCTCTAATAAAAGTATCTAAAGCTCTGTTCTTTATTTGTTTTGACATGACCATTCTAACTTCTGGGCTGTGTCCCATATTCTTGATTTGATCAATAATTAAGGACATTTGTTGGTGGACTGCAAAATAGAATTCATTGATGGTACTATTCTTCTGGCTCATGGAAAATAATTGGTATTCCAGTGTATTTTGGTCTGGTCTATCCGAATACTCTTCTAAAAGACATTTCGAGATTGCATTCCAATGCAATGCGGTATCATTTGCTTTCAACACTGAGTCTGCATGACCGGTAATTTTGTCTCTAGCCGTCAACAGTATCGCGAAATATTTTGGTGTTCCCTGTAAGGGAGCAAAAACCTCCATTATGCGTGAAGCTGTAGAAAACCATGTTGTAAACTCTGCTGGATTACCTGAAAATTCTCTAAGTCCTTTCACTAAATCTGGAACCCTTTCCAAATCGTTCCAATTGTCATTTAATTTGGGGTTAAATCTTTATATACTTAAATCTTTTTCTGATTGCGACGAGTTCAAGCGCTCAATATAATTCTCCATTCTAGCTGCTAATATAACATCTATAGCTGCATCTAAGCCTTGGATAGAAACTGCTTCTATATTTCTACCTGCAGAACCTGAAGTTGATGCCGTTTGTGGCTCTGTAGCTTGACGATTTCCTGGCTGAAGAACTGAGGCTTTTACCCAACTATCATTAGGCATTTTCAATTTAAAAGGGGAAGTATTTCACAGGGGAAGTATTTCACAGGGGAAGTATAACAACAGATACGTAACACAATCGCGTCGAATATGTAATCAGGTTTTTTGTAAGAATAGGCAAGTTCGCGGCGCGGTTGGAAATGGCTTTTGGTTCACAGGATAATTGTTAGTAAGGATAAATTGTAATGACCGGGTTCCATTTAAGAAGAAATGATATTATTGAGGACGGACACGTCAGTGTCCGTTGATTCTAGTTTTCAGATTGATTCTTTATTCCAAAATATTCTTTTGCTTAAGCTAAGTTTACATATATATTCTTATGCTGCGACTTATGCGACAGCTACAAAAGAGAGGGAGAGTGTCAGTACATACATACATATTGTTGGAGCGCATGCATCAAAGTGCTTGGTCAGCGTTCCCACGCTGGCCTGGCTCTAGCTTATGTTACGCTTGTGCATACATTGCTTATGTGAATATATGTATGTGCATATACAAATGCACATACATATATGATCATGCTTAGCTGTAGATTTATGTGAATATGTTTATGTACATAAATGTATATATAAATAATTCGTATTTCACTCGTTGCAGAGGACGGACGTGTTTTTTTTTTGCGCTTATCAACTTTTATTTTTTTCTCGCGATTAAATACTTTTCCATAACTTTTAAATTTATTACCGGTTAAATTAATTAATAATAATTTCAGCATCGGAATTTTATTTTCATTTTGCGAATACTTGCTGTCGCTTTTGTTTAAATTTAAATAAAATCAAAACATACAACAATACTCGCATTAGCGGTGTTGTTGTTTTGCTTATCTCTTTTGCTTTTGTGTCTTTACCGTTTTTAACTAACTCTCGCGCTCTTGCGTACAAATTGTTGTTGCATTCGTTCAATTTGACGCGCTCTCCCGCTCTTTCCTATTCTTGATTGATTTGCGCTCTCGTCTTTTGCCTACCCGCGACTCTGTGATACGTGTTTTTGTTTTTGTGCTTTCATCTCTTTTATTTCTTTAGTTGTGAAGGCTTACTCTGCACATTAACCCTTGTGTCAGAACTGGTCAGTATATTCTTATTCACAGATTTTTTACCTTTAGAATTTCTATTTTTTAATAGGCTTAAAATATGGATGTGATGCTTGCCGGGAGGTCGAGAATGAGATGCGCTCTTTCATGAGGCGGACTAGAGATAGTTTTGACACCTTAAGGGCAGGTTTTAATAAACTCCAAGCGGAGTTTACTGCGGTGGAGACTCAGTTCAGAAGTTTATCGCTTATGAATGAGTCTCCAAAACGTAAAAGGACCAGTCCTTGTGGTGTTTCTGAATCTGCAGATCCGCCAGCATCTCTTATCGTCGCCGACCGGTCTCATGCACCGTCCACTCCTAATGTACAGCAATTGATATCGTTTAAGAGCCCGGTTGTGAATGCTATTAGTAAGGAATTACCGATATCACCTGGGAATGATCTCTTAAAAACGATGCCTATTGTAGTGTCCGATAAGTCCGGGCAATTACCCATTCCAATGGAAATTGCCGATAGTTCTAAAAGTATCGAGGACCCCGTAAATGAATTAAGCTGCTATGCAATAAAGACGTATTTTGCTGACCTAACACTATGTCGAACTATGCACTGGTGAGCTCTCTATTTTTACTATAAAAGAAATGCATTATGTGTTGGTTGCGACAACCTTTAGTCACTGGTTTATGTGCTAGTGCCTATATATATATAAATAAATAAACATTTAATAACTTCATGAAATACTAACGTCTTTCATTGAACACAGCTGATGCTATCAGGCGCAAAGCAAATTGGCGAAGGAGCGGGAGAAATTCATAAAATATCTCACCCACACCCACAAATGAGAGGCGGGAATACGTCTGTCCATGTGTTGTGATCTGTATCACCATGCCGGTTTACTTGTCCAAAAACTTTTGTAACGGACCCTTATCGACACATTCGAATTTAATCGCTACCTATAAGTAAATCATCTACATATAAAGACTACCTTTTGTATCCTGCTGATAAAGGCACGGCTCGTTCTTGCAAGAAGTGAATCCAAGATCACATAGACCTGCGTTCAACTTGGCATTCCACTCCCTTCCTGCTTGTTTTATCCATATATCGCTTTGTTTAGCCTCAATACCTGCTGTTCATTTTTGCATTGTCACTTTTTTGAATGTCACTTCGTGCATGAAGAATGAACATTTCTCTGGATGCAGTTTTAGGTTGTGTTTTCTGCATATATCTTTTAGGTTTTTGAGCATGTCTTTCTCAGAACAGCCGATGACTATTAAGTCATCCATGTAAAGGAATACTTGTGACGGATTTAATCCAGAGAAAGCAATTGTCATCATTCTTTGAAAGGAATTTGGTGCTATTTTCAGACCATACGGTAGTCTAGTAAACAAAGAAAGCTCTTCCTCTCCTCAATCACTCTATCTCTTTCTCTCTATCTTTCTCGCTAACTCTCGCTCTCTCTTTTGCTCAAAGAATGCTCGAATCGTCGTCGTTGTCGTTCTTATTGGATAAACGTTGTAGAATTTCTGGTTTTGCCGCCAACTTCCGCATTTGGTGTAATGCAACATTTTTCGTTTGTTGCGGTTTGTTTATTTTATTGTCAATTTGTTGTCGCGTCTTCCACATACACACACACACACACACTCACATTGTTCCAATTGGACTGGGGAGGCTTACCATTACACGGATTCCCAGTGCTCCAGCTAGAAGTCCCAATTCCACCTTTTGGGTGGGCCAACCCTAGGAATAAGGGGGAGCGGCGAGGGGGTAGCTAGCCACCCTTTTTTCCCGCCTCTCCCAACTTTTACTTGTGTGGGTGAGAAAAAATTGCTAAATTTCTCCACTCTCCTTCCACCGCGTTGCAGCAACAAATTCCAACAGCTGTGATCGCAGTGTTGATCAGCGCCAAAAGCTCAGTCGGAGCCGCCCTGGCAGGTGGCGCCACTCTGCAGCCTCGCTTGAACCGGGAAAAAGCGCCACTCTTTTTTCCCGCGAATTTCAAAAAATTCAAATACAAACGAGGCGCTGGCGCCAAAATTGTTGTTTGAGAGATGGAGCGTTATGTCCTGTCAATGGAGCATCAAGCCCGCTGCGATGACGCATTGGGGCAAGACGCGCAAAGTTTGGATGCGGCATTTGCTAAGCGGCCAAAAATTATGCGGTCATCGCCTGGCAAGGCCATTCACGTGGAGACTGAGAAGTTGGCGATTCACGCTAATCGATCTGGAACGGCTGGAACACCGACAATAGCTCCCAGCAGCCCGGAGATTTCCGTTTACCCAGTAGTTGTATCAAATGTGGCAGAGCTAGATGACCTGGGATCGCTCATCTGGGAAATGGACACGATGTACAATAAAGGAGATGATGGCAAAAAACCAGTACGCCACATAAATCTCGGCACCAAGAACGCAATAGTACGAATGAAGGAGCTACACGAAGCGATATGCCACATAATGATGGGCAGCAAATCGGTGGTAAAGGCGGCAAGGAGCGAAATCGCCATCCAAACTTCGCCTCTGAATGCTAGACAGCCCAGAAATGATGCGAAAAAGATAGATTTGGCAGGAAACACCCCCAAACGCCAGAGAGAGGACGCGATTGTCCAGCGCAATACCCCACCAAAGCGACAGCGAGCAATGGCGCAGAACACCGCACGTCGCGATCCGGAGCCAGGTACTCTGCAGAAAGTCAGCACGCCAGAGCCGCAGGCAGCCCATGGAGCTGCGGAATGGCAAACTGTATCACGAAAGAGAGTGAACAAGCCATCTCTGAGGAAAGCCAGACCGGAGGTGATCCTAATCAAAGCAAATGAGGTCTGCACATATGCCGAAATCCTGAGGCTAGTCACCAGAAGGCCAGACGGCAAGCTCGACGACGTCAAAAATAGCGTCAAGAGGACTAGAAAAACGGCTACAGGCGATTTACTCCTTGAACTCAAGGGTGGTGGAAAGGCCAACAGCAAAAAATTGACCGAGGATTTGAGCCAGGTCCTGGGCCAACAAGCGTCAGTTCGAGCAGCTGGAGCAGAGGCGTGGCTTGAAATGCGCAACCTCGACAACTTAGCGACAGAAGAGGAAATAAAAAGTCAATGAAACTGAAAATTGGCGAAGACGTCGAGCAAGTGAATATAAGGGGCTTGCGCAAGTCCTTTAGAGGCAAACAGATGGGCATTTTAAGCATGCCGCGTACTATAGCAGCCAAACTACTAAAAGAAGGCTTTATAGAAGTTGGCTGGGACATGTGTCCGATTCGCGAGAGGCATGCCCAAAAAAGATGCTACAAGTGTCTATGCTTCGGCACAAAGCAGAAAATTGCACTAGTGCCAAAGACCGCACAAACTGTTGCCTTAGATGCGGACAGACTGAGCACAAAGCAGCCACATGCAACAATAAGCCAGTTTGCTTTAACTGCGTAGACGCAAAACGCACAGATGTGAGCCACTACACTGGTAGTCGTCGTTGCCCGCTGGCAACCACAGGTGAGCAAGACGCCAGCAAGAAATGATGAAGATCCTACAACTAAATCTAAATCACTGCGGGGCGGCGCAAGATCTACTGGCGCAAACTATACGCGAGCTAAACGTAGATGTAGCAGTACTAAGCGAGCCTTACAAGACTCAAACTGGATGTTTTTGGGCTGCGGATAGAACGTCTACGGCTGCCATATGGGCCTGCAGTAACAGAGCGCCGGCCGCAGAGGCTGTATACTCCTCTGATGGTTATGTGTGCGCAAAACTAGGCGATATTTGGCTATACAGCTGCTACCTACCACCTAGCCTCCGCTTTGAAGAGTTTGAAAGTAGACTCGACAACCTCGCTGCGCACGCAAGGGGTAAAAGAAAAGTCGTTATTGCTGGAGACTTTAATGCATGGTCCCACGAATGGGGAAGCAGCTCAACAAATGCACGAGGACGCAGCCTGCTGGAAGCTTTTGCCATACTAGATCTGGCGATTCTAAATACTGGTACAAGCTACACTTTTACCAGAGCGGACTACGGGTCAGTGATTGATGTGACTTTTGCCAGCAGCCAGATTGCAAGCGCCATACAGTGGGAGCTAAGCAGCCACTACACTGCCAGCGACCACATGGCCATTATTTGTAATATTGGCAGTCGAGCCCAACAAACAGCGGTACAAGAAAAACGCAAAATGTACAGAATTGATGCACTAAACTCTGAAGTATTCGCATCATCACTAGCGATCCCAGAACTAACTGGAGATGCCAACAAGCAGGCAGAAATGATCATGGAATCTGTAGTTGCAGCTTGCGATTGCAGCATGCCCATCCGCAGGGCTCATAGCAGACACCATCCCCATGTATACTGGTGGACCAACAATATCGCCGAGGCCCGGAAAAAGTGCCTGCGCGCAAGGCGCGCCTACCAAAGAGCGCGGGGCAGCATCACCTATTCACATCTCGGGGATGAATTTGCAAGCAGACGCCGCGAACTAAAACGCGCTATAAAAGAAAGCAAACGACGTTGTTTCCTACAGCTATGCGATGAAGCGTCGAGCGACATTTGGGGCATGGCGTATAAAATGACCGTTAAAAAGCTGAAAGCAGTCAGACCCGCTGCACCAAGCGAGGGCCACATGGTGAACATAGTGCAAACGCTCTTTCCCGATACCTCATATATGGCTCCCAGGGAAATGCTGCAAATGGATCGCACTGATCACATAAGTGTCAGCACAGATGAGCTGCTAGCGGCTGCTGCACAAATGCATGACCAAAAAGCGCCCGGTCCGGACGCGATTCCCAACAAAGCGCTCAAATTAGCAGTGCGACTCCAGCCTGAAAAGTTTACCCAAGTGTACTCCAAATGCTTTGAGGAATGCATTTTCCCAGACATTTGGAAAGAGCAAGATTTAGTGCTAATACCAAAGCCAAACAAGCCGCAAGATGACCCGTCTGCATACAGACCACTTTGCATGCTAGACTCTGCAGCCAAACTGCTAGAAAAACTAATCTGCACAAGACTGGAGAGGGCGATTGCTGTAGCGGGTAATCTCTCGCCGATGCAATTCGGTTTTCGCAAGGCTAAATCAACAATACACGCATGGGCAACAGTTGTTGAAATAGCGAGAAAATCAATTGAGGGACGATGGAAAAACGGTAATAAAAAATACTGCTTAGTAACCACACTTGATGTGAAGAACGCGTTCAACACAGCTAACTGGAGCCGCATCATCGAGGCGCTAAGCATGTTCCATGGTCCCGCTTATTGCCTTAATAAAGGATTACTTCCGAAATCGCAAGCTACGATATAGCACAAGGAGTGGCGATCGAATTCACGAAGTACGAGGTGGAGTTCCACAGGGCTCGGTACTTGGCCCGATACTATGGAATGCTATGTACGACGGCATTTTACGAATAAGCCTCCCGACTGACTGCCATATCATCGGTTTTGCAGATGACGTGGCTCTCGTAGTCGTGGCAAAGCAGCTCTCAGAAGCAGAAGAAAAGACGGTCACATCGATTGCCATAGCAAAACAGTGGCTTGCGAACGCAGGACTAGAACTCGCAGATCAAAAAACGGAAGCAGTTCTTTCAGCAGCAGGAAAACGGTGGAGCAGGCAAAAATTGTGCTAGACACATGCGGTACTTAGGTGTTTTCTTGGATACACGCCTCTGTTTCCGGGAACACTTGGGGCACGCGAGTGCAAGAGCGGCTGAACTGGGAAGATCCCTGAGCCGAATCATGCTCAACACAAGAGGCCCGGGACAAGCTCAACGATTATTACTGATGAACGTCGTCAGGTCGACCATGCTCTACGGCGCGCCAGTATGGGCGGATGCGATGGAGACGAAGTCATACAGACGAGGATTAGAGGCAACATACCGTCTTGGGGCTCTTCGCGTATGCCGTGGCTTCCGCACAATTTCGGATGACGCGGCTCTTGTAATATCAAGTATGGTCCCAATAGACCTACTAGCTAAAGAAGCGCAAAACATTTTTAGAAGTCGGCAGAGTGCGGAATGGTTACCACCAGACAGAAGGGAGGCAACTGCAGAAGCCAGGCGATCAAGCCTAGCAGAATGGCAATCACGCTGGGCAGCATCGCAGAAGGGCAGATGGACATTCAAACTTATCCCGGATTTACATACATGGGTAAACAGGCGACATGGCGAAGTCACCTTCGAACTGACCCAGCTCCTTAGCGGCCATGGATGTTTCAGGTCATACCTATTCCGATTTGGACATTAGTCCAGTGCGGAATGCACCCTGTGTAGACAAGGCATACAAGAAAGCCCAGAACATGTGATCTTTTACTGCATGAGGTTTACCAACGAGAGGCAAAGGCTAACGGCAGTCCTTGGAGAAGAGCCCACACCTTTCAACCTGGTCAACATTATGATCACATCGCAATCGGCGTGGTCGGCGGTATGCACATATGCTGCAGCAACAATAAGGACGCTACGAGAGCTGGAGAGAGAGCGCAATACCTGAGGGGCATCGTCAGCCCACTATAGACCTGCGAAGCAATACCACAAGGCAGTCCCGCAGGATCCCTATAGTAAAATTCTTTTCCTTCCCTTTACTTCTCTTGTCTATACTTCTGCTTTTTGTATATAACTTTCTTTTCCTGTTTATATTTACCCATATACCAATAAATGAATTAAAAAAAAAAAAAAAACACATTGCGAAGCACTGCCTCTACGCCAGAGCCCGGCACTCATATCACCTGGGGGACGAACACGTTCGGCACCTCGTATGCGTGTAACCGAACGGCTGCCGAAGTCCTCACACAGAGCATAAGGGTGGATTTAAGCAAGCGCGAAATGAAAATTAAAATCGGATAGCAAAAATTCATAAAACCGATAGTGTTAAAGTGTTACAAAAGTTTTTGGACGTTACAAAAAATTAAATTTGGTGAGCGCAAAAAAAGTGCGTCCTCCGCAACGTGTGAAAGTACTTTCTCGTGTATTTACCTAAAATTAATAGAAAATCACCTGGCGTTCATATTTATGATGTCGAAAGCCAATTTAAGCGGCATTATGATGTCTTTAATTAAATTAAAATTCATCTTTAAAAAGTGTAGCTCAACTGTTACCATCTTACTATCGTAATTGATTGCATTTAGCAAGAATCCAATCGCTGCATGCCGCATGTCCCACATGTCTTTATTAGTGAGGTGGCTGTTGACCCACCCATCCGGGTAATCTTCAGTTCGTCGTTGTTTTTCATCGGCAGATTTATTTTCGAATTTCGCAACCTTAAGCGAGTGCCAATTTTATTCCGCCTAATTTTTTTAACAAATCCGTATAATCTTGCAATCTTGCGCCTGACAAAAATGATATAGTGCATACGTTTATTCGGCTCTAGATTATGCCAAGCCAGGAATGAGCGACGACGAATTTTTTGCTTCGTGAATCTTGAAACTCCCATAGCAGCGACATAGTCTTTGTGAAAAAGCTTATTTATTTATTTATTTATTTACGTCAACTAACATAGCAGTCGACGAAAAGCTAAAAGACAGAAACAACTTATTGAAGAAGGTAGCTTAGCTTTATACACAACCATCCCCGACCCGGTGGAGGTGTTTTATTTGCACCAGGTGCCAGCTATGCCCCGATACACAGCCAGTATGGTCTGTGATGAGTTGCAAACAATCCAAATCCAGTCCATGTCCAGAATGTATTTAGATGATTGAAAAGTATAGCTCGAAGAGAAGTGACAGACAGATGAGGAGAGATAAGGTGAGAAAGGTTGTTAAAAAATTGGCAAAGAACACGAAAAGTTTCGTGAAGACAGTAGTTACTCAGACTTCTACTAACCTGAATAGGAAAAAAGTTTCTGGTCCGACGTGAGGGAACACAAAAATATAGTATCTATCTATTATAGTATCTAGTAAATTGATAGAAATGACATCACCATTGTCTAGTTTATGGAGAAAGAGAATGCCAAATACGAGCCTACGGTTGTAAAGCGAAGGAAGATTAATAAGAAGTCTGTCAAAATAAGAAGGAAAGCGAAGACTCGGGTCCCAATTAAGACCGCGTAACGCGAACTTAAGGAATTGCTTCTGAACCGATTCAATACTACCCTGGTGAACATCATATTGAGGGTTCCACACTGGCGAGCAATATTCTAAAGTAGGGCGAACTAAAGAAGTATATAAAACCTTTGTTACGTAGGGGTCATCAAATTCTTTGGCCCAACGTTTTATGAAGCCAAGAAGACTGCATGCTCTATTGACAATTGAAGATATATGAATATTAAATGAAAGTTTTGGGTCAAACATAACGCCTAAGACTTTGAATGATGGCACACCATCTAACAGAACAGACTTAATAGAATAATTAGCTAGGAATGGAGACAAACAACTGAATGACATAAAAGAGCACTTTGAGACATTAAGGTGTAACTTATTATTTATTTTTAATAAAATGAATTAGTTATAGTAGTTGAATCCATAAAAAATTTTATATATTTCTTTTCGTTTTTTTTAATTATTTTTGCAAATTTTTAACCTATCCTTATGTACTGTTTGTTTCTTATTTTTATTATTCCTAATTTTTATGTTATGGTCCTATATAGGCTGAGTCAAGCTTATGACCAGCTACGTTTTTTAAGAAAACCTTGTCTCCTATTTCTATTTTAAAATCTGCTGTCTTATTGTCATTAACTCTAACATTAACACAAAATATTGCAACCATATGTTCCAATCAGTTTTATCTACTGATATATATGATCGAATGTACTCATTGAATGTCCTATGACTTCTTTCAACGGTACCCAAGGTCTGGTGGTGGTGTGCAGTAGACGTAATGTTGTCTATTTTTAAATATTTGCACAAGTCATTTATTATTGAATTTTTGTATTCTGTTCCCATGTCCGTAATGAAAGTCTTCATTGGACCGTGCTTCAAAAATAGCGTCAAGAGGACTAGAAAAACGGCTACAGGCGATTTACTCCTTGAACTCAAGGGTGGTGGAAAGGCCAACAGCAAAAAATTGACCGAGGATTTGAGCCAGGTCCTGGGCCAACAAGCGTCAGTTCGAGCAGCTGGAGCAGAGGCGTGGCTTGAAATGCGCAACCTCGACAACTTAGCGACAGAAGAGGAAATAAAAAAGTCAATGAAACTGAAAATTGGCGAAGACGTCGAGCAAGTGAATATAAGGGGCTTGCGCAAGTCCTTTAGAGGCAAACAGATGGGCATTTTAAGCATGCCGCGTACTATATCAGCCAAACTACTAAAAGAAGGCTTTATAGAAGTTGGCTGGGACATGTGTCCGATTCGCGAGAGGCATGCCCAAAAAAGATGCTACAAGTGTCTATGCTTCGGGCACAAAGCAGAAAATTGCACTAGTGCCAAAGACCGCACAAACTGTTGCCTTAGATGCGGACAGACTGAGCACAAAGCAGCCACATGCAACAATAAGCCAGTTTGCTTTAACTGCGTAGACGCAAAACGCACAGATGTGAGCCACTACACTGGTAGTCGTCGTTGCCCGCTGGCAACCACAGGTGAGCAAGACGCCAGCAAGAAATGATGAAGATCCTACAACTAAATCTAAATCACTGCGGGGCGGCGCAAGATCTACTGGCGCAAACTATACGCGAGCTAAACGTAGATGTAGCAGTACTAAGCGAGCCTTACAAGACTCAAACTGGATGTTTTTGGGCTGCGGATAGAACGTCTAAGGCCGCAGAGGCTGTATACTCCTCTGACGGTTGTGTGCGCAAAACTAGGCGATATTTGGCTATACAGCTGCTACCTACCACCTAGCCTCCGCTTGGAAGAGTTTGAAAGTAGACTCGACAACCTCGCTGCGCACTCAAGGGGTAAAAGAAAAGTCGTTATTGCTGGAGACTTTAATGCATGGTCCCACGAATGGGGAAGCAGCTCAACAAATGCACGAGGACGCAGCCTGCTGGAAGCTTTTGCCATACTAGATCTGGCGATTCTAAATACTGGTACAAGCTACACTTTTACCAGAGCGGACTACGGGTCAGTGATTGATGTGACTTTTGCCAGCAGCCAGATTGCAAGCGCCATACAGTGGGAGCTAAGCAGCCACTACACTGCCAGCGACCACATGGCCATTATTTGTAATATTGGCAGTCGAGCCCAACAAACAGCGGTACAAGAAAAACGCAAAATGTACAGAATTGATGCACTAAACTCTGAAGTATTCGCATCATCACTAGCGATCCCAGAACTAACTGGAGATGCCAACAAGCAGGCAGAAATGATCATGGAATCTGTAGTTGCAGCTTGCGACACCATCCCCATGTATACTGGTGGACCAACAATATCGCCGAGGCCCGGAAAAAGTGCCTGCGCGCAAGGCGCGCCTACCAAAGAGCGCGGGGCAGCATCACCTATTCACATCTCGGGGATGAATTTGCAAGCAGACGCCGCGAACTAAAACGCGCTATAAAAGAAAGCAAACGACGTTGTTTCCTACAGCTATGCGATGAAGCGTCGAGCGACATTTGGGGCATGGCGTATAAAATGACCGTTAAAAAGCTGAAAGCGGTCAGACCCGCTGCACCAAGCGAGGGCCACATGGTGAACATAGTGCAAACGCTCTTTACCGATACCTCATATATGGCTCCCAGGGAAATGCTGCAAATGGATCACACTGATCACATAAGTGTCAGCACAGATGAGCTGCTAGCGGCTGCTGCACAAATGCATGACCAAAAAGCGCCCGGTCCGGACGCGATTCCCAACAAAGCGCTCAAATTAGCAGTGCGACTCCAGCCTGAAAAGTTTACCCAAGTGTACTCCAAATGCTTTGAGGAATGCATTTTCCCAGACATTTGGAAAGAGCAAGATTTAGTGCTAATACCAAAGCCAAACAAGCCGCAAGATGACCCGTCTGCATACAGACCACTTTGCATGCTAGACTCTGCAGCCAAACTGCTAGAAAAACTAATCTGCACAAGACTGGAGAGGGCGATTGCTGTAGCGGGTAATCTCTCGCCGATGCAATTCGGTTTTCGCAAGGCTAAATCAACAATACACGCATGGGCAACAGTTGTTGAAATAGCGAGAAAATCAATTGAGGGACGATGGAAAAACGGTAATAAAAAATACTGCTTAGTAACCACACTTGATGTGAAGAACGCGTTCAACACAGCTAACTGGAGCCGTATCATCGAGGCGCTAAGCATGTTCCATGGTCCCGCTTATTGCCTTAATAAAGGATTACTTCCGAAATCGCAAGCTACGATATAGCACAAGGAGTGGCGATCGAATTCACGAAGTACGAGGTGGAGTTCCACAGGGCTCGGTACTTGGCCCGATACTATGGAATGCTATGTACGACGGCATTTTACGAATAAGCCTCCCGACTGACTGCCATATCATCGGTTTTGCAGATGACGTGGCTCTCGTAGTCGTGGCAAAGCAGCTCTCAGAAGCAGAAGAAAAGACGGTCACATCGATTGCCATAGCCCACTATAGACCTGCGAAGCAATACCACAAGGCAGTCCCGCAGGATCCCTATAGTAAAATTCTTTTCCTTCCCTTTACTTCTCTTGTCTATACTTCTGCTTTTTGTATATAACTTTCTTTTCCTGTTTATATTTACCCATATACCAATAAATGAATTAAAAAAAAAAAAAAACACATTGCGAAGCACTGCCTCTACGCCAGAGCCCGGCACTCATATCACCTGGGGGACGAACACGTTCGGCACCTCGTATGCGTGTAACCGAACGGCTGCCGAAGTCCTCACACAGAGCATAAGGGTGGATTTAAGCAAGCGCGAAATGAAAATTAAAATCGGATAGCAAAAATTCATAAAACCGATAGTGTTAAAGTGTTACAAAAGTTTTTGGACGTTACAAAAAATTAAATTTGGTGAGCGCAAAAAAGTGCGTCCTCCGCAACGTGTGAAAGTACTTTCTCGTGTATTTACCTAAAATTAATAGAAAATCACCTGGCGTTCATATTTATGATGTCGAAAGCCAATTTAAGCGGCATTATGATGTCTTTAATTAAATTAAAATTCATCTTTAAAAAGTGTAGCTCAACTGTTACCATCTTACTATCGTAATTGATTGCATTTAGCAAGAATCCAATCGCTGCATGCCGCATGTCCCACATGTCTTTATTAGTGAGGTGGCTGTTGACCCACCCATCCGGGTAATCTTCAGTTCGTCGTTGTTTTTCATCGGCAGATTTATTTTCGAATTTCGCAACCTTAAGCGAGTGCCAATTTTATTCCGCCTAATTTTTTTAACAAATCCGTATAATCTTGCAATCTTGCAATCTTGAGCCTGACAAAAATGATATAGTGCATACGTTTATTCGGCTCTAGATTATGCCAAGCCAGGAATGAGCGACGACGAATTTTTTGCTTCGTGAATCTTGAAACTCCCATAGCAGCGACATAGTCTTTGTGAAAAAGCTTATTTATTTATTTATTTATTTACGTCAACTAACATAGCAGTCGACGAAAAGCTAAAAGACAGAAACAACTTATTGAAGAAGGTAGCTTAGCTTTATACACAACCATCCCCGACCCGGTGGAGGTGTTTTATTTGCACCAGGTGCCAGCTATGCCCCGATACACAGCCAGTATGGTCTGTGATGAGTTGCAAACAATCCAAATCCAGTCCATGTCCAGAATGTATTTAGATGATTGAAAAGTATAGCTCGAAGAGAAGTGACAGACAGATGAGGAGAGATAAGGTGAGAAAGGTTGTTAAAAAATTGGCAAAGAACACGAAAAGGTTCGTGAAGACAGTAGTTACTCAGACTTCTACTAACCTGAATAGGAAAAAAGTTTCTGGTCCGACGTGAGGGAACACAAAAATATAGTATCTATCTATTATAGTATCTAGTAAATTGATAGAAATGACATCACCATTGTCTAGTTTATGGAGAAAGAGAATGCCAAATACGAGCCTACGGTTGTAAAGCGAAGGAAGATTAATAAGAAGTCTGTCAAAATAAGAAGGAAAGCGAAGACTCGGGTCCCAATTAAGACCGCGTAACGCGAACTTAAGGAATTGCTTCTGAACCGATTCAATACTACCCTGGTGAACATCATATTGAGGGTTCCACACTGGCGAGCAATATTCTAAAGTAGGGCGAACTAAAGAAGTATATAAAACCTTTGTTACGTAGGGGTCATCAAATTCTTTGGCCCAACGTTTTATGAAGCCAAGAAGACTGCATGCTCTATTGACCATTGAAGATATATGAATATTAAATGAAAGTTTTGGGTCAAACATAACGCCTAAGACTTTGAATGATGGCACTTAATAGAATAATTAGCTAGGAATGGAGACAAACAACTGAATGACATAAAAGAGCACTTTGAGACATTAAGGTGTAACTTATTTATTTTTAATAAAATGAATTAGTTATAGTAGTTGAATCCATAAAAAATTTTATATATTTCTTTTCGTTTTTTTTAATTATTTTTGCAAATTTTTAACCTATCCTTATGTACTGTTTGTTTCTTATTTTTATTATTCCTAATTTTTATGTTATGGTCCTATATAGGCTGAGTCAAGCTTATGACCAGCTACGTTTTTTAAGAAAACCTTGTCTCCTATTTCTATTTTAAAATCTGCTGTCTTATTGTCATTAACTCTAACATTAACACAAAATATTGCAACCATATGTTCCAATCAGTTTTATCTACTGATATATATGATCGAATGTACTCATTGAATGTCCTATGACTTCTTTCAACGGTACCCAAGGTCTGGTGGTGGTGTGCAGTAGACGTAATGTTGTCTATTTTTAAATATTTGCACAAGTCATTTATTATTGAATTTTTGTATTCTGTTCCCATGTCCGTAATGAAAGTCTTCATTGGACCGTGCTTCAGAATGAAGGATTCAAAAATAACTTTCGAGATTGTTGTAGCTCTTTTATTGGGAACTGATATTGCTACTAAGTATTTCGTCAAGTCACATATTAGAGTGACTGCATATTCGTTACCATTTTCGGATTTTGGTAATGGACCAATGGTGTCTACTATTACCCTATCAAAAGCATGTATGCGGGTTTCTGTAATAACTAAGGGTGTTTTAATGTGCTTTGTCGTTTTTGACTTAGGCATTTTTCACAATTATTAATGTAGTCTTTTACATGACGTGTCATGTTTTTCAAATAATAATATCTTTTTACTTTGGCCAAAGTTTTTGTAATTACTGTATGGCCACCCGGTATCGGATCATCATGGTATGTAGACAATATTGCTTCTTTATCTTTATCTTTTTCTATAATGCTCACCGGTTGGAGTAGCGCTACTCTTAATGTTTTCAATATTTTATTGCCCATTTCTTTTAAAGATTCTATTGAAAATGTTTCAAAGATCTTTTCACTCGGTGTCAATTTGAGTTGATTGATGTTAAGTATACCGGCTTGTTTTTCAAGCCTTTGAAAAAACAAACCTAACTCTAGATTTCCATTGGTGTACAGATCTCCAATCTCAATTCTTGCTATAACTTTTTTCCATGTTTGAGGAAACATGAATTATGTGTTATGCGCAAAGGCACCACCTTTCGTACTTCGTCATTGCAGATTACATCATGTATTTCGGGCTTATAAGCATTATTAGGTACGTGCCTAATTGTATTTTCATTTTTATCATCTGGCCAGAGATTATTTTGTCTACTTTGCTGCCTGGTAGTGACTTTCAGGACATTTGCTTTTGTGTTTTTTAGATCCTTTATTGTAATGCCGGATAATGCATCCGCAACGAAATTATCATTTCCCTTCAGATATTCTACTGTAAATTCATATTCCTCTAGATCAAGTCTCATTCTTGTTAATTTTGAACTCGGATTTATCATAGAAAATAAATACGTTAGGGGTCTGTGGTCTGTTTGGACTCTGAAATGTCTGCCATATATATATGGGCGAAAGTAAGTAATGGCCCAGTGTATCGCAGCTAGTTCTTGCTCCGTAGTACTTTTATTACTTTCACCTTTAGTGAACGAACGGGATGCGTATGCTACTGGCAACTGCTTATCATCATAAATTTGAGTTAGTGCTGCTCCACATGAATATTTGCTAGCACTATGCAAAATTCTTTGCTAAAATCTCGATACTGGAGCAGTGTGGGTTCTATTAAGGCTTTTTTCAGATATTCAAATCCTTTTTGGCATTCTTCAGACGAAACAAATTCTACGTTTTTCTTACATAGTTGTGTTATCGGACGTGCGTGTTCTGCGAAGTTTTTAATAAAACGTCTGTAATAGTTGCAAAAGGCTGCGAATCTTCTAGCACTATCAGCATTTGTTGGTACTGGGTATTTTTCAATCGGTACACTTGTGACCCAAGAATGTCACTTCGTGCATGAAGAATGAACATTTCTCTGGATGCAGTTTTAGGTTGTGTTTTCTGCTTATGTCAAAAATATCCTTTAGGTTTTTGAGCATGTGTTTCTTAGAACAGCTGATGACTATTAAGTCATCCAAGTAAAGGAATGCTTGTGACGGATTTAATCCAGAGAAAGCAATTGTCATCATTCTTTGAACGGAATTTGGTCCTATTTTCAGACCATACGGTAGTCTAGTAAACTGATAAGATCCATTGCTAGTGGAAAATGATTCGCGATTTATCTTTTAGTTCTATTTGGTGAAAACCGGACATTAAATCTTGACATGAAAAATATTTGGCTCTGCCTAGTTGATCAAGAATATCGTCTATTCATGGTAATGGGAATTTATCGGACAACAATTTTTCGTTTATTTGACGATAGCCTATTACCAATCGCAATCGATTCTTTTCTGATCCTGGTAAACCCTTTTTCGGTACCAATAGTAACGGACTACTTTACTCGAACACTGACGGTTCAACTATTTTATCTTTAATGAGTTTATCGACTTGTCTAGTTATTTCTTCTTTATGCATGTGTGGTATTCTGTAATTTTTTGTGTATACTGGTTGGTTGTCATTCAATCTTAGTTCTTGTTTATAAAAGTTGTTCGTAGTAATTGGTTCGTTTTCTAAACCAAATACATCTGTATACTTGGTGCAGAGCTCTTCTAGTACGTTTTTGAACATAGGTGGGAAGTTTGGCTTTAGTTTTTGTATTACTGATTGACTTCTTACGTCATCAGTTGTCTGTACAATTTCATAATTCTTTAATGATTCATATTTTATGTTTTTATATTTAAAATTTTTACTCTTTTCGTTGTGTTTAAAATTCGGACAAATGTTTTGTTCGGGCTTGAGATCGAACTTCCAATAAATATTCCATTATCGACGTCTTGATTTAAGATGACGATATTGGAGTTTTCATTTGAAATATTTCTTTGTCGGATTACTTCAGATCACGCTGGGAGGATTGTGGTATTGCTGTCACAAGTGTGTAATATTGGGATATTTATTGCAAAATTTAAATTATTTGGTCTTAATATTAGTAAATCGTTTGGTTCACCTAAGTCTAATTGGCAATTGAATGTTTTGAAGAAATCTAGTCCTAAAATTCCATGTGTGGAATTATGAATTCATTTTGTCTTAGTTCTATAAGGGTTAGACCTTTGGAAGTAATTGAACCTTCGCCAATTCCTGATATTTCAATTGTGTTTGAAGTATCTATATATTCAAAAGGATCTGTTTTTTCTTTTATTATTGATACGTCTGCACCTGTATCTAACAAGAATTTATATTGTGTTGTATGTATTTTCGTTTTTAACTTTGATGAAAATACTTAGGCTAAGATTGAATGTGTATACATTTACTGCTTCTTCTGAATATCTGCAGGGATCTATTGGTTTTCCGAATTATTTTGAGTAAGTCGTACATTACCATTTCCGTTGTTAGAGTTACCTCGGTTGGAATTACCTCAGTTCGAGCTGTTTCGGTTGGCACCTATCAGAGAGTCGGTAAGCTTTTCATTCTCTTGGTTTTTGATTTTTGCCGTTATTGACGCTACTGATTCAGTTTTTACATTTGACGCAATACTGTTAATAATCTCTTCTATTGTCTGTTCAGAGGTTATCTAATTTCTTGTGTGACCTTTTAGTTTTGTTTTTATTAGGCACACTGCTGTTTCCTCATGGTCCCATTTTAGTGAATTTATCAAAGTCAATGCCTCCATGAAGCTCTTAAGATTTTCTCTTCTGCCATCAAACTGTGGAATAAGGTTTGAGGCCATCTTTAAAAAATCAGTGACTCTTTGAGTCATTTTTGCGTTTCTTGGCGAAATGGCTGGTTTATTAAGAGATATTTTCGTTTGATCTAAACTCACAGATGGTTCTTCTTCCTCTTCAGCCGTTAACTGGGTTTTGTCTTCCAGTGATATTGCAATTTCCAAATCAATTGTTTGTTCATATTCGATATTATATCTTTTTAATGCGGATTTTGCCTTTTGTTTAAGTCTTTATAGAATGCATTTGCGGCTGTTTTTCTACCCGCAGTTAGTTAACTATGGTGTTCTATTAACACTGCTCTGATATTTTCTAGGCTCTCTATTATTATTTTCGAGTGTTTTTCTATTGTACTTTGTGATGTTTCCCTATTTTGCGAGAGGCACTTACATTTGCTTAATTCTTGCGCATGTATTCTAGCTTCTCTTATTATATCGTCCCAAGTAATCATATTTTGTTAAAAAAAAATGTACACACTCTTTTTTTTTAATTAATTCCCTGAGAGATCAATTGTCTCTATGGGTTGTTTGAATAGTTTATGTACCCATGTGGGTAGAATCTTGTTTTTTCGCTTTAGGCGATTGAACGCTTCTACTATGGATCTTTCTATCAAGTGTGCTATTACCGATTTAAATTTTCTATTATTCACAATCCAATATTTGATTTCTTTATATTTTGGTTTGGTTTCGCCTCTGTTAAAGAGGAAATCTAAGAATGGAACGTATTTATTCAAATATTTAAGTTCTACTCGACCCATTTTTATACTGTATTTAGGCCATCCGCTCTACTCTGATATTTTTTCTTAATTATTTTATTATGCATTGCATATAATTTCAAAGCCAGAGTAAATATGTATGTGTCTTCAGCCATTGTACACAAAAAAGCAAGTGTTAGAGCGAAACGAGAGAGCTAGTCAGATAGTGAGAGAGATTGAGAGAGTAAGCGCATAAAGAAAACAGCGCATAAAGCAGGGCCCGGCACAAAGAGAGCCAACGAAAATTTTCGTTGTATGTGTGTGCTTGCTTATATGCGTAAGTTGCTTTACACTGCGCAAATTGCATGTGACGAAAGAAGCAAAAATTAAAATTAAAAAAAAATAAAATAAATTTCGAATTAATACATTTTTTGAAACTCAACTATTTGCTTTACTTCTATATTATTTGTATAACTTTTTATCAGAAGGAGATCTTCTAAATAGTTATCTGTTAGACTGTTTCGAATAGAATATTGCAAAAGTTGCCAGTTACATAAAAAGAATGAAAGCATTAATTTTTTCATGTGTAGCGATCGAGCAAAGCGACATAGACGTGCTCGCGTCGAAATGCTGAGGGCAACTAAATCCACCCTCATGCTCTGTGTGAGGACTTCGGCAGCCGTTCGGTTACACGTATACGAGGTGCCGAACGTGTTCCTCCCCCGGGGGATATGCGTGCCGGGCTCTGGTATAAAGCAAACGCTGAAAATGTCAATAAACTCTGCAAAAAGGTGAGGAAAAACGCAACAAGAGTCCAAGTCCATGTCGGAGTTGGTGAAAAATAAAACCTAAAGCCAAAGAAAGCAAAAGAAAATAAAAAGAACAGTCAACACTCGCTCTTCCTCTCCTCAATCACTTTATCTCTTTCTCTCTATCTTTCTCGCTAACTCTCGCTCTCTCTTTTGCTCAAAGAATGCTCGAATCGTCGTCGTTGTCGTTCTTATTGGATAAACGTTGTAGAATTTCTGGTTTTGCCGCCAACTTCCGCATTTGGTGTAATGCAACATTTTTCGTTTGTTGCGGTTTGTTTATTTTATTGTCAATTTGTTGTCGCGTCTTCCACATACACACACACACACACACACTCACACATTGCGAAGCACTGCCTCTACGCCAGAGCCCGGCACTCATATCCCCTGGGGGACGAACACGTTCGGCACCTCGTATGCGTGTAACTGAACGGCTGCCGAAGTCCTCACACAGAGCATAAGGGTGGATTTAAGCAGGCGCGAATGAAAATTAAAATCGGATAGCAAAAATTCATAAAACCGATAGTGTTAAAGTGTTACAAAAGTTTTTGGACGTTACAAAAAATTAAATTTGGTGAGCGCAAAAAAATGCGTCCTCTGCAACGTGTGAAAGTACTTTCTCGTGTATTTACCTAAAATTAATAGAAAATCACCTGGCGTTCATATTTATGATGTCGAAAGCCAATTTAAGCAGCATTATGATGTCTTTAATTAAATTTAAATTCATCTTTAAAAACTGTAGCTCAACTGTTACCATCTTACTATCGTAATTGATTGCATTGAGCAAGAATCCAATCGCTACATGCCGCATGTCCCGCATGTCTTTATTAGTGAGGTGGCTTTTGAACCACCCATCCAGGAAATCTTCAGTCCGTCGTTGTTTTTTATCGGCTTATTTATTTTCAAATTTCGCAACTTTATGCGCGTGCCAAACAAATCCGTATATAATTTTATAATTATTAACCTCTCGGCCTTGGAGCATATAATATATAGTCATATATCCAACTTCAATACCCAATAACTAATAAATTTATCGCCCCCTAAAATTTATAACTTTAAAGTAAACATCCGTTTTTTTTTATAAGCACTTGGACACTTGCAATAACAATTGTCCCCCTTAAAATCAAAGCGTGTGAACGCTAACTCATAATTAAAACACAGGCCAATAAAATCCGTTTTATTCATAAACAATTGTACACTTGCAATAATAATTGTCCCACAAAAATTAAAAGCGTGAGAACGCTAATTCAACATTAAAATTCGGGCCAATCAAATCGCATCAATATTGATCACGCCATTTAAGGGCTCACAAATTTAGCCTATAAATATTACTATAAGACATTTTTGTATTTCAGTTTTAAGTTTTCGTTCAACGAATAGAGTCCCGGCTTTTAACTCGAACAAACAATATCTTTTTTTTTCCTTTTGGAAAGACCAGATATTTAATTGGCGCAATCGGTAGGATCGGTAAAAGTGAACTTGTTATTCTATCCGTGTGACACATAGAATTATTATCGGTGTGTTACATAGAATTAGTGAATAATCACTATAAAAATCCGATCCGACATCAAGAACTTACGGGGAGTGCTCAAAAGCCTACAACAGTGGAAAATATTTACGCCAACTGTGCGCGAAAAATTTCCTATACTGTGTGCGAAAAAAAAAAAAAAACACAACACCAAAAACCCAGAAAATCAACAAAACAAAAATGGCCTTAGAACTCACCGAAGCCCACCTCAATCAAGCACTGTCTTCATTAAGACAGGTGGCAAACTATGATGGAGCACCAGAGAATCTGACGTCATTCATAAGGAGGATAGATTTCATCATGCACTTATATTCAACCCATGATATAAGGCAACATAACATACTGTTCAGCGCAATCGAGATGCAGCTCACTGGAGAGGCACAACGGCTCTCGCAAATTGGCAAGTCAACACCTGGCCGGAACTAAGATCATTCCTCATCAATGAATTGAACTTCGACGCCTCTACAACACCAACTATACAGGAAACCTTCGTATGTTTGTAACAGAATTAGAAGCCAAATCCTATATTATCACAAACAAACTAAATCTGGAAAACGATGCAAATAACACCGTTCTTTATACAAATGCTTTAAATAACACTATAAAAGATGTAATAAATAAAAAATTACCCGATAGATTATTTATGACGTTAGCTAGATATGATATAACAACAGTTAGCAAGCTGAAACAAGTAGCTCAAAGAGAAGGGTTATACGAGAATAGTATAACAGAAAACAGAAAATCAAATCAAAGCCAAAATCAAAACCAAAAAGGTGGAAAACCCTTTGTACCCAATAGTACTCCGTCTCAACCAAAACAATCCGATACACAAAACCAACAACTTTTCCAAGAGTTTCAACAAAAATTAAATATTGACAAGGCTCAAAATCCAATGAATTATCAGCAGCAAAATAGGTATCCAAAAAATAATGTAGCAAACCAGCCTACAAAAAGGCAAAAAGAAAGTAATAGTAGAATTAGCAAAATGGATACATCAGAAAATTTTCATCAGAATGCCTCGGATCAATCGGAAGAAGAGATAGGGACAAGTCCTTCATCAGAATAACAATGAACAATAAACCTTTGAGATGTGTAGTAGACTCAGGATCTTCTATAAATATAATGTCCGAAAACTTTTTTAATTTCAAAACCTATTCAGGAGATTCCAAAAGGAGTAGTAGAATTAACAGAAATCATTTTCCTTGCACCCAGCAAACTTTGTCCGACAGAACAAAAATTTTATATCCATAAATTTTCAAATAAATACGACATGTTGATAGGCAGAACTTTCCTAAAAGCCTGCAAAGCCCAGATAAATTATGAAGAAGAATACGCAAAACTAGGAAATTATACATTTTATTTCAGAGATATTGAAGAAATAGAAGAACATAACATAGAATGTTTGGACCCACCTACACAGAGGGACCCAGACACAAATTTTGCAATTGAAAATGAAATAGTAGAAAGCAATGACTATAGACTCGACCATTTAAACAACGAAGAAACACAAAAACTCAAAAAATCTTGTACGAATTCAGTGACATACAGTACCGCGAAGGTGGAAATTTGACTTTCACGAGTACAATAAAACACTCTATTCATACAAAACATGACGACCCAATATACAAACACCCATACAAATACCCACAAATCTTTGACGAAGAAGTCAATAAACAGATTAATGAAATGATAGAACAGGGAATCATTCGAAAATCGAAATCGCCCTATTGTTCTCCAATCTGGATCGTACCTAAAAAAGAGGACGCGTCCAAGGAACAAAAGTTCCGCTTAGTAATCGACTATCGTAGTCTAAATGAGATTACTGTCGATGACAAGTTCCCAATACCGGTAATGGATGAAATATTAGACAAACTTGGAAAATGTCAATATTTCACAACCATTGACCTCGCCAAAGGATTCCATCAAATCCAAATGGATCCCAAATCAATAGAAAAAACCGCATTCTCTACTAAACAAGGTCATTACGAGTACACACGAATGCCATTTGGGCTAAAAAATGCACCAGCAACGTTCCAAAGATGTATGAACAATTTACTAGAAGATCTAATCTATAAAGATTGTTTAGTTTATTTAGACGATATAATTGTGTATTCCACCTCATTAGAAGAACATTTGGCATCACTAAAAAAAGTTTTTACTAAATTGCACAAAGCTAATCTAAAACTACAATTAAATAAACGCGAGTTCTTGAAAAAGGAAACAGAATTTTTAGGTCACGTCATAACTACAGAAGGCATCAAACCACACCAAAGTCAAAGCAATTCAAAATTTTCTAATCCCTAAAACCCCGAAAGAAATAAAATCATTCTTGGGATTATGTGGATTCTTCCGGAAATTTATACCAAACTTTGCACATATTGCAAAACCTTTAACGCTCGGATTAAAAAAAAGGAGCTAAGATTAACATAAACAACCCAGACTATATTTCATCCTTTGAGAAATTAAAATATCTCCTTATGAACGATCCCATACTTGCATATCCCGATTTCAAAAAACCTTTTTTCTTAACCACAGATGCTAGCAATATAGCTTTAGGTGCGATCATCTCACAGGACCATAGACCTATTTCTTATGCTAGTAGAACACTTAACGAATTTGAACTCAATTATTCAGCCATAGAAAAGAAATTACTATCTATCGTATGGGCAACCAAATATTTTAGGCCATACCTCTTCGGTAGACATTTTGAAATCCTAAGTGATCATAAACCCCTTGTCTGGTTGCAAAATATCAAAGAACCTAATATGAAATTACAGAGATGGAAGATAAAATTGAACGAATTCGATTACAAAATAAAATACTTACCAGGAAAAGAGAATCACGTTGCAGACGCCCTTTCCAGAATTAAAACAGATGAAAACTTTTTAGGATCAACAGAAAGCACAGCAGCCACAATACATAGTGCTCATGAGGACAATGGAAATTACATTCCAATAGTAGAAAAACCCATTAAATATTTCAACAGGCAAATAGAATTCATTAGAGGTTCAGAAGACAAAGCAGAAACAACTTATTTTTATAAATCAAACATAAAAATAAAATACAAAGAAATGACTAATGCTCACGCCAGGGATATAATCAAAAGATATCTTTGCAGTAAGAAAACTGTACTGTATTTTCATAATGAACAAGATTTTCCCATATTCCAACAAGCCTTTATTGAAATAATACGATCAAACACAAATACAAAAACCTCGAAATCTAGCATTAAGTTAGAGGACCTTCAAACGTTTGCACAATTCAAAGAAATAATCCTAAAACAACATAAAAAATTATTACATCCAGGAATCGAAAAAACGATTAATTTGTTTAAAGAAAAATAATATTTCCCCGATTTTCAAAACCTAATTCAAAACATTATTAATGAATGCTCAGTATGCAATATCGCAAAGACCGAAAATAGAAATACAAAACTAATTTTCGAAATAACACCAGAAACTTTTAATATCAGAGAAAAATGCGTCATGGACTTTTACATGATCGACAATTTACAATTCCTTTCATGCATTGACATTTACTCCAAATTTACAACACTTGTAGAAGTAAAGTCTAGAGATTGGTTAGAAGCCAAGAGAGCAATCATGAAAGTATTCACTGAAATGGGCAAACCAATAGAAATAAAATCAGACAAAGATTCAGCATTGCTGTGTATAGCACTAAAGAATTGGCTACAAGAAGAAAATGTTAAGTTAGACATCACAACAAGTAAAAACGGCATTTCAGATGTAGAAAGATTTCATAAAACAGTAAATGAAAAACTCAGAATTATAAATAGTGAAAATGACATCGAAGATAAATTAATCAAATTTGAAAAAATTCTCTACATATACAACCATAAAATGAGACATAAAACAACTAACCGTACGCCAGCGGAAATTTTTATCTATGCAGGATCAGCCGATTATAATACCCAAACGAATAAAATACATAAAATAAACAATTTAAATAGAGATAGACACGACTTCGAAATTGATACTAGATTTAAACAAGCACCATTAGTAAAGTCAAAAACAACAAATCCATTCAAAAAGACAGGAGAAATAAATCACTTAGATGTAAAACATTTTGAAGAAAGAAATAGAGGACAAAAAGTTACACACTACAAATCAAAATTCAAGAAGAAAAAGAAAGTTAATAAAAGCAAATACGACAATTGATTAATTACAGGTCAACAACTCAAGATGGCTTTTTTGTGCATATTGCTATTTTTAACATTAAAATCAACATGCAGCCAATCCATTGACATAAACCCAGTAAAAGCACCGAACGGTTACTTAATATTTAAGACAGGAACCATGGATTTACCTACAAACTTTGAACATCATTATTTCAAAGTGAATTTAACGCTAATAGACATTACATATAACAATTTAATGCAACAAGCACAAGAATTTAAAGACAATAATCCATATTCAATACCTAACAGAAAAACTAAGTAGAGAAATTAATGGAATACAAATTGTAAAAAGTAACAAACGAGGACTAATTAACGGAATTGGTTCAATACACAAATATCTTTTTGGTACTCTTGATCAAAACGATAAAGATGAATTAGAAGAAAAAATAAATAATCTTGAAAGCAATAGCGTACAAGCAAACGAACTAAATTACGTAATAGACACTATTAATAAAGGTTTAGAAGTACTAAACAACCTCAAGGAAGAAAAGGAAAAATCAGTAAAATTAGAAGTTCTAATCTTTAATTTTGAGCATTTCACAGAATACATCGAAGACAAAAACATCCACCTGGCTTAAATCAAATTCAAACGAGATATTTATCATTTCAAACATTCCTCAAGAAATAATAAAAACCCCTATCTTTGAGATTCTTCCTTATCCAGATGAAAATAAAAATATTTTGACAGAAAATTCATACGATAAATACTATTTTGACAACAACACTTTGTTTAATAAAAATACAAAACAAATAGAAACTAAAGAATGTATAATAGGCATTTTGAATCAAATCCCAACCACTGTAAATACACTAAAACTTATAAAAATTTTCAAACTAATTACATTGAACCAAACATAATTGTAACATGGAATTTACCAAAAACTAAACTTAATCAAAATTACGTAAACAACGACTTAATAATAGAAGGCAATAACATAATAAAAATTTACGATTGTGCCTTACAATTAAACGAAATATCAATAATAAATTCATTGCTTGATTATAGCCAGACCATTTATGTAACAAACAATATCACCAGGCTAGAACCTATTTCCTTTATCCAAACAAAAGAGATAATTAACGAACACACCAAATATTATACTGTATTCCAAGGGTGGCCACGGAAATTGTTTTTGGGAGCCAGAGCATCAGCGGCAGAAGCTGGGCAGAGAAAAAGGTAATTTTTTGGTCTCGACGCACACAAAAATTTGTTTGTCTCGAGTTTTATGACGGGTCATAAACGACCTTTTTTGGGTCGAGCGAGCGATCGTCGTCGAACTTGTGGACAGAGGGACGGCCAAAAATCGAATTTCGCGGGGAGGGGGAAAAGGGTCGCGATCTCGAGCTCGCAGCTTGTGGACAGAGGGACGGCCAAATCCCGAATTTCGCGGGGAGGAGGAAAAGGGTCGCGATCTCGAGTTCGCAGCTTGTGGACAGAGGGACGGCCAAATCCCGAATTTCGCGGGGAGGACGAAATCGGTCGCGATCTCGAGCTCGCAGCTTGTGGACAAAAGGAAGGCCAAATCCCGAATTTCGCGGGGAGGAGGAAAAGGGTCGCGATCTCGAGCAATCCTGGCATTCCACCAATGTACTGGCTTACATTTGTTGAGTCCATGCCGTTTGCGTATCATGGCTGCATCACATGCTCTGCGAAGAATGTCGCCCATGTGGTTGGCCTGGGTGTCCGCGTCCGTGCTGCTGCTCCTTGTCACTGGGGTCATCAAGGTGAGTAACGATTCTTCGCTCAGCGTACTTGGGGCCCAGCTGTAGAACGTCGTTGGTGTGTGTGCGGGTGGACAACTCTTAATAGAGCACACAATGGCGAAGTGGTCGCTGTGCGTGTCGATATTCGAAACTGCCCACTGCGCGCTGCGTGTTTAAGCTCAAATTTTATTCTATCTGGTCTGCCGAAGCGATAAGTTTTATAATATATAGTTATTTTTTTTTAAGAAAGTATAAGTCGTAATACCAAGTGGTGGTGGGCTAAATGGCTAAAGCCATTAAATTTGGTATGTTGACTCGTGTAGTATGTAAAGTGATCAAGTTTATTTCAAATTTCTGCCACGCCCCCTACCTAATTTTCTCAAAAACTATTCTACCTAGAGACCTAGTTGGTATGTATATTTGCTTAGTAAATGCCCTTTCCGACCCCGTAATTTGACTCGATTATCTCCCGTAATTTTTTACCTTGTGTAATCATAATAAAAAAACTAATAAACACTAATTTCAAGCAAAACACCAAATTTGATCAATATCGGACTAAAAATAGCCAAGTTATGCATATAAACGTTTTTCCATATGGCCGGAAGTGGCCGTTGGCTGGTGGGGGCGCTAGGGTGCTCGTATGCTTGAGTGAGCGAAGTACTAAGATATGCTTGTAAATAGCATGTGAATAGATTTTTTTAAAATACGAAAATGCATTTGTCATTATACATTTGAACTTTTTGTTTTACTGTTGTATGGTATACCAAAGTCGGCGAGACGACTTACTTACTTCATTTTATATTTGAGTGAGGTTATAATTCCCTGACCCGATAAACTAAATCAGTCTTAACGAGAAACCGATATGGTTTCTAGCGCTATGAAAGCCTAGGCCTAGGGATTTCGTATCTGGAGTTGCAAAAGCTGATGGGACGAACCCCACATGGTTCACATACAGTGACAGTGAAACATAGAATCTACATACTTCGGTTTGAGAGGGAGCTGCCTAGACTGATGAGAAATTAGTCGTTTGTCATATGGTCACGTAAATACGCTACCGCGCACATGTCGCTGATAGGCCATACAAAAATATAAAAACCGTCTGAAGAGTAACCCCAAGGTGTACAAATAGAGTGTTAAATTGTGTCAGCCTTTCTTATAATCCATAAAATTTGGACACTTATTGTTTGATTGGAATCAATCTTAACACGCAGTTTCTTATGCAAAGGAAATGTATGGAAAAATTAAATTTAATTCATTCTCTCATTAGCCTTTAAATCTTTTTATAGTATTAAATTAATCTTTAGTTAAGAATCCTACTTAATTTGTTTGATCTTATGAAGCGATATGCGTAAGGTAACCTATGGAGTATATTTCATTGTCCTTTATGTAGCAAACAATTTTGGGCCCAAAGATTACAACGGAAACCTGTGAAGTAGACTAAAGTCGTGAGTAAAATTTCATTAAAAATTGTATTACTATAAAAAAAACTATATTTGCTACATATATGTAATATTTATGAATATATACGGCTTGCTCAAACACAACCGTTTCTTTTTTTTATATGCAAAACATTAGTAATTTAAGTCATTTTCGGATTAAGAAGTAATGTTGAAATACGCCCAAAATTATGTTTGAAATAGGAATAATGTTGAGTTACCTTAATATGGTCTGTCAAGTACCATATATGTAATATATATGAAATATATACGGCTTGCTCAAACACAACCGTTTCTTTCTTTTACATGCAAGACATTAGTAATTTAAGTCATTTTTGGATTTAGAAGTAATGTTGAAATACGCCCAAAATTATGTTTGAAATAGGAATAATGTTGAGTAACTTTGGTCTATGGTCTGTCAAGTACCGACATGCTAAACTGCTTGCTAAATATGTCATAAAAGAAATAAAACTATTTGTTTTGGGACAACCTTTGAAATCCAACAATTATCATGGTCGGGTGGGTAAAAAACAGGAACTAATCATATCTAAGTTCTGCCACTTCATTTATTTAGATGCATGTTTGTCTTCTTTCAATAAGACACAAGATCCTGATCACACTAAGTTACCATTTTGTCACTTCAACTAATGAGCATATCGAAGGATGTTTTTGGAGGTTCCCGCTGATTTTAAAGACTTATCCTCAATTCACCGCAAAGGACCCACTGTCACTAAGCTTCAAAACATCTCGGCACCCAATGATATTAGTGTGAAGGACATTAGGGAATTCTGCGGCCCAAGGATACCCAAAGCGAGTAAAATTTTTTATTTCTCGAATGACATCGCAGGATATTTAACAGCTTCTCCGACAACCATATTCCACATCTGCGAATTGTTCCAATTCAATTCAACAAACGCGATCTAAGTTAATCACCAGGCAAGATCTAATATATTTGAACCAACGCAACGCACCCAGTATCAGAAGAAATACTACGATCTGAGACGACGTGACTAGCGTCCAAGTATCCGAAGCTGGGTCATGTTCAGGCAACATGTATTGTCTAATGCCAACGAAGGATTCAACGAGAAATTGGCACCTACGTAGAAAGGCCCGTATAAAATAATCAAGTTTCTTTCCAGCAATGTTGTTGGATTACACAAAGCCCACGGGTGTGAGCGACGCACCGCAGGCCTAGCTGACTTGACAACGAACTCAAAGAACTCAGGTCTTCTGAAGACAACGGTTTCGGGACCCACGTACCGACGGCCCGCACGAGGCCACCACCTAAACATTTTTCAAGAGGACCACTTGTTGGTGGGTGCGCCTACCCAACGTCCCCCTCCCTCCTAAAGAGGGGCTCTTCGCGCTGATACTCGGAGTATATTATCTAAACTTTGTATCTTAGTTTTAGTCATAGCCTGTTTGTAAACCGCACTCGTAGGGTCTCGTTAGGGAAATTCAGAGTACAGGGTTGTTTTAAAATATCTAACATTTCACAGCAAGTCGCAACCAAGTAAAGAAAATGATGATCATGAAGAAAATATAGCCCGGATTGTTGACGAGATGGTCTCCATATGTGAGAGGGAATACGGAGCAGTAGTACTCACCGTACCTGGTGCACAGCAGGGGATGAACCAACCCGACAACCTTATCCATCTCCGGCGCATGGAGGTGGTCGCCCCCGGTACTCTGGAGGAGCAATCATCAGAGAGACAATCCCTACACACAGGGGAAAACGATCTGACTACGTACCATCGACGCTGGGCAGGACACGAACGGAGTGGTCGGTTATCTTGTCAGTCGCCATACTTCCGCCTGTCCTACCAAGTATCCACGCAGAGAGGAACTTCCCCACACTGGACACCCCTCCGCGGTCCGAGTACGAACCGGTCAGCCCTTGGTCGACACCAAGCGTCTGCGAACTACGCCCATGCAGGAACCTTCTGTTGATTATCGTTCGTTACGCCCATGGAGGGCATATTAAAATATTCCAATATAAAATTAACTGTAGTTCTTTTGACAGACGATGCTCATGATCTACGACTCTCTTTCTGGCCACCGATTTGGCGTGGCAGCGGCGACGACGCGTCGCGGAAAAGGCAATCTCTCAGCATCGGCCGCTGCGCCGCATGCCAACGCCAAATGCAAAATCAAAGAACTCGAAAGCGAAAGAGGGACGGAGATCGTGACGAGTGCCAAAGCGCAAGACGCATTGTATGTTTTCACCGTTAGGATATAAGTAGGCAGAGCAAGGGTAAGTTTGAGCATAGGCATAGAATTAGAGAAAATCACTTAGCAAGTAACCATCATAGTGTGCAGACGAGTGAAGAACAACAAGCAGCAGCAAGAGAGCAAGGATTTTCACTACAAGGATTAAAACAGGTGAGCTCATTATCCAGGTTTCCTTTTTAGCTTTGAGTGCGGTAGGGACCCCTTTTTGCCCCCATGAACAATGATTGTTTAGAAATTAGTTAACTACAAATAAAATCTAATGTTACTATTAATTGGTACGCTTTGCATTTTTACAAAACCACGTCTACCCTATCCCCTTTCCTTTACCTTTGTCCCGTAATATTCTTGAGTAGAGCCGAAGGATCAGTGTATTTCGGCAGGATGAGTTATTCTCCTGCAATCGAAGTCAGCCACTGATCTCAAGGCTCAGTCGCTCTAAAGTGAAGAGGCAACGAATCTTGGCCAGCAGGATTTCGCTTGGCAGTCAATAACTCGATGCAGTTTCCCATCATCACCCCCACCATCCCCTAATCCTAATAATACTTAATCTCATGTCTACCTCCATTCACACTTTCCCAGTCCAAGCGGCAACGGATCTTGGCCAAGCGGGCTTCGTTGGCAGACAAGATAAGTCGTTTATCAGTTTATTTTGATCAACCGTCGAGGTAAATTTGGCTTTTCAAAACGAATTAAATATAACAGTAAGCCCATTTAACTTTAAAGAAAAAATAAGAACCAATCACTTAAACATGGAAGAAATCGAAGTCTTAAAGAAACTTTGTGTACAATTTGCGGATCTATTTTACGATAAGAACCAATTAACATTTACAAACAGGGTGAAACATAAAATTCCTACAACAGACAATATTCCGCTTTATACAAGATCATATAGATATGGTTTTAATGAAAGAAAAGTGAAAGTACAGATAATGATTTTAATATAGAAATTATTTTCCAAGAATCCGCTCAATCAAATATTAAAGTAGAAGTGCCCTTCAAAACAAAAATAAGACGTACCATTTTCGAGCCCAGGTTTAACGAAGAAGTCATGTTGAGATGCGTTTTAACGCCAAATAAAACTTGCGCAATGTTTGCAACCGACGCAATATTTAAAATAGTGCAGCAAGTGTATGTAAAATAAGGTGCACAGAATTTTTAAAAGAAATTATAACACCCGACGATCAGGAAAATGATATTAGGGAATATCACCTTAAAAATAATCAGAGGGATTGACGAAATATGCGCTCATTTAAAACGCTCAATATATTTCACCCACATGAAACAGAAAATTTCACAAACAATCAATAATTGCGGCATTTGTCAAACAATGAAATATGACAACACCAAAAGGTCCCATTTCAAGAACCCCAAATACCAAAACAGCCATTGGATTTATATGGCACATGGATATATATTCAATTAACCATAAATATATATTAACAATAATATATATATATTGATAAACTATCAAGATTTGCTACCGGTTAGACAATACCTGCTAGAGACTGAAAAGAAGATAATTTGTGACCAAGGACCAGAATTTGCGGAAAACATTTTTATTGACTTTTGTAAACATTACAATATAATCATTTCATCATCATTCTTCATTCATTTCAACAATTTTCAAGCAACTCCACGGTAGAACGTTTTCACTCATCTCTAACAGAAACTTACAGAATCATATTTGGTTTGAAAAAAAGAAGTTGTTTACCTTGCACACACGAAGACATATTGTGGGAAGCATTGGCCACGTATAATAATGCCTTTCACTCAGGCACAGGCTATACGCCATTTGAATTATTTTCAGGTAGAACACATATTTAAAAAAAGAAGCTACCTTTACCAATCAACACGAATATTCACAAGAACTAAATTTATACCAAAGAAAGTTATACCCAGAAGTAGTTCAGCAATTAACTGACAAAACACAAAAACGCACGGCTAATTTAAACCAAGACAAAACTAACCCAGCACAACTTGACAAAGACGAAATTATTTTTCCAAAAGAGAACAGAAGAAATAAATTAACACCTCGTTTTACAATTCACAAAGTGCTAGAAGACAAGGGACCTAAGGGACCTTTATCAACAAGAAAACAAATGAAGTAAGTAAGTCGTCTCGCCGACTTGGATATACCATACACCAGTAAAACAAATATTTTAAATTTATAATAACCAATGCATTTTCGTATTTTTAAAAAAATCTGTTTGCATGCATTTTAGAAGCATATCTTAGTATTTCGCTCACTCAAGCATTCGAGCACCCTAGCGCCCCCACCAGCCAACGGCCACTTCCGGCCATATGGAAAAACGTTTATATGCATAACTTGACTATTTTTATTCCGATTTTGATCAAATTTGGTATTTTGCTTGATATTAGTATCAAATTTAAATGTGCTAAATTTGATCGCACAAGGTAGAAAATTACGGGAGATAATCGAGTTTTTTCAAATTACGGGGGCGGAGGGGGGCGCGGCAAAATCTTTACACATCAAAACTGTGCGCAATTACTAAGCAAATATTTATACCAATTATGGTGTCTCTAGCTAAAATAGGTTTTGAGAAAATCGGTTTTATTTGATTTGCGGGGGCGGTAGGGGGCGTGGCAAAATTTTTATAAATACAAAATGTGCGCGTTTACTAAGCAAATATACATACCAAATTTTGTGTCTCTAGTTGCTATGGTGTTTAAGAAAATCAGTTTTATATCATTTGCGGGAGCGGTAGGGGGCGTGGCAAACATTTGAAACAAACTCGATAAGCGTACATATGACACGAGTCTACATACCAAATTTGGTGGCTCTAGCTCTTATAGTCTCCGAGATCTAGGTGTTCAAACAGACGGACGGACGGACGGACGGACAGACGGACATGGCTAGATCGTCTCGGCTGTTGATGCTGATCAAGAATATATATACTTTATGGGGTCGGAAAAGCTTCCTTCTGCCTGTTACATACATTTTGGCGACTTTAATATACCATTTCACCCTATGGGTGTATGGTATAAAAATTCATAAGTCAAAAATAAAGCGTATAACTAGAAACCAAATAATTCATCTGGTATAGTAATAAATGAAGTAAGTCGTCTCGCCGACTTGGATATACCATACACCAGTTAAACAAATATTTTAAATTTATAATAACCAATGCATTTTCGTATTTTGAAAAAAATCTGTTTGCATGCTTTTTAGAAGCATATCTTAGTATTTCGCTCACTCAAGCATTCGAGCACCCTAGCGCCCCCACCAGCCAACGGCCAACTCCGGCCATATGGAAAAACGTTTATATGCATAACTTGGCTATTTTTAGTTCGATTTTGATCAAATTTGGTATTTTGCTTGATATTAGTATCAAATTTAAATGTGCTAAATTTGATTGCACAAGGTAGAAAATTACGGGAGATAATCGAGTTTTTTCAAATTACGAAGGGCGGAAAGAGGCGTGGCAAAATCTTTACACATCAAATATGTGCGCAATTACTAAGCAAATATTCATACTCAAATTTTGTGTCTCTAGCTAAATTAGTTTTTGAGAAAATCGGTTTTATTTAATTGGGGGGGCGTTGGGGCGGGTAAGGGGAATATTATATAACATCTCTTATAAATTTCAACGTAGCAAAATTTTACAAACCAAATGTGCGCGTTTAAATAAGCAAATATACACACCAAATTTTGTTTTTCTAGTTGCTATGGTGTTTAAGAAAATCGGTTTTATATCATTTGCGGGGGCGGTAGGGGGCGTGGCAAACATTTGAAACAAACTCGATAAGCGTACATATGACACGAGTCTACATACCAAATTTGGTGGCTCTAGCTCTTATAGTCTCCGAGATCTAGGTGTTCATACAGACGGACGGAACGGACGGACGGACGGATTGAAGACGGACCATGGCTAGATCGTCTCGGCTGTTGATGCTGATCAAGAATATATATACTTTAAGGGGTCGGAAGAAACAAATTCACTTCCTCGTTTTACAATCACAATGTGTAGAAGACAAGGGACCTTAATTATAACACAAAAAATTCACCCTAAGTCATCAGGTGTAATGGAATAAAAAAAAATAATAGTTAAGAGAACATTTGAAATGTACTACGCTATATTTAAGTTACAAATTTCGAAATACACTTGAATTGTTAAAACTTATGTTATTGAAAAAAAAAACCTATTTTTAAGAACTCATGAAATCGTACAAATAAGATACAATTTAGAATATACAAAAGCCTCTACGTGGAACTATGATACTGGAAAGGATAAATGTTGAATACTCCCCTTTTTATTTCTCATTCAGACCATATCTTCATTCTGGCCTTCACTCCAATCTAGGGGAGAAGAGTTACCCGCCAGTCACAGTACACATACATGTAAACCCTTACGACCCGTTCGGGGAAACAAAGACAAAAGTCACTGGTCTTTGATAATTTCGTTTTTGAATACAAAAAAGACTTAACGAATAAAGAATTCATTCTGTTGTTGATACTCCTGAAACAAAGTCGTGTTTTAAATTATTTAAACTTTACATGTTGATTTTTTATACCCTTGCAAAGGATATAATAAAATTGGTCAGATGTTTGTAACTCACAGAAGGAGACGTTTACGAACCCATAAAGTATATATATTCTTGATCGCTATGAAATTTACTAATATGATAGTAATAGTAAAAAAAATGAGATCCCAAAATTTCAATCTGATCGGATAAATAGAACACAAGTTACAGTCAATATAAATCGTCTCTGCTCAACCACTGCCGGCAGCGCTGCCTGCTGCCTACTACGTCATTGCTCGAATCATCAGTGCACACGCATACACACTATACAGTTTGTGTATGCGTGCCAATCGCGCGTGCATGCGTGCAAAAGGGGATTGGGAAGAAGAAGAACAAGAAATGGAAATGATATTTGAAAGGTTTTGTGCATTAATGAATTGAGTTACAGAAAAAGAAGTTTGGAACATGTAAAAAAATTATGGCCATAATTTTCGCGAATTTTCGCTGTCTCAGTGAACCACTCTTATTTTGCGCGAATCTGCCAAAAGTTTTTTGTAAGCTATGGTTTAAGCATGAGCCAACATACACATACACACATAAACACACATCGAGCAAAGCAAGTTAAGAAAAACCAGATAATAAGTTTTGTTTTATCTCACTGTTTCTTTCTACTTTTCTTTGCTTTGGATGTATAACTAGTTTGCATATGTAATTGAACAAAAGCTAACGTATTAAAAAATATCATTAAAACTAAAATTGTTATAAACTCTCTATAGTCTATAAAAATCAAAAGACCAGAATTTTTATGAAACCTTCAACGGTCTTATAATTCTAATTCTTAATATCATCTTAACAAAATTAAATCAAAAGCATAAAAAATGCAGTATAGAGTTAAGACATTAACTGCCTTAATACTTACATTTTGTCAAATGCCTTTCGGCTTTTGTCACTTAATAAAGGCCTATCCAAACGCTTGCGTCTTCGGTTTACATTTTTTTTTTTCAATTTCAGCAAGCTTGCGCTTGACTAAAATGATATAGTGCATACGTTTAGACGGCTGTAGACTAAGCCAGGCCAGGAGTGAGCGACGACGAATTTCTTGCTTCGTGAATCTTGAAGCATCCGTAGCAGCAACATAGTCTTTGTGGAAAAGCTTATAAGGATACAAGTTTTTCAGATCCTTTTTCATATCTTGTTCTGTCGGTGTCACGGGCTGCCTTGCACGTCGTCTTTGATCCATAGAGCGAAAGGGGGGTTCCTCTTTTCCTGTTAATATTATAATTACTTAAAATTTAGTAAAGACGAATACGACGAAATTTAGAAAAATAATATTTTAAAATTTTTTACGGCCTTCTAAAACCGGTTTGTTTGTTACTAGCTTTCAGACTGAACTAAATGAAAAAAGTATTTACGATTTTATACTTGAGCAATGACAGAAAGTGAAATGTGTAATTGGTTATAATTTT
>JAEIFP010000380.1:0-32880 GCA_018903935.1 Drosophila insularis | reverse complement strand
AGTATGAACCCACCCACACATGCTCGTGGTTTTACATGTGTATTAGTGTGGCATTAGAATACTCAGCTATGATAGTTAAAGGAATCCGACACCTGGATTACGGTAAAAAGCATCAATGTTGACATTGATTATTATACGAGGTTTCCTGCTGGCAAAAGTGATAATCTCAAATCACTCAACGTTTGACACACCGAGGGAAAAATCCAAATTTTGGCCATGATGAAGTTGTAGCACAAGGTGCGGCACCACGGGCCAATGCGGAACGTGGTGGCCGGTACGGTGGGGATGAGGCCATATACCTGGCATCACCGTACGTATCCGAGGAGGAGTCCGACGACGAGGGGCCGGATGTGGTGGATCCGGTCATCCGGAAAAGATATTCAGTAACTGCCAACAAGAAAAGATGGCGAACGGCCAATAAAGATGCGAGCTGAGTCTGAAAAGAAATAAGAAACATACAAACTCTAACGATCCTTTTTCGTTCCTTGGGATATTTCCAATATCTCTGGGGCTAGGTTCGGTGTGCCCTGGTGAAATTAGAAATCGTTTGTTTGATTAATGGTTTACAAAGCAGGTACTTATTTATAATATTTTGGGCTCGGCTGTGTATAACTAATTTCTCTGACGAAGTTTCGGACTTGGGCACGGTGTTCTGGTCCTATTCTAAGGACTTGTTTGTTGGCCTTAAAACTCCTTGGTTGATCACGACCTTTTGACTTGATGACTTGTTCCCGACTTGTTGATCTGATCATGACTTGATAACCTGATGATCTGATGATTTCTCTTGATCTGTGCTGCCTTTATATAGGCAGCTTCTATGGCCGCAGGAATTGACTGGTGTAGTACCGCTATACAGCTGGTAATTTTCCAGCGATCTATTCATCATACACAACTTCGCCCCAATCTTCCCCCTTAGAATTGTAACATATATATTGCTATATTTAACTTAATATATTACTTTGTAATAATTAGCCTGTTCATCTTAATAAATATTAGTGGCTGAATTTATATGTATCTCAATACATTGGGCCCATTTTATCCATTGGATAGAGGGCTTCCCCATTACTCATCCCTCCCTCTTCTGCTTGCATATTCCCCTCACAAGTTCACAAGCCGTTACCGTTTCTTACATTTATTCTTTCCCCCCTACTCCCAAATTTACAAGCATAGCCCTCACTTGATTTCGTTTCACTTGCTCTCATGCAGCCAATTTCTCATATTCCTCCTCTCACGCATCTTCCCGCTTGTACGAAATCGCCAGCGGTTGCATGTGGTTCGGTTGGCCATGTTTGCTCGTAAATTATTGCCTCGATTCGGTTCGATCGTTTAGCGCTATGTTCGGTCGTATATCGTACAACTCGTATATCAAAATCTTTGACCGCCGAGTTCTCACATTATGCCTCACACGCATCTTCCCGCTTGTACGAAATCGCCAACGGTTGCATGTGGTTCGATCGGCCATGTTTGATAGTAAATCATTGCCTCGATTCGGTTCGATCGTTTAGCGCTATGTTCGGTCGTATATCGTAGCTCCACCGGTTCGTGTCTCGACTGTATCTTGAATCTGGCTTATCATAGTGCGCTGGAGTATGTTTTCCTTGCTTATTATTATTGCAACAATGGAAAAAAAGGCAAGGTAGAGAAGAAAAAAAATAAACACATACATGGAACTAGTAGGAATGAAAATATATCCGCTCAAGGACACAAAAATAAAACTTGCACAAGGTACAAAGGACACGGGAGGGCAAATTCCTTCCGAAGAATTCCACACAACAAACCAAGTCAGAGACAAGCCGCGAAAACAAGATACACCGAGACAGATACAGTCAAAACACAAACCAACGAAGCTACAGGCAAAGGTTACGATATACTGTCGAGCACAAGTACGACCGATCGAACCAAATCAAAGCATACAAGCTACCATACGTAAACTATGCGTGTACGACAGCAAGAGAGAGTACCGGTGGCCAATGCCGGTGCCCTCTGCTTACGCTACGCATGCGAGACCAAAGGAAATTGGATCGCGAGAAGCCGAAACCCGAGGAGCTATGGAGTAAAAGTCAGACATAAGCAAGCCAACGAGACCGTAAGGGCTATGCTTGTGTGAGGGGGTGGGAAGGGAATGAGTGCATGCGAAGCAAAGCAACGAGAATACGAGAATGTCAACAGACTGCTTGTGGGAGCATGAGGGGAATATACAAGCCGAAGAGGGAGGGATAAGCATTGGGGAAGCCCTCTATCTGTTGGATAGATTATGTGTTATGTTTCATTTAAAATCTAAGATAAGCATTTCCCAACATTGTAAAACCTGGTATTCTTTAGATATGGTAACATTGTTATTCCAAATCAATAAACGGTCAGTCTAGCATAAGCTCTCAAGAAGAACACGCGTACCTCTCGACTGTGGACACAACATTAATGGCGACGAGACAAAAAAGAAATTTAACGTTTAGCTACAATAATTGTGTAAAATCTAGCTGGTCAGGCATTGATTCTCATCAAGATGCCAATAGAAAGCGAGGAATTTCAAGAATTGCTTTCCCAGCAACAGCATTTCACAACGAACATTCTAGAACAACAACAACAATGGATGAGATAAATTCTTGAGAATAATTCTTTATCTAGTGCTAGTAATTCAAGCCACGTGGGTGAATTATCTATGTGTCCTCCATTTCACAAATTTGACAAAGACAATCAAAATTGGGAGTCATATCTAGAACAGTTATCACAACATTCTAATGCATATTCGGTCAGTGCAGAGGAAAAACAAAAAGCATATCTTCTTTCTTGGTGTGGCGTTAGTTTGTTCGAGCTTCTTTAAAATCTCTTCGAAAGTAACAACTTGAACACTCACACATATAAAGAGCTCACAGACAAACTTACTGTACATTTCACAACTAAGCGTCATATTGTAGCAGCGCGCTACGAATTTTTTAAGAGAGAGATGGCACATGATGAAACACACAAAGAGTGGGTAGCCGACTTGCGCGGGATCGCTCTTGAATGTCAATTTGTGTGTTCTGCACAAGGTTGTTTGTCCAACTACGTAGATGAAATGATCCGAGATCAGATCAACGTACATACCTCGTATGATGCAGTATGGGCAGCTGCTCTCCAAAAGCACCAGCCGAATCTTGAAGATGTGCTCATGGTTGCGGAGACCCATGAGACAACGACAAAAACCGTTGCAACCCTTAAAGACAAGAAAGAGAGTCAAGTTCCACTCAATGCGATCCGTACATTTAGAAAGTATCAGAAAAAACAGTGTAAAAACTCATGGAAGTCGTTTTCTTGGTATGGAACGTCTCACAGTAGAGAGAGATGCAAGTATCGTGACGCCGTATGTCACAAATGTGGTAAAAAAGGACATATATCGGTCGTGTGTATGTCAAAACAAGATAATTCGCAGACACAAAAAAGGGAAGAAGCCAATTTAATTCAAGAAGTGAACACTATAACAGGCCAAGTAAAAATCGAAAATCGTAAGAAGTTAATTGTTATTGAAAAGTTTTTACTTTTCAAATGGATTCAGGGTCAACAGCTTCAGTCATAAATTTTGAAACAAATTTGTTTAAAAAATTTGGATTCGACATTGTCCAAATATGTAAAATTTATGAGCATGAAAATATTCGAATTAATGATCTTTGCTGCGAATATAAGTCAGTGTTCGAGGCTGCCATGGGTACCATAAAAGACCATAAAAGCCAGCGTATGTTTAAAATCTTCAGCAACACCTAAATTTTATCAAATTCAAAAAGGAAAATACAAACGAATACTTGGGAAGACGGATAAGTGCTGCTGGAATTTTGCCAGACACATCGGGATTAGAAGCTGTACGACTATTAAAACCGCCCTCAAATTTAAAGCAATTGGAAGCATTTATGGGTAAAGTAAATTACTATTGCAACTTTATACCAAACTTTTCACAGTTGGCAGCACCTTTAAACCAACTTCGTAGAAAAAATGTAAAATTTTATTTTGGCCCCTAAACAACTACAAGCCTTTTCAGCTCTGAAGTCTCACATTATTAACGCAACGCAACTGGCGCACTTTAATGAAAACTTACCTATCGTGCTCGGAGCAGACGCATCATCTTTCCCTTTCTCACATTCAATACGATGGTCAAGAGAGACCCATTGTTTTTGCTTCTAAAACACTCGACAAACATCAAGAGAAATACTGTCAAATAGAAAAAGAGGGATTGTCAATAATTTTCGGAGTTAAACGATGTCACCAATATCTGTATGGGAGGAAGTTCATAGTATTAACCGACTACAAGCCGCTTGTATCGATCTTCAACCCAGGGAAACATTTTCCATTGATGACTTCAAACAGACTACAACGTTGGGGTATCATTCTAATGGCTTATAATTTGTATATCCAGTATCGGGCGACATCTGCACATGGCCATGCCGATGCTCTTTCCCGACTACCAATTGGAACAGATATAGAATTCGATAAAGAGGAGGAAGCTTGCAACTCAATAAGGGA
Organism: Drosophila insularis; assembly: GCA_018903935.1. Classification (NCBI taxonomy): domain Eukaryota; kingdom Metazoa; phylum Arthropoda; class Insecta; order Diptera; family Drosophilidae; genus Drosophila; species Drosophila insularis. The sequence continues at coordinate 28,389 of JAEIFP010000380.1, read as the reverse complement.
AATCATCCCACCGGTTAATTCAGAAACCATTCTCAAGCATTTGAATATCGATAAAATCCTCAAACATGTCCTGCACTACGTTTCTGTCGGATGGCCAGAAAAGTTGGAAAGTGGCAACGAAAAGTTATTGACATACCTTAATCGTAAGTTTGCTTTAACAATTAATGATCACTTACTATGTTTACCAACCAGTCTACGTCCAAAAGTCCTTAAACTATTACATGAGGGACATTGGGGCATTGTTCGCATGAAGCGAATTGCAAGGAAGCATGTTTGGTGGCCTGCCATTGATGAAACCATAAAAAATCTAGCTCAGTCATGCAACATCTGCAAGAGCAATAATCCAGCGCCACCACGACAATACCAGAGTTGGCCTACAGACACAACAGCTTGGGAGCGAATCCACATCGACTTCGCTGGCCCAATATTCGGTGCCATGTGGTTAATTTGTGTAGACGCATACTCGCAGTTCCCGTTTACTGTTCGAATGACATCGGTAACAACCGCGAACACAATCTCAGCTTTGTCTTAAATTTTTGCAGTCGAAGGATATCCTAAGACCGCAGCTTACGTCTGAACCATTCAAAGAGTTTTGCATACTCCATGGCATCAAGCATATAACAACAGCACCATTTCACCCAGCCTCTAATGGATTGGCTGAGAGATTTGTACAATCTTTTAAAATTTCCGTCAAGAAAAATATTCAGCAAGGTTTGCCTGTACGAACAGCAGTAACGAAATATCTTGCTTCTAACAGATTCACCCCCAATACACAAGGTAAATCTCATGCTGAGTTAATTAACGGTCGTTCAGTTCGCACCGTAATAAGTCAACTTTTCGAAAAGCCTGTCGAAAGCAGGAGCTGACAAAATACAACACAAATCAAAAAGTATTTATGTGAAATTTCTCGAGGGGAGAAAACTGGACCGAAGACACTATCGATCGACCAATTGGACGAATGCTGTACGTCGTACGTACATCAAAGGGCTTTATCAAGCGCCATTTTAACCAAATCAAACCACGAATGTCAGACAACACGTCCGAGCACAACCCGACAAAGTATTGGTTCGTTCCTGAAATATCACAACCCGCTTCTTGTTCAACACCAGAATTACAAGAAGACCAGACCAGACGCACCACGATCTTCCAAATACCCTTCAGGAAACTGTTCCTGATCCCGGTGAAAATGCAGCAATGTCGAATGAAGCTTCAAATCGAAACCAATCTTCGCGCCGACGCGTCGTTCTGGTATACCTGTTCGACAAAGCACAAGAGATCGCCAGGAAGTCAATCGGTTCAAGCCACACGATTTCCGAAAATCTAAAAATTAATTTCCGTTTATAATTTAAAGGGGGAGATGTGTTATGTACCATTTAAAATCTAAAATAAGCATTTCCCAACATTGTAAAAACTGGTATTCTTTAGATATGGTAACATTGTTTTTCCAAATCAATAAAAGGTTAGTTTAGCATAAGCTCTCAAGGCTTTACTAGAACACGCGTACCTCTCGACTATGGACACAACATTATGTGCAGTAGATTACGATACAAATATGTTAATCAATTACTAAGAATGATCATGTTAATTAAGTTAAAACATTAGTTAGATTAATTAATATCAAATGTATGTATGTATAGGTATAAGTTCCAGTATAGGTGAGAAGGAAGGAAGCTGGTATAACGAGTGGGTCAGGGGGAGCGACAGGCGACGGCAGCGTCGACAGAGGAGAAAAAGAATCAAAAATTAACGGGAGAAACTGGGCGGCCAATGGGAAGATGCCGCAAATGAGAAAAAGTGACGGATACCAGCATAGCGACAGAGGCGCTATCTAGACAAGGCAGTGGGACAAGGACAAGGAACTGATGAGCGCGCAGCCACAAAAAAGGTGGATGCGGCTGCGTCAAGGATTTGCGGGGCTTTCACCATGCATAGCAACAAGGGAATGCGTGGGTGAAAGCAGTGGGCCGATGGAAAAATACCAGCTGTATTACACCAACTAATTCCTGAGGCCAGAGGATCTGACTATATAGGCCTTTATATAAAGGCAGCATAATTTAGATAAAAATCATCAAGTTATCAAGTCGTGATCAAGCAACAAGTTCTTAAGGCTTTACTAGTAACCTAAAAAACTTATCAACTTAGAACAAGTCCTGAAAAAGGATCTAGGCAAGAATCATAGAACTGAGAAGGCCTTACAAGTAACCTTCAAGTTTGTCAGATAACAATAAGTCCGTTGAACAGGACCTGCTACCAGGTGAGGGACACAGGATCTATCCTGGTGGCGCAAGAGCGCGCAAAGACCATCTCGGAGACGCAGCAAAGGGGTTTCACGAGGTGGAATTAACATTCCTAAAGGATCATCATACCCCAGAGGACGTAAACGAAAGGTCGAAGGATTCATTCGAGGGTCAGTCGATAGTCAAGAGGAATCCTGATAAGGAACTAAAGGTGGAACATCGACAGCACGGGCCAGGCAGCGAACAGTGGAAACACAAGGAGCAAAGGAGAGACCTGGCACAGGCAACGAGGAACACAAAGAACAAGCTCAACGCTGTCCAAGATCGAGACTTCATCTGAGAAACGAGTTATACCTAGCCAAGCCTAACATAGTACAAATAAACATAAAACTAGACATCAATTTAAAACACAAACGAGTTCTAATTTCACCGGGGCACAAAATAAATTTGGTTGTGCCAAACCTAGCCCAAGAGATATTGATAATATCCCGAAGGACAAAAAAGGATCGTTACAGCTTACTCTAATGTATATATTTCATGCTCGGCGTTAAGTACTTGATACCGCGCCGTTGTTATAATCTTAAGGGTTTTCCACAGAGTTTGGATGTATGTTTTGTTTGGTTTTAAGCAATTTTGATATATGAATCCTTACGACGTATTTTTGTTTTGTTTTTATGTTTCGTTTTGTATATTTCTTTGGTCAATCTGATTTGGTGAAGCCTTTACACATTCTGCAAAGGGCCGCCAAAATTAGTTGTCTTATACAAATTATTCTTAATGTTATCATTAGTAAGATAACTATTGGTAAAGAAGCATAACAATTTAAATGATGGACGTTAAACTGTTACTGATTGTTACTGACTTCCTATTCTTACCAATTTCTGTTTCGGGATATCTACCAACTGCTGATGTGCATTACTGTGTTTACTTCTAGCCTTTTTATAAGGTGGAAAATTTGACAAATAACTTCTTTTAATTTTAAACTTATTCAATGTGATCTTTGCTCCACTTTTTTATATATCGCTGATAGCTAAAATTTGAGTTGTTATTTTGTTTATTCTTAGATGTTGTCCTTTTATAAATATTTTGCCATATCCGCCCTTTTTGTAATACAGATTCGGACAATTTATTACCGGAATCTATTTTGACACTATTTTTTTGATAATCATTATTTAATTCAACCCTTGCCAACTGAACATTCTTATTTTGTACTGGAATATATACTTTTTCTTCCCCAGTTTTCGCTGTTCCTCCAAAGTGAGGTCCTGTCGGTGGACATAAATTTATTTCTTTATTACTTTAAAAAATTGTTTCTTTTACCTTAGCTTTTATCTCACCTCCCAAATGCTGACTTATTTCTTGAATTTTATTGTTGATTTTGTTTTCAATTGTATTGTATTTATTTTCATGTTTACCTTTGTTCTTCTCCCAACGCTGTTCCATACCTGTGACATCAATTGTTGTTGCCACTACAGATTTATTATTTTTTGATTTGGTGCATCCCGGGACGATCCAACCAAATTGAGTATTTTGGCCTAGTAGGCCATCAACTTTGTAACTCCCCCTTTTAAGATTTGGGTATATACGTTTGCCCCCATTATTAAATCAAACTTACCAGGTTTATTAAAGGTGGGATCAGCTAGTACGTAGGATTGTCATTTTGACATATCCACGTCTACCGTTTTTAATGGAAGAGCTTTCATTATCTTTGGCAACAGAATCACCTCAACCTTAAGATGTCTTTTCCAGGTATTTCCCGTCTTCACATCTATTTTTACCTTATGAAGAGGAGTTCAGCACCGCAAAAAACTGAAAGCCCAACTTCATCACTTGAATTCAAAATATGAACTGATTTTATTAACAAACGTCTTGTGTACATCAAAGAATTCTTAGACTCTAAGAGGCGACAAGTGTTCTTAAAAATGCTTACTCTAATGTTTATATTAATGCTTGTTTATATCATGCACAGCGTTGGCGACTTGATATTGCGCCGTTCTTAAAATCTTGAGTGTTTTCCCACAGAGTGTGGACGCATGTTTTGTTTGGTATTAAGCAATAATTGTCATATGAATCTTTATGACTTAGTTTTGTTTTTATGTTTTTGTTTCTTTTTTGTATATTTCTTTGGTCAATCTGATTTGGTGAAGCCATTTCAGGTGAACACGATGTTTATTCTTAAACACCTTATATTTCGATTTTTTGGCTTTTATTGAGAACACGCCTTTTATTTTTGTATGTTGTTTTACTTTAGGTGATTTTAATATTTGAGCTGCCTTTTTAGAAAAAATAGTGCTCTGTGAACCACTATTAATTAGGGCTCTTAGAGTTTTGAAACCTCCATTTTCTTTTTTAACTTGTATTAGGGCTGTAGCCAACAGTGTTGGTTGAGCCGTTACAGAAGTATTAACTCTCTCCTGGATTTCTTCAAAATGGAGTTGAGTATGGTGTCCTTTACTGCACAATAAACAAACCATCTCATTAGTGCATATTTTATTGCTTTTTTTTAGTGCTCAAGCATCTTGTATCAAAATGAACTTTTTTAGCCGTTTCATACCTTTCCATAGGTGTTATACCTTTAAATTTACAGCACTTATACGCTTTATGCACGACAACTTTGCAAGTCGGACATTTATCTTCAAATGCCCCATATAATACAATTTGTTGCGTTTTTTTCTCTTCTTTCCTTATGGCACTTAGCGAACAATATCTTTGCTCCAAGTATTCTGTGACATCAGATAGCATTTGAACTTGCCTTGTTTTTCTAATCTGACTCTCATGTAATTTCCGAAGTATGAGTTGTGCAAATATTATGTCAACTTCATCGGACGAATTTGTTTTAATTTTATTTAAGTGCACTGACTCATTAACTATGTCAATCACTCCCTTTACACTTTTTGCGGATTCATTGTTGATCATCAGTATATCAACTATCCGATTTAATTGCGCGGAAAGTATCCTCTGATTACACTATGCGACAAATTGAAGGTTGTTGAAATTAAACCAAACCGGATCTTTTTTTTCTGAAAGAACATTTATTGAATAGCAAAACCCTATTTGGGTTTTTTTAAGTTAGCTCGTTTTTTTTTAGAAATTTTAAAATGGCTTAAGTGTAATTTTTTTTGAAAACTATAGCTGAAAATGGCAATTTGGGTTGTGTAACATTCATGAATTGAATTTATTTAAGCATTAACAATCTTTCTACAATAAATAAGGAAGATTTAGATTCGATGCATAAAGAAGAAATCGATATAAAAGTCATATTCAGCTCATATGACAAACCAAAACTTAACATAAAACTTTAAAATTTCAATTCGCTATAAAAAAAATACGAGCTAACTTTAAAAAACCCAAATAGGGTTTTGCTATTCACTAAATGTACTTTCAGAAAAAAAGGTCCGATGCGGTTTGATTTTTGGTGTTGCATAGTGTTATTTTCATACCGCTTGGCTAACAATTCCCAAGCAGCATTATAATTGTCAGCTGAACCTGACAATAGGTGAGTTACCATGCTCTTCGATTCGCCCTTTAACACGGATTTTAAAAAGTTAAACTTAAGAGTAAGACTCAAATCCTCTCTTTCTTCAATTAATTCCCAAAACAATTCCACGGAATTCGTCTCTCACGGCAACATTTTCAACCTTCAAATTTTCTGATCTTTTATTTTCTTTTCTAATGCCAACAATGTATTCTAAACATCGAACTCCAATTCCTCTATTACCTTTTTAACCATTTCATTCTCCACATATGTTTGGTACATTTGTACCTTTTCAAACAAGAATTTTATTTCTATATTTCGCCTGTTCTATTGTCTATTGTAAGCAAATTTCTAGTAACTTTCCCTTAATTTTCTCCTGGTTAACATTAGCGTTCTCATTACTAGAGGTCGCATCCCCGAGCGACTCTCCTTTGCTATCTTCAAACATCTCTGCTCGCCTCTGCTCGACGATCCCCGACTTACTAGTGCCTGGTTTTTCTGGCTCTCCCATGGCTATAATTTTGGCAACTATCTTTAACACCTTTTAATGTACTTTATCTCTTTAATTCTGATGCTTGAAAGTCCCATACTGGAGCAATTTGTTATGATTAATTAGATCGATTTCTTATCTCTTTTACTACCTCTAGAATCTAGAATCTAATGCTTCTAACTGCATTAACTTGCCATGCAACTCTACCTGCTTCTCCAACAATTTTGTAGCCTTAGTAGTGAACATTTTATGTGGTGTATTGTATGTATGTGATATTGATATATGCACAATAGATTGTATTTTTTCTTATTTGTACTCAATTATACATATATGTTTTTGAATATTTCATCCTAACTTTACCTATTCGATCAACGCAGTAATCTCTTGTCTGTTGGTTGTATGGCTGTATGGGCCACACTGCTATTGCGTGGAGAAGGTTCCGCTCAATTTTACAATTTTTGTTTCTTAATATTATGTATATTATATCTAAGAGAATGGAAAACATCACGAAGGACGAAAAAGGATCGTCACAACTGGCGCCCAACGTGCTATACTGGTGAAATTCAGCCGAAATAAAGGTGTATACTGAAAGCAAAATGGGTAAAGGATGGATTTACTATATGAGGAAAGAGGACCTGCTACAGACGGGCCAAAGAATTGGCGTCGACATGAACGGCACGGTGGAGGAAATGAGGAAACAGCTAGGCGAGTGGGTGGACAACAACGAGTCTGACCCAGAATGGAAGAAAGAGATGAAAAGATTAAAAGAATAATTCACAAAAATGGCCAAACGAAAACCAGGAACAAGCACAACAAAAGCAGGCGGGAACGATGAGGCCGAGGCTTTCCATAAAATAAACATTGGCACTCTAGCAATTCCACCATTCATACCACCAAAATGGGGAAGTGAAGGAACAACAACCGAAGAAGAAAAACGAACCCACAAAAATGGTGCCAAGTACAGGAAACAGGACCACTGAGTATGCTAAGGTGGCTAAACAAGTAAGAGAGTATACGTTTAAGTTCGATGGCATAGCTGGCACCTTATGCAAATAAAACACCTCCACCGGGTCGGGGATGTTTAGTTGTGTATATAGCTAAGCTATCTTTTTCAATTAATTACTATCTGTCTTTAGTTTAAGCTTTTTCGTCGACTGCTGTGTTGGTTGACGTAAATAAATAAATAAATAAATAAATAAATAAACTCGAGACCTCTGGAATTTCTAGAACAAATAGAGTGGATATGATACCAATGGCGATGCCAGAACTGCTAAAAGACAGCGGTCATGGAAAGAATTTGCGGAATGCTTCAAGAAATATTTTCTACCAAAAGGATTTTTCAATAAACTGGCCGATCAGGTCAAAGCACGCAAACAGAGCAACAATGAATTCTTCAAGGACTACATGGTAGACATGCAAACAATGATGAGGCCTCTAAAAATCCCAGAATTTGAACAGCTAGAAGTCATTTTGGAAAATTGTACACCAGACCTGAAAATATTTGTTCGGCCGCACAAAGTTACACCAGACCTGAAAATATTTGTTCGACCGCATACAGTTACAAATCAGGATGTGCTGATGCAACTAGCGGAAGAGCACGAAATGCTAGAGCAGGAAAGAGCCGAATTCCATAGTGGAAATAATTCCCAAAGAGGACACAACAGCCAAGCAAGGCACAGGGGAATAAACAACTACGGCCCCAAGTCACGCAATGCAGAAGGTGCAGGATTCCAGTACGAGGAGGAGGATCAATTGTCATCAGTGATCGAAATAGCAGGAATAGAAACATAGGCGACAATTGACTTTGGAGCCAGCGTCATAAGCAGGCGGATGGTAGAAATTCTAAAAAACAAAGGAGAATGGGAGGACACTCACAAGCAGGAATACATGGCACACGTGAAGATCAGAGATATAACAAAGCAGTGGATAGGATATGTGAGATTCGGAAACAATGGGATGGATATAACATTTCTCGTCATGCGTACGGAATGGATTCACTAATCCTAGGATGGAATTTCTTAAAGCTCATGAACACCAAAACATCATCCTAAATTTAGGATGCATAGCCCATACAGTTCACCCATAGTAATGGTGAAGAAACACAGACGGGCAAATGGAGATTATGCGCTGGTCGTTGATGCTCCCTCGAAGGCGTAAAAGGAGGCCTGCCTTTCACGCTCGTTGTCAGCTGCTGATGTCCAGGGCCTATGGGCTCAGGAGGTACCGGTGCCGGTCTTCGCACAGGCTGTCGGTGCCGGTGCTGGTCTTTGCACAGGATTTTACTGTATTGGCAGTTAAAGAGCTGATTCACTCTCTGAGTCTCTTGCCACTGGTGGGGGAAAAGTGCAGAGTTCCATTTTTCTCGAAGGACCAAAATTAGTTGGGATTTTCAAAACCGCAACTAAAAAAGCCAATCTTCATTCGTTGAATTCAAAATATGAACTGATTTTATTTATCAAAGTATTGTGTATATAAATGAACTCTTAGACTATGGGAGACGTCAATTAGTCTTAAAAATGCTTATTCTAATGTTTATATTTCATGCTCGGCGTTAGCTACTTGATATTGCGCCGTTGTTATAATCTTAAGCGTTTTTTCACAGAGTGGGGATGCAGGTTTTGTTCGGTTTTAAGCAATTCTTGATATATAAATTATTAAAATTAAATAAAACCGATTTTATCAAAGACTATAACAACTAGAGACACAAAGTTTGGTATGTAGTTTGTGCAATCAAATTTAGCACACTTAAATTTGATACTAACAGATTTTGTAAAAATACGAAAATGCATTTGTTGTTATAAATTTGAAATATTTGTTTTACTGGTGTATGGTATACCTTCGACTTACTTACTTACGACGTATATTTCTTTGGTCAATCTGATTTGGTGAAGCCATTTCAGATGAACACGATGTTTAATCTTAAACATCCAATGTTTAATCTTAAAGTCCATAAGTATTCAAGTGTTATTTTTATAATTATGTTATAAAATCTTAACAATATATTGAACTCATCAAACAAATAAAATATTGAAAAATAAATAAATATAGTAAAGATCATAAAATCAACGCTACATACATTTATATTTATATTATTGTAGTGACGCAAAGTTGGATGGCGGTGAGCTGGTCTTCTTGTGCCCTACCTTGGGAAAGTTTCGCCAGCACTACCGTTTGTCTGTGGTCCGTGCAGACAATCCTTCAATGCCTGATGCAGGATCTAGTGGCTCTTTCGCATTGGATTGGTTTTTCTTCTTTTGCTTGCCTTTTTAGGATGGCAGGATTTATATCTAAATTTTTAAGCAGTCTGTCTGTTCCACCAATTTTAGGCATATATATTCGCCACCGCCTTTTTTCCCGTCTCAAATTGAAAAACCGAGGACATGGTTTTGGTAAAAAGGAGCTGCTGCCGTGAAACCACATGAGTTTTGCCTCCCATATGCGATTGAGATTGAAGAAATTGCGATGCAGGCACCAATCCCTGAGCGTGAACTGGTGGACATAATCATTGATGTTTTCTTATGCCAGTTGACGCCGAGCCACACGCTCAAGCTGGTTCAACGGGATTTGTTATCCCGTTATCAACGCTGCCCCTATGTGCTAAATCGTTAAAAGCTGATGCGTCCGGGGAACATTTGCTGCCATTGCGGGATTGTCACGCCAGGTGCGTACCCGAAACATTTGCTTCCAGTACGGGACTGTCACTTATTATTAGAAAAGCTTATTAGAAAATTTTTTCTTCTCGATACTGGTAGTCCTAGAAATTGCAGTCGTGAATCTGAAGTGCCTACAGTCTATGTGCCAAAAACAACTCAACTTGATTGTCGTGGTGTGGAATATAATTTGCTGACATTACTGGAACAGGTTCACTGCTGCGAGCGTATCCATAAAACGACGATTTTTCACACATTTCACATCCTGCCAAACAGTGCTACCAATTTTCCAATGATTTTATCGCATACCGCTCTTATTTAATCTGGTAAAAACCGATGTCAAACATGCAACGTATGTAACTCAAACTCATAGGACTCTGTAAGTTAATGATTTTTTGCCAAAACTGATTCCGTCGGGATCGCCATTTCGAAAGCCATTAACGCAGTTTATGTATCTACTGTGTCCACAGAAGAACTTGATTTAGAACCAGAAGCGATCCAGCTTACTTACATCATGAGATGAAGAAAGAGTTGAGTAATACGTAACCTATCTTTTGCGGTAACCGTCGGCTATCCCATCACGAGCGAACTGAAGTGCATCAAATATGTGACGAATTCCTCCCAGCAGTTATCATTCGCCATAGAAGTTCCTTTTATGCCCGCTAAATCAGATAACTGTCCGAGACCATTTCCCGATTCCGTTGCTAGACGACTGCATCGAACATCTGGCCGGGAAATCCGAGTTTAGAGTGTCTGGCCCCTTATGAAATGATTAACATTTTCATTCATGTTGTACACGAGGGTTAGACCATTGTCGGCGAAGGAAAAGAGTTGCAATAAAAAACATCATTGGTGCAGAACTTCCCATTCTCTTTTTTGGTGTTGAGCAGCATGGCATTGTGGGTGATGAGTTGACTGAGCAGTTGAATGACAGATCGTGCGTGCGATCGCCTTACGAGACATAGAAAAATCGCAGGAATATATTACTAGTTTTTTTTGAGAGCATCATAAACCCGCAGTGAGCTATGAAGTTGGCGACTTAAGATATTAAAGAATGAGGACACCATGGTAGGCACAAGTAAAAAACTCATTAAACGATACCGCGATCCCTATGTTATACAGAAAAAACTTTCGAATGATCGTTATGTGAAACGAGATATTGAAGGCTCCAACTAGACAGCTGCATGACTTCATACACTTAATAAGTTAAATAGAGTATACTCGGATAGAATTGAATAGAGTGAGTGACAGACGCACAATGAGTGAGTGTGTATGAGTATTAGTATATTTTGGTACTCACACAAAGCAAATTGAATGACACTGAGTACTGACTGAGTACTGACTGAGTACTGAGTAAAACGGAGTGACAAATTTGACACATCTAAAAACATTTGAGTTATTCAAGTATCAGGGTACATATTTTGTGTATTTATTTTCTTTGCATCGTTGAAACACAGCAGTCGCAAAAATGGAAGGAATAAAAACTATCCAAAGTGAGAAAGTATGTAATTTAAAGCGTATTTTGTTGATTTTATTTTCGTTTGTTTTGTTATTGCTGTAGTCAAATATTGCATATATCTTTCTGCTTAGCTTGTGACCTGTCAATAAATGTTGTAACCTTCCTATTCGGCTTCTCACTGTGCGCCATAAATTTTATGCAATCCTGCTCCACGATGAGGCATCAAAAATTTTATGTAATCGGTTTTCCTATCCCAGCGAAAAAAAAATCAATCGATAACCGATAGAAGGCGGTAGGTGAATTGCAGCAGATTGAGATCCTCTGGTTCCGTAGCTCTTGCGGGGTGGGGGGTTGTTTGCTGAATCTCTACCTTTAATTATAAAATTTAATTTTTTAGGATCTCGACTGAAACTAACTTTAAATGAAAATTGAATTACTGGCAGAAAATACTTACAAACACAGTAAAGAATTCATATTAATAAAAAAACGAAAGAAATGAAGGTGTGTTCTTTTGTTCACAAGCTAGCGGTTACTGAGGTCAAGATGTAGATGGACCTTGTCAGTTCTATACCCTCCCAACCATGAATCTTTGTTGTCATTTGTAAAGATTCCCAAAAAAAAACTGATCGATATCAACTCATGTACCCATGTCACTAGGAAAATTAATTATAAAGCTTAAGCAATCATATTCAAATTCATTATAATTTCCGATAGAAGCATTTCTTGTTGTACACAATTAATTTCAAAGATATATATACAGACTAATTTTAAACAGCTGGTCTGGTATGACTCAACATTTTGAGATGCAGAACTTTCAGACTTGCAAAACAATGGAACTCAAAGTAAATTAAACTATTGAATAAGAGGGACTTAAACTAGTATTGCTTTTAATTTCTTTTCAAATCAAACATTATTTTACGGAAATCTATCTTTTATTTTTAATTTAATTATTTGGTTGATCACAAAACGCTGAAACAGAAATTACATCAAAAAAATCAGAGTATCAATTGACTACCATCCTCCATTGTTCGCAAAAACTTGGTTGAAAGTCGACGTATTAATACTGCTTAATACACAAAGCACTTACCCCATACTTTATTCGCTGAAAGGCCTTCCATCGATGCACTGTGGGAGGGTGTTTTATATGATGATTTCTCCTTCGCGCTTTATGACCACCATTAAACTCCGTTTCACTCACTTTGCTACATTTACTCTATATTACGTTACTGTCGACTTGAATTATTTAATATAACCTTAACGAGACTTTAATTAATTCAATATTTGACTTGTTTACATCCTCTTTTTTTTTTTGTTTAACTTGATTAGGACTTGAAATTTAAATTAAGATCAGAAAGGAAAAATATCGGCACTTAAAGATTTCGTTCAAAACGAGGTTAATTTAAAAAAAATTGTAGGAGCTTTCGAGATGGTCACATGGAATGCGCTAAATCGGGCGACAGCAAGCAATGTCCAGAATTTGGCGAAAAGACAAGCTTTGTCTGGGTCAGCAGCGGCAGAAGGTTAGGTAGGCCACTGCCTTTAAAACCTTGCCGTACAAAAAAAATCCGGTTCACCGAAGGTTAGGACACCTTTCGGGAAATAAGACACTTTGGCCGCACCGTAAGCATTAACTTATAAACGTTGTGGCACTGCCGGCGGTTAGTTGGCGGTGTCTTTTCAATGTCCGAATGCCAATTCCAGAAGGCAACGACAACCAGAAATTCGGCTGCACGTGCTCCGGCACCAGAAATGGGTATTTGAAAACTCGCCGGTTTTCCAGAAAATAATCCTCCCAAACGAAAGCTATCGGCAATATTGGCCAGAAAATGTAAGGTTTCCAATCTAGGATATAGAGTAAGATGTAGATGGCGGCGGGGTAAAAATTCTAATTAACCTACATACCTTTTATAGTTTATAACCAAAGATTTGGGCTACAGCTTGTTTTTCCACGACTTTTCTCCTCAGTTTTAAAATGAAAAAAAAATGAAGCGCGTTGCCACCTCAAGAAAAACGATAGATCATTTATCGCTATCCCCATATTATGCGTTTATCGATTGATCGATACCAATATTTTTATTTATTGAATTAGTTTCGTATATCCTTGGCGTGAAATGTCCCTACCTCTCTACCTTGCATATTTTCTAATAAATAAAAGCAGTTTCCGAGCTTCCTTTTGATTCGACATTTTATGAACTTAGGGGCTAATTTAGCATTAAAGTTCTGAGAGAATTTGCTTAACGCAAAGTTTCTGCGAAAAACTTCTTGGCCTTCTTTAAAAGAGACAGGCTTACTGCGAAGATTATACTGTGCTACATTTCGATCATATGCTTTCTTAATGTTTTCTCTTATATCCTGTCGCAAAAGGTAACTGGTCAGTCTGATTGAGCGGTGTTATGGGCTCTTGTAACAATTTTAATTCCTTTAAAAGTTTATAATCTGAACCATGAGTAACCATGTCCAGTCCGAACAAAGCTTTAAAGGGTGAGCAACCTAAAGATTGATGCAACGATGATCGCAATGCGCAAGATATACTCGTTAAATGTTGATCCCAAAGCGTTTGATCCTGATTTTTTAAATACGAACGGATCGCAGCTAACAGAGAACGATTAACACGCTCAGCTGCGTTGCTTTGCGGAGAATATAAAGCGGTATACTGATGTTTTATGCCTAGTTCAGTAAGAAAAGAATTTAACGAATTCGCCTTAAATTGAACACCATTATCACTAACGATGATTTCCGGTACCCCAAAACAATGAAATATCTGTTTTAATAAAAATTCTTGTATATCCTCCGAGCGAAACTTTTTCAGAGGTTGTAACCAATGATACTTACTGAAATGGTCAAGAAGAATTAATAAACCGACAAACCCATTTTTGCTACGAGGGTAAGGACCAAGTAAATCGATATACAGACGTTGAAAAGGTCTACAAGTTGGAATATGCTGTCCCATAGGTGGTCTAAGCGTATAATTTGGTGCTCAGGGACTCCTTACAAGTGTCACATTGACGAATATGGTCACGCACATCCTTTACCATACCAGGCCAAACGTATCTTGTTCGAATATACAAATGTTTATCTACAATGTGAATATCTGGGAATTTGTCTGGATTTTCAGTGATTTTGTTCTTCAGATGCATATAACTATCGTCCAAAAATGCTTCAGAGTCCAGATCTATAATCAGACCCATTTCTATTGCCTCTATCGAAAGGTTGGGCAATCTTGATAACGCGTCAGGAATCAAGTGTTCTTTTCCTTTCCTATGCGACATCTTAAACTTAAATTGTTGTAAGCGAAAAATCCATCGAGCTAATCTCCCAGAAACGTTTTGTTGACGCATTAGCCACAATAAACTAGAGTGATCAGTAACTACTTCAAATTCTTGCAATTCCAAATAACACCTAAATTTTTCGATTGCCAGTATAACAGCTAAACATTCACGTTCAGTAACACTATAATTGCGTTGCGCACGACTCAACTTTTTCGACATGAAAGCAATAGGTTTCTCTTCCTCTGCGTCTGATAATTGGACAAGTACAGCGCCAATACCATAATCGCTGGCATCACAGTGTAAAAAAAATTTCTTATTAAAGTCCGGGTTTTGTAGAATAGGGGCAGAAGTTAATAGATCCTTCAACTTATTCATAGAAGCTTGAGCTTCCGAAGTCCAAACAAAATTTCTTTTTGTTGACAACAGTTCCGTTATAGGATAAGTGAGATCGGCAAAATTCTGTATAAAACGGCGATACCAACCGCAAACTCCAAGAAATCCTCTAGTTTGTTTCAAATTCCTAGGTGGTGGCCAATTTTTAATACATTCAATCTTTGACGGATCGGTGCAGATACCTTTCCTGTCTATTACATATCCTAAATAACTAATGCTTGCGACACAAAACTGACTTTTCTCTATGTTAATGGACAGATTAGCTTTTCGAAATTGCTCCGCGATTCTTGCTAACACCGAAAGATGAGATGAGAAATTCTCTGAAATTATACACAGATCATCTAAATAGCAAAAAACACAATGGCGAAGGTCAGCAGGGACTACTTCATCCATTAGACGACTCATGGTAGATGTGGCATTACAAAGGCCGAAAGGCATAACTTTGAATTGATATAACGGTCTCCCGGGTACTGTAAATGCAGTAAGAGGTTTGGATGCTTCCGTTAATTCTATTTGCCAATAGGCATCCTTTAAATCAATTTTGGAAATAATATTTGCCTTGGGTAATCTTGAAAAAATACTGTCAATGCTGGGCAAAGGATAAGCATCCTTAATTGTGGCTGCATTTAACTTGCGAGCGTCTAAGTACAGTCGCACTTTATTTGGCTTTATTACTGGTCGAATAGGAGAGCTCCAGGCGCTAACAGCTGGTTCGATAACTCCTAGTTGAATCATACGATCAATTTCCGGGTATACTAATTTTTCAACAGCGGGACTAATAGCGTAAAAACGTTGTTTTACCGGTTTGGCTTCGCCAATCTCGATATGATGTTTTATTAAGGACGTACGTCCGAGATGATGACTTATTGGGAAACATTTGCTTGACGGCTTCAAGCTGTCTAATTTGCGAATACGTGAGAGAATAAGAACTAGGGTCAGTCTCTAACTTCTTTTCAGAACCAATCTCGATCGAACTAATTATAGACGGAGCAAGTTCGAAAATTCTCCAAAAGTCATGACCTAATATTAATCTTTTCTTCAACGTGGGAATTACAAATAATTTCAACATTCTTTCCAATCTACCGTACCGTACCATCACTTCTAACATACCAATCACATTTTGGCCGTTTCCGTCCGCTGTGCGCACTTGACCTTTAGTTTTTACAAATTGGGGAAAATGTGAAAAATCTGTTTGTGCTAAATCCGAGCCTACACAACTAATGCTGGCACCAGTATCTAATAAACCTAATTCTGTGAACGTAAGAAATGAGACTTCTGCATAGCTTCTATTATCGTTGTCGTTTCTACAAATTGTTGCAACAAAAAGTTTCCTGGTTTGTCTTGCGTGATCATAATATTTCCTTAGTCTTAACGTGCGTTTAGACAAGGGTTGGTCAGATGTGAAAATTCTGTCTTTAACAGTAAGGTAATGTTGTAAACGCTCAGGATATGACAAAAATCTTAGTGGGAGTTTGTGAGACTTTCGTACGTTTACTTTATGATTCACAATGTTGATACTTTGTTGAACGTTTTCCGAGTTTGATGTGCGGGAGCATCCGACGTTGTCTGGATGCACCCTTCGATCGGTTTTCCGCTAACCTTTTTATACAATCTTGACATTGAGGCTTGTAAACATTGGCCGTGCCGCAACCGTAACAAAAAATGGTGCGTTCCTCTAGACAGTTTTGCCATGTGTGACCGACTTCGCGAAAATTCCAACAAACGAACTTCCCTTGCACAGCGGCAACTTCATATTCTTCATCTGGGTCTGGAACTATTTTATTATCTTCGGTTTCCTCTTCTTGTATTTCAAAAATTTGTCTGCGTCCATTCGTTTTGGCGTTAGAAATTACTTTTGCTTGAGGGCTGAGCTCTTGTGTTAGATTTTCTTGCATCTGTACTAATCTAGGGCTTTTACTCTATAAATAAATTCTTCTACTCCTAGACCTTCCGTAGATCCGTCAAAACGTAGATTCCATTTCTGTATTACATTTGCAATTTTTGCATTTTGAACAGTTGTAGGGCAGGGCGAACTGATCAGAGATCGGGTTTGGACCGTGTCTAATAGGACTTCTCGCTGGCCTAAATTCATAGGTAACGACGATACTACACGAGTAAATGTTTGTTCTATCATATTTTGTATGACCGTATAATCGATCTCTCGATTAGGACGAGTATTATTACCACGATTGGGTCTTGCTCTTCGCTGATTAGGCATGGTTCTAGGTAATTACGGTTCCGGTTGATTACTACTGTGACTGGCATCTAAGCATGATGCTGGTGCTTCGCTAACTGATATAGCTGGTTCGTTGAGCTGCTCTGCTCTATTTATTTGGACTTGACTTAGCTGTTTTGTAAAATTACGAGTCCATGCTCGAGAAGTGCTGGGTGCCAATGACAAATGTTTTTCCTTCGCTTTTGGTGAACAGTTGCCTACTACAAGCTTTATACTAGACACATTTATCTCACTCTCACAAATTGGGCAATGCTTTTCCTTTTCTAGTAGAGCTTCCAAACAGGATTTATGAAAAATGTGTTTACAGGGAGTACAGAAACATGTTTGCGTGTTGTCCAAAACCAAGGAACAAATTTTGCATATGTCTTCTGCTGGAGTGTCCATATTTGGGGGACTATGTTTCTTTTTTTAAAATTATCTTCCTAAACGTGACATGACTGGGTACATGATTTGAAATCGTAACTAGCTAAATGAACCTAAAGAATATTGATAACTTTATTATTTTTGTTTTTGGGCTATTACATCTACAAAATTGTTTCTTTTAGTCAGGCTTTGGCCTTTTGAATCTTCTGATCGGCAAGGCTATACTATCTGTATCACCAAGATCCAGACACCAGAACATTTAATCATCCAAATCTTACTATAAAACAACTTGTTCGTGTTCTCTTCGATTTCTTTAGACGTTCAGCTGTCGTAACATGATCTTAAATCCAATCAGTACTGATATCGAAACATCCAATATACAATAATCTAAATTGTTAAGAAAAGTTTGAACGCCTTTACTAAACGAGTGCTAAATTATCGAGGACCTTAACTTAACGAGCAATTTGTGATACAGAGTATTGAAATTCTTGTTTACATTCATTCTTGCTTTTAACTTTGCGGTTGAATATTCCTAACAGAAACATCGGCTTCGCCAAGCAGACTTAACCCGTGCAGGTTCATTTATACGCGTAAGTTAAACCATAATACAGTCTAACAAAAACGACGAAAAATTTGAAACCTCATGTTTTGATCTTAAAACTTTCCTGATATCCTTGAACTTAACACTTTATATCACTTAGTGTAGAATTACATACTTCTAATGTGGTCTGCTGTCAAAATAACCACATGCCGTAACTTAAATGAACTTCTTGTCTATATCTAATATTGTCAAGGAGTTAAGTATGCTTTTATCCAGCCCCATGTGTTGGCGCCAAAAATTTTATGTAACCTTCCTATTCGGCTTCTCACTGTGCGCCATAAATTTTATGCAATCCTGCTTCACGATGAGGCATCAAAAATTTTATGTAATCGGTTTTCCTATTCCAGCGAAAAAAAAATCAATCGATAACCGATAGAAGGCGGTAGGTGAATTGCAGCAGATTGTGGTCCTCTGGTTCCGTAGCTCTTGCGGGGTGGGGGGGTTGTTTGCTGAATCTCTACCTTTAATTATAAAATTTAATTTTTTAGGATCTCGAGTGAAACTAACTTTAAATGAAAATTGAATTACTGGCAGAAAATACTTACAAACACAGTAAAGAATTCATATTAATAAAAAAACGAAAGAAATGAAGGTGTGTTCTTTTGTTCACAAGCTAGCGGTTACTGAGGTCAAGATGTAGATGGACCTTGTCACTTCTATACCCTCCCAACCATGAATCTTTGTTGTCATTTGTAAAGATTCCCAAAAAAAAACTGATCGATATCAACTCATGTACCCATGTCACTAGGAAAATTAATTATAAAGCTTAAGCAATCATATTCAAATTCATTATAATTTCCGATAGAAGCATTTCTTGTTGTACACAATTAATTTCAAAGATATATATACAGACTTATTTTAAACAGCTGGTCTGGTATGACTCAACATTTTGAGATACAGACTTTCAGACTTGCAAAACAATGGAACTCACAGTAAATTAAACTATTGAATAAGAGGGACTAAAACTAGTAGTATAAACGAGAGCTTACTAGTTACGCATTATTAATTATTGTAGAAGATTATGGAATAAAAAAAAATATAGAAAGAATATAAAATAAATCAAATTAATATTTTTTTTTTAATTATTCATCTTATTTCAAGTTCTCTTTCTTTTTTTTTTTGTTTTTTTTTTTTTTTTAATTTGTTAGAGCTATTTTAAATATTCAAGTCGCACAAATTCACTCATTGCTTTTAATTTCTTTTCAAATCAAACATTATTTTACGGAAATCTATCTTTTGTTTTTAATTTAATTATTTGGTTGATCACAAAACGCTGAAACAGAAATTACATCAAAAAATCAGAGTATCAATTGACTACCATCCTCCATAGTTCGCCAAAACTTGGTTGAAAGTCGCCGAATTAATACTGCTTAATACACAAGGCACTTACCCCATAGTTTATTCGCTGAAAGGCCTTCCATCGATGCAATGTGGGAGGGTGTTTTATATGATGATTTCTCCTTCGCGCTTTTTGACCACCATTAAACTCCGTTTCACTCACTTTACTACATTTACTCTATATTACGTTACTCTCGACTTGAATTATTTAATATAACCTTAACGAGACTTTAATTGATTCAATATTTTACTTATTTACATCCTCTTTTTTTTTGTTGTAACTTGATTAGGACTTGAAATTTAAATTAAGATCAGAAAGGAAAAATATCGGCACTTAAAGATTTCGTTCAAAACGAGGTTAATTAAAAAAAAATTGTAGGAGCTTTCGAGATGGTCACTTGGAATGCGCTAAATCGGGCGACAGCAAGCAATATCCAGAATTTGGCGAAAAGACAAGCTTTGTCTGGGTCAGCAGCGGCAGAAGGTTAGGTAGGCCACTGCCTTTAAAACCTTGCCGTACAAAAAAAATCCGGTTCACCGAAGGTTAGGACAACTTTCGGGAAATGAGACACTTTGGCCGCACCGTAAGCCTTAACTTATAAACGTTGTGGCACTGCCGACGGTTAGTTGGCGGTGTCTTTTCAATGTCCGAATGCCAATTCCAGAAGGCAACGACAACCAGAAATTCGGCTGCACGTGCTCCGGCACCAGAAATGGGTATCCTCCCAAACGAAAATGTAAGGTTTCCAATCTAGGATATAGAGTAAGATGCAGATGGCGGCGGGGTAAAAATTCTAATTAACCTACATACCTGCTATAGTTTATAACCAAAGTTTTGGCTACAGTTTTTTTTCACGAGTTTTTCTCCTCAGTTTTAAAATGAAAATGAAGCCTAGCAAAAAAAATGAAGCGCGTTGCCACCTCAAGAAAAACGATAGATCATTTATCGCTATCCCCATATTATGCGTTTATCGATTGGTCGATACCAATATTTTTATTTATTGATTGATCGCTACTGGCAAAGTGGCGCGTAAAGTCGTTAAGTATAAAAATTTGAAAGTTTAAACTAGCGCACGCTACAATGTTTTTTGTGTAATTTCTTTCAGATTTAATTTAGTTCAATTAAAATATACAGGTTGTTAAAAGAGCGGCGAGCATAAGAGAGATCCTTGCACAGGAAATAAAGGAGAATCTGCTTTCTGGATTGTATAGCTTAATAGAAAAGAGGGGTCGAAGCGAAGTGTGGCAATTTTTCTCAAGAATAAAAAATGAAAATGGAGATGAGCTAGTTGAACTTGTAGCCTGCAAGATGTGTTTGTCAGTTTTGAAGTTCACAGGTAGCACATCAAATTTAACGAAGCATAAATGCTACATAGTCAATGCCAGCAAAACTCAAAAATCTTCCCCGGTTGATGTGAGTTCAGAAACTAAACAGGAAGGCGTAGCTGTTGCCACTGAATGGGTTGTCAAGAACTGCCACCCATTAAAAATTATAGCAGATTCCGGACTAAACAAATTTGCATTATTTTTAATTAATGTTGGTGCAACTTATGGTCCAAATGTAGACGTGGATAAATTGTTATCACATCCAACAACAGTTTCCCGGAACATAGCAGCGATATTTGACTCGCACTTTGTTCCAATAAAAGAGGAAATTGTTAAATACAAAGTTTTTGGATACGCAATCACTAGCGATATATGGACAGATAACTTTTTAAAAGATTCATATTTATCGTGCACTGTGCATTATGTAAAGGAAGGAGTACTTGTTGATAGACTCATGGCCATGAAATCAACTTAATGAACGAGTGTACATGATTTTAATAAATTTTTCTATAACTAGGTGCATATATTCCGGCAAAAATAGGCGATATCTTAAAAAACTTTGAATGTGATCTTGAATTGGACAACCCCGTAATCGTTACTGATCGTGGGTCAAATATGATAAAAGCCTTCCACGATTTGCAAAAAATTCATTGCGTCAACCATCTCCTCAACAATGCTGTTGAAAAAGGTATTAATGCCGTACCTGAGCTGGGCTATATGGTCAGTACGTGCACCAAGCTGGTGAAATTTTTTTAAAAATCGGGAAAGAATTCATCTTTGGGATTTACGCTGAAAAGTTTTTGCCCCACTCGTTGGAACACAGTTTACTACCTGCTTAAATCAGTTGAAATTAATTGGATAGAACTGACAACAATATTAAAAGATAAGAACCAGACCAATAGAATCGAAGGTATTAACGTCAACCACTTAGGTTCCGTTGTTCAAATTCTAAAAGAGTTCGAAACAGTCTCCAAAAAATTGGAGGCAACCAAAAGTCCAACAACACATTTAATTATTCCAAATTTAAACAAATTAAAGAAAACCTGTCTGTCCAATTCCAATGATATTGTCATTATTCAAGCTCTAAAGTCCGCATTGTATACTCAAATTTTATCGACAATTGAACCAAATTTATCAAAATATCATAAAATAGCCCTATTTCTATTTCCACCCACAAACAAATTGTTACAATTTTCTCCGCATGAAAAGGAAACCGTAATTGACGAATGCAAACTAATTATGGAACGTTTTTTAAAAAACAGTGGGTCTAACACTTTACAAATACCAATAGCAAATGACGAATTTGCTGATTTTGTAGAGGTTCAACAAGTTGACCCGAATAATAACCAAATTGACCAAGAAATAAAAGGGCACTCCAATATAAATGTACCGTACAGCACAAATTTCGATGCACTGGCTTGGTGGGACATGCACCAAAATTTTTTTCCTTTATTGCACAAAGCAAGTTGCAATATTTTCTGTATACCGGCAAGCAGCGCGGCGTCTGAAAGAACCTTTTCAAACGCAAGAAATTAAATTACTGAAAAACGCTGCTTAATTGCTGCAAATGCAGATAATATTAATAAAATTATGTTCTAGAACTCAAACTTGTAGTATGTATATATGTAAATAAGTATATGAAATGAATATTAAAATGTAATCTATCTATGTATTTGCTTTCGTTTTTATGGGTTTTGAAGTACAGATTCTGTACGCACAACGAAAAAACAACAAAAATGCTGTGTCGGCACCTGTCATTCGGATACATTCGAAACATACTCACTTATACTCTCTGTTTTAACATTGTGCGGCCGAGTATAAAGCAAGCCTATCCACTCACTCATACTTATTCCGTTTCGCACTCATATTCACTCAACTCAATTTGAGAGTAGTATATCGGAATGTCACTTTTTTGACATTCATGCAGATGTCTAGCTCCAACTCACCCATATGCTGGTGTGTTAGAGGCCAAACTCAAGACATGCCAAAAGCCACATGATAATTGCGTGTCTGACGTCAGGCCATAGGCAACACCGGCACGATCAGGGTATAATTTAAGATCTACTGAGAATGGAGAGCGATTCCCAGTCAGGAAGGACGAATTGTAAGGTCGGAATAGCTGATATACTTCTCTAATGTAGAGTAAGCTTATGTACCGCATGTTGTTTATGCTCATGTTCTCAATTTTTCTGTGCATAAGAGAGCGAGAGGTTGACGCGTTCGCGCAACGGTAGATAATACTAAAAGCGCACTAACGTGAGCCGCGTTGCCTGGCGTTTTGGTTTTTAGTTTTTGCATTTTACTTTTTTTCATCATAAAGACCACTTGTGCCACGTTAAGAATAAAGTTTGATGTTCAACGTTTTCACTTGGAAAGTAAATAAAATTAATTCATACAGACTTTATAATATCGTAAGGCCATTTTAGTTGTTGAGTACTTTAGTAAGGCCTGCTGATAATTCAACTAAATGGTTCTTGAAATAGCCACACAATCGCCTAATCAAATTTTTTGGGCTGCCTTAAAAAAATCCCTTCCTTTAAAGATAGACCTCGAGCCGTCTCAACTACGAGCCCCGACCACTAATAATTCGTACAGTAAGCTTTTTTTTACCCATATGCAATGTTTATCAGACGATATTTTCAATACAATAAAAGATAACACACGCAAGCCATTTTTTTCTGAAAGATCAGTTTCTCTATTATATAATAATAAATGCTTATTGTACTTCAATAACAACAACGACAACAATAATTTCTTTAAATGCTCTGCTAAACTAAGCTATTAAGTTATTATTTCTTACAATTCCGTTACTAATTTAATTAATAACATCTCAGTTTCTCGCCGTGGATTGGTTATTTCTATTTGAGTGCTGTGATATAGATTGTGCAGTGAATTTTTTCTACTCTGCACTTAATTCTCTAATTGATAAATGCGTTCCTTATGTGAATGTCTCTACCGTCTCCAGTGCGCCGGTCTGGTTCACACGTAGGCTGTCTAATCTCCGTAACATTAAATTGAGATTTTTTAAAAGGTTTAGAAAAACAGGTTCCCGACTTGACTATGCAAATTATTGTGTAGCGAAATCTCAATTTTTGAGTATTATTCATTCTTGCTTTTAACTTTGCGGTTGAATATTCCTAACAGAAACATCGGCTTCGCCAAGCAGACTTAAACCGTGCAGGTTCATTTATACGCGTAAGTTAAACCATAATACAGTCTAACAAAAACGACGAAAAATTTGAAACCTCATGTTTTGATCTTAAAACTTTCCTGATATCCTTGAACTTAACACTTTATATCACTTAGTGTAGAATTACATACTTCTAATGTGGTCTGCTGTCAAAATAACCACATGCCGTAACTTAAATGAACTTCTTGTCTATATCTAATATTGTCAAGGAGTTAAGTATGCTTTTATCCAGCCCCATGTGTTGGGCGCCAAAAATTTTATGTAACCTTCCTATTCGGCTTCTCACTGTGCGCCATAAATTTTATGCAATCCTGCTTCACGATGAGGCATCAAAAATTTTATGTAATCGGGTTTCCTATTCCAGCGAAAAAAAAATCAATCGATAACCGATAGAAGGCGGTAGGTGAATTGCAGCAGATTGAGGTCCTCTGGTTCCGTAGCTCTTGCGGGGTGGGGGGGTTGTTTGCTGAATCTCTACCTTTAATTATAAAATTTAATTTTTTAGGATCTCGACTGAAACTAACTTTAAATGAAAATTGAATTACTGGCAGAAAATACTTACAAACACAGTAAAGAATTCATATTAATAAAAAAACGAAAGAAATGAAGGTGTGTTCTTTTGTTCACAAGCTAGCGGTTACTGAGGTCAAGATGTAGATGGACCTTGTCACTTCTATACCCTCCCAACCATGAATCTTTGTTGTCATTTGTAAAGATTCCCAAAAAAAAACTGATCGATATCAACTCATGTACCCATGTCACTAGGAAAATTAATTATAAAGCTTAAGCAATCATATTCAAATTCATTATAATTTCCGATAGAAGCATTTCTTGTTGTACACAATTAATTTCAAAGATATATATACAGACTAATTTTAAACAACTGGTCTGGTATGACTCAACATTTTGAGATACAGACTTTCAGACTTGCAAAACAATGGAACTCACAGTAAATTAAACTATTGAATAAGAGGGACTAAAACTAGTAGTATAAACGAGAGCTTACTAGTTACGCATTATTAATTATCGTAGAAGATTATGGAATAAAAAAAAATATAGAAAGAATATAAAATAAATCAAATTAATATTTTTTTTTAATTATTCATCTTATTTCAAGTTCTCTTTCTTTTTTTTTTTTTTTTTTTTTTTTTTTTTTAAATTTGTTAGAGCTATTTTAAATATTCAAGTCGCACAAATTCACTCATTGCTTTTAATTTCTTTTCAAATCAAACATTATTTTACGGAAATCTATCTTTTGTTTTTAATTTAATTATTTGGTTGATCACAAAACGCTGAAACAGAAATTACATCAAAAAATCAGAGTATCAATTGACTACCATCCTCCATAGTTCGCCAAAACTTGGTTGAAAGTCGCCGAATTAATACTGCTTAATACACAAGGCACTTACCCCATAGTTTATTCGCTGAAAGGCCTTCCATCGATGCAATGTGGGAGGGTGTTTTATATGATGATTTCTCCTTCGCGCTTTTTGACCACCATTAAACTCCGTTTCACTCACTTTACTACATTTACTCTATATTACGTTACTCTCGACTTGAATTATTTAATATAACCTTAACGAGACTTTAATTGATTCAATATTTTACTTATTTACATCCTCTTTTTTTTTTTTTAACTTGATTAGGACTTGAAATTTAAATTAAGATCAGAAAGGAAAAATATCGGCACTTAAAGATTTCGTTCAAAACGAGGTTAATTAAAAAAAAATTGTAGGAGCTTTCGAGATGGTCACTTGGAATGCGCTAAATCGGGCGACAGCAAGCAATATCCAGAATTTGGCGAAAAGACAAGCTTTGTCTGGGTCAGCAGCGGCAGAAGGTTAGGTAGGCCACTGCCTTTAAAACTTTGCCGTACAAAAAAAATCCGGTTCACCGAAGGTTAGGACAACTTTCGGGAAATGAGACACTTTGGCCGCACCGTAAGCCTTAACTTATAAACGTTGTGGCACTGCCGACGGTTAGTTGGCGGTGTCTTTTCAATGTCCGAATGCCAATTCCAGAAGGCAACGACAACCAGAAATTCGGCTGCACGTGCTCCGGCACCAGAAATGGGTATTTGAAAACTCGCCGGTTTTCCAGAAAATAATCCTCCCAAACGAAAATGTAAGGTTTCCAATCTAGGATATAGAGTAAGATGCAGATGGCGGCGGGGTAAAAATTCTAATTAACCTACATACCTGCTATAGTTTATAACCAAAGATTTGGGCTACAGTTTTTTTTCACGAGTTTTTCTCCTCAGTTTTAAAATGAAAATGAAGCCTAGCAAAAAAAATGAAGCGCGTTGCCACCTCAAGAAAAACGATAGATCATTTATCGCTATCCCCATATTATGCGTTTATCGATTGATCGATACCAATATTTTTATTTATTGATTGATCGCTACTGGCAAAGTGGCGCGTAAAGTCGTTAAGTTTAAAAATTTGAAAGTTTAAACTAGCGCACGCTACAATGTTTTTTGTGTAATTTCTTTCAGATTTAATTTAGTTCAATTAAAATATACAGGTTATTAAAAGAGCGGCGAGCATAAGAGAGATCCTTGCACAGGAAATAAAGGAGAATCTGCTTTCTGGATTGTATAGCTTAATAGAAAAGAGGGGTCGAAGCGAAGTGTGGCAATTTTTCTCAAGAATAAAAAATGAAAATGGAGATGAGCTAGTTGAACTTGTAGCCTGCAAGATGTGTTTGTCAGTTTTGAAGTTCACAGGTAGCACATCAAATTTAACGAAGCATAAATGCTACATAGTCAATGCCAGCAAAACTCAAAAATCTTCCCCGGTTGATGTGAGTTCAGAAACTAAACAGGAAGGCGTAGCTGTTGCCACTGAATGGGTTGTCAAGAACTGCCACCCATTAAAAATTATAGCAGATTCCGGACTAAACAAATTTGCATTATTTTTAATTAATGTTGGTGCAACTTATGGTCCAAATGTAGACGTGGATAAATTGTTATCACATCCAACAACAGTTTCCCGGAACATAGCAGCGATATTTGACTCGCACTTTGTTCCAATAAAAGAGGAAATTGTTAAATACAAAGTTTTTGGATACGCAATCACTAGCGATATATGGACAGATAACTTTTTAAAAGATTCATATTTATCGTGCACTGTGCGATATATGGACAGATAACTTTTTAAAAGATTCATATTTATCGTGCACTGTGCATTATGTAAAGGAAGGAGTACTTGTTGATAGACTCATGGCCATGAAATCAATGAAAGGATTGTCCTGCACAGGTGTGTTAACTTAATGAACGAGTGTACATGATTTTAATAAATTTTTCTATAACTAGGTGCATATATTCCGGCAAAAATAGGCGATATCTTAAAAAACTTTGAATGTGATCTTGAATTGGACAACCCCGTAATCGTTACTGATCGTGGGTCAAATATGATAAAAGCCTTCCACGATTTGCAAAAAATTCATTGCGTCAACCATCTCCTCAACAATGCTGTTGAAAAAGGTATTAATGCCGTACCTGAGCTGGGCTATATGGTCAGTACGTGCACCAAGCTGGTGAAAATTTTTTAAAAATCGGGAAAGAATTCATCTTTGGGATTTACGCTGAAAAGTTTTTGCCCCACTCGTTGGAACACAGTTTACTACCTGCTTAAATCAGTTGAAATAAATTGGATAGAACTGACAACAATATTAAAAGATAAGAACCAGACCAATAGAATCGAAGGTATTAACGTCAACCACTTAGGTTCCGTTGTTCAAATTCTAAAAGAGTTCGAAACAGTCTTTGAATATTCCTAACAGAAACATCGGCTTCGCCAAGCAGACTTAAACCGTGCAGGTTCATTTATACGCGTAAGTTAAACCATAATACAGTCTAACAAAAACGACGAAAAATTTGAAACCTCATGTTTTGATCTTAAAACTTTCCTGATATCCTTGAACTTAACACTTTATATCACTTAGTGTAGAATTACATACTTCTAATGTGGTCTGCTGTCAAAATAACCACATGCCGTAACTTAAATGAACTTCTTGTCTATATCTAATATTGTCAAGGAGTTAAGTATGCTTTATCCAGCCCCATGTGTTGGGCGCCAAAAATTTTATGTAACCTTCCTATTCGGCTTCTCACTGTGCGCCATAAATTTTATGCAATCCTGCTTCACGATGAGGCATCAAAAATTTTATGTAATCGGGTTTCCTATTCCAGCGAAAAAAAAATCAATCGATAACCGATAGAAGGCGGTAGGTGAATTGCAGCAGATTGAGGTCCTCTGGTTCCGTAGCTCTTGCGGGGTGGGGGGGTTGTTTGCTGAATCTCTACCTTTAATTATAAAATTTAATTTTTTAGGATCTCGACTGAAACTAACTTTAAATGAA
>JAEIFP010000368.1:0-71783 GCA_018903935.1 Drosophila insularis | reverse complement strand
CAGGTCCCGTTCAACTCGGAGTGCGGTACGGTACAATCCACACTATCCACTCCATGAGAATATTACGGGTGGAAGGTAAAGGGGAGGGGATAGGGTAGACATGGTTTTGTAAAAATGCAAAGCGTCCCAATTAATAGTAACATTCAGATTTTAATTGTTAACTAATTTCTAAACAATCATTGTTCATGGGGGCAAAACGGGGTCTCTACCGAACTCAAAGCTAAAAAGGAAACCTGGATAATGAGCTCACCTGTTATAATCGTTGTATTAAAAATCCTTGCTCACTTGCTGCTACTGGTTGTTCTTCACTCGTCTGCACACTTGCTAAGTGATTTTTCTCTAATTCTATGCCTATGCTCAAACTCACACTTGCTCTGCCTACTTATATCCTACCGGTGAAAACATACGATGCGTCTTGCGCTTTGGCACGCGTCACGATCTCTGTCCCTCTCTTTCGCTTTCGAGTTCTTTGATTTTGCATTTGGCGTTGGCATGCGGCGCAGCGGCCGATGCTAAGAGATTGAATTGTAAGGTAACTCAACATTATTCCTATTTCAAACATAATTTTGGGCGTATTTCAACCTTACTTCTAAATCCAAAAATGACTTAAATTACTAATGTCTTGCATAGTAAAATTTTTAAAGGAAATTTTACTCACGACTTTAGTCTAGGTTTCACATAGGTTTCCGTTGTAATCTTTGGGCCCAAGATAACGTTGAGTTTGCTACATAAAGGACAATGAAATATACTCGATAGGTTCATAAGATCAAACAAATTAAGTAGGATTCTTAACTAAAGATTAATTTAATACTATAAAAAGATTTAAAGGCTCATGAGAGAAAATGAATTAAATTTAATTTTTCCATACATTTCCTTTGCATAAGAAACTGAGTGTTAAGATTGATTCCAATCAAACAATAAGAGTCCAAATTTTATAGATTATAAGAAAGGCTGACAGAATTTAACACTCTATTTGTACATGTTGGGGTTACTCTTAAGACGGTTTTTATATTTTTAATTGGCCTATCAGCGACATGTGCGTGGTAGCGTATTTACGTGACCATATGACAAACGACTAATTTCTCATCAGTCTAGGCAGCTCCCTCTCAACCCGAAGTATGTAGATTCTATGTTTCACTGTCACTGTATGTGAACCATGTGGCGTTCGTCCCATTAGCTTTTGCAACTCCAGATACGAAATCCCTAGGCCTAGGCTTTCTTAGCGCTAGAAATCATATCGGTTTCTCGTTAAGACTGATTTAGTTTATCGGGTCAGGGAAATATAACCTCACTCAAATATAAAATTAAGAAAGTCGTCTCGCCGACTTTGGTATACCATACACCAGTAAAAAAAAAAATTTAAATTTATAATGACAAATGCATTTTCGTATTTTAAAAAAATCTGTTCACATGCTTTTTACAAGCATATCTTAGTACTTCGCTCACTCAAGCATACGAGTACCCTAGCGCCCCCACCAGCCAACGTCCAACTCCGGCCATATGGAGAAACGTTTATATGCATAACTTGGCTATTTTTAGTCCGATTCTGATCAAATTTGGTGTTTTGCTTGAAAGTAGTATTTATTAGTTTTTTTTATTAGATATTTAAGTGTGCTAAATTTGATTGCACAAGGTAGATAGTCGAGTTTTTTTCAAATTACGGGGTCGGAAAGGGGCATGGCAAAATCTTTTCACATAAATATAGTGCGTATTTACTAAGCAAATATACATACCAACTATGGTGTCTCTAGGTAGAATAGATTTTGAGAAAATCGGTAGGGGGCGTGGCTGAAATTTGAAATAAACTTGATCACTCTACATACTACACGAGTCCACATACCAAATTTGGTGGCTCTAGCTCTTATAGTCTCTAGGTGTTCATACAGACGGACAGACGGACATGGCTAGATCGTCTCGGCTGTTGATGCTGATCAAGAATATATATACTTTATGGGGTCGGAAAAGCTTCCTTCTGCCTGTTACATACATTTTGGCGACTTTAATATACTATTTCACCCTATGGGTGTATGGTATAATCAAAATCAAACGCTTTGGGATCAACATTTAACGAGTATGTAAATGCAAGTTTTCCGCAGAAACTTTACGTTGAGCAAATTCTCTCAAAACTTTAATGCCAAATTAGCGCCTAAATTCATGTTCTATTTGTAGGGTAAATATTTGCTCATAAAGCCCTTTTAATGAGCACATGGAAATACCCCCTTAGCTACGCCCTCTTTCAAACTACGATTAGAGAGGTCTGCGGAGATCTCGCACCACCATGTGGTATTACTGTACTCAAAGCTGAAACTCAACCATGCAATTAAGTTGACAATGATCTTATCTTATCTTATCAGCGTGACCGTTCTCTTATTTGCTCATCATAAAAGCGCGGTTGATTTAAAAAAAGGAAAATGGGTAAATATTCGAAAGGAAAAATCCGGTCACTGCACGTTAAAACAATTTTTATTTAGTTAAGTCTGAAAGTCTGAAAAATTGGCACGCGCTTAAGGTTGCGAAATTCGAAAATAAATAATCCAATGAAAAACAACGACGACCTGAAGATTCTCCGGATGGGTGGGTCAAGAGCCACCTCACTAATTAAGCCATGCGGGAAATGCGTCATGCAGCGATATGATTCTTGCTCAATGCAATCAGTTACGATAGTAAGATGGTAACAGTTGAGCAACATTTTTTAAAGATGAATTTAAATTTAATTAAAGACATCATGCCGCTTAAATTGGCTTTCGACATCTTAAATATGAACGAAAGGTGATTTCCTATTAATTTTAGGTAAATACACGAGAAAGTACTTTCACACGTTGCAGAGAACGCACTTTTTTTGCGCTCAGCAAATTTAATTTATTGTAACGTTTTAAAACTTTTGAAACACCAAAGTGCATTTTTGGTATCCGATTTTAATTTTCATTTCGCGCTTGCTTACAGTCGTTCTTGTGCACAAGCAAAATACAATCTTAAACAACTAAGGTAGTATAAATAATATGGTTTTGTCACTTATTAATTGTTCGTTGCTTTATTTATTTGATCTGATCGCTTTGGATTATGCTTACGAACTGACTCTCTGTCGCAGACAGAGTAGTTAAAGAGTTAGATATTCAACAATAAAGAGAGCATCTTCGCTTGCAAGGCAGAGCGAGAGACGCTTTATGAAATCAGAGAGTGAGGAATCTATAT
The DNA here is from genome assembly GCA_018903935.1 of Drosophila insularis. Taxonomy (NCBI): domain Eukaryota; kingdom Metazoa; phylum Arthropoda; class Insecta; order Diptera; family Drosophilidae; genus Drosophila; species Drosophila insularis. Next base: position 68,591 of record JAEIFP010000368.1, on the reverse strand, counting down.
CCATAGTTATAACGGTGCTTAAACAGTGGTTGCAATACGACTGTTTCTTATGCTTTGGACACTGGGCCTACTACAACTCGGCCGTCCTGACTTTAAGATTGTCCTCAATCTCTGCTTTACCTTATTATTCTGACGAACTTTGTCATGTAACGTTAACATATATATTTAAAATATTTACAATTATATTCTGAAACCTAGTACCGATGTATATATATATATAGTTTGCTAACAATTTCCACTATTTACTTATTTATCCAATGTCTTATATTCTGAGCACTCCAGACGCCTTGATAAGGATTGCGCGATAACTGAAATCCATCCACATCTTTTATTAAAAACCTGTCATATTTCCAAATTTTTGCTATCATATAAGGCCCTTTATTTTCTGTATTAACTTTCTCGTTATTCCTGCGGTACTATCAAAATTTTTAACCATTATATAATCACCCTCTTTATATTCCGGTGAAACTTTCTTTTTATTGTTATAGTATTTTTTATTATCGGCCTGAGCTAACCGTTGATTTAATTCTGCCTGTTTTCTAATATTTTCTACATTTCTGTCACTGACTTCACCTAATTTTGTCACTTTGTCTAACTTTTTCAAAGCATCTCTGCAGGTCATTTTTTGATGCTACGATGTTGTGTATTGTTTAACGAAAATTTGACTTTTTCGATGACCACATCCCAATACAATCCATTCTCAGGTTCGGTGAGTTTTGCAATCATAGGTCCTAAACTTCTATTGATCCTTTCCACTTGTCCATTTGCTTGTGGCGACCCCGAGCTATTTTTATATGTTTTATATTCGCTTCTTTCATGAAATTTTCAAATTCTCCCGATGTAAAACAACTGCCTCGATCCGATATTATACATTTCGGTCTACTATATGATCGAAAATAATCTCCTAATGCTTTAATGACCTGTTTAGTGTTTGTAGTTTTCGTGGTGTATAATCTAACAAATTTCGTAAACGCATCTACAACAACTAAAATATGCTTCTTTGATCTTCCTGAATCTACCGGTCCATAATGATCAATGTGAACTGTATCAAAGGGCTTATTTACTTTCGGTATACTATGCAAAAGACCATCTCCCTTTCCTGTTTTCGGTGAATACGCTATACATTTCAAACAATTTCTTATATGTTTTATTGTCTTCTACTTCATATTTGGAAACCAGTACCCTCTTCCTATTGCTTCTATTATTTTGTCCCTGCCAATACGCCCTAATTCGTCGTGATATTTATATAATACATGCTTTTCCATATCTTCCGGTACATAAAATACAACCCTTCTATGATTTGTTTTCCTATATAATATACCATTCCGCATTTCGAATAGTTTGTGTTCCCTTTCTTGGCAAATAACTAAATTCGTTTCAAAACTATTAGCTTCTGTGATCATAATGTTTGTGTACCTACTCAACGCATCTACATGTTGCATTTGTTTTCCAGATCTATGCACTAGCTCGTAACAGTATTCCTGTAATTCTAACGCCCATCTAGCAATTCTTGGATTAAGCTCTACTTTATTTAAAGTCAAAGTCACAGAATTACAATCCGTTAGTATTCTAAAACGTTTTCCTTGTACATAAATTCTAAACCTGCGTAACGCGTATATTATTGCTAGTGTTTCTAGCTCAAAACTGTGATATTTCGCCTCAGTTACTGTAGTGCGTTTGGAAAAATAAGAAATTGGGTGTAGCCGCTTATCCTCTTTTCTTTGAAACAAACCGTAAAGCACTGGCATCACAGTATATTTCAGTTTCATCGTTAGGATTATTGATAGCTAATACAGGTGATTTCATCAATTTCTTTTTTAAATTTAAAAAACAATTCAACTCATTTTCCCCAAATTTAAACTGTTTATCCTTCTTTAACAAATCATACAACGGTTTGGCTGCTATTGAAAAATCTTTAATGAATCTCCTAAAATAGGAACACAAGCCTAAAAAGCTGCTTGCGTCTTGTCTGGCACTGGATATTTTTTTATTGCTTCTAAACCCTTTTCATCCGCCTGTATTCCCTCTTCTGTGATTAAATATCCTAAATATTTTACACTAGCTTGCATAAACTCGCATTTGTCCATTCTAAGCTCTAATTTGTTCCGCACTAATCTCTTGAATACTTCTTTTAACGTTTCTAAATGTTCCTCAATATTTTTGCTGGCAATCATTATATCATCCATATATAGAATAATTTTGTTTTCAATAATCATGTCATCAAAAATGCTGTATGTAAACCGTTCAAACTCATGCGGTGCATTTTTTAACTCCATTGGCATCCTAAGGAATTCATACTGGCCTAATGGTGTTACAAACGATGTAAATTTAACCGACTCCTTGTCCATGAACACATGAAAATATCCATTTTTAAGATCCAATTTTGTGAATACTTTCTTTTGTGCTAAACGATCCAGGAGATCATCTATTAATGGCTATGGATAGTTATCTTTAGCCATACTTTTGTTCAATTTTCTAAAGTCTATACATAAACGCAAATATCCTGTTTTCTTTTTGGTCAAAACTATCGGCGATGCATATGCTGAATTACTGGGTCTTTTAAATAATCATCTATTAATATCTGTAATCTGAAGGGTTTCGTATTTTCAAGAGTTATTTTCATTTCACATTTGAAATCTGGATTCTCTGGTCTGTTCTGCCAATATAGCATTCTTCTAACTGTTTGATAAACTTACATCGAGTCCTAAAATCAACAGTTTCACCGATGTTGTATACAAGTTCTTCTTTTGCATATTCTAATACATTGATTTCTAACATTTCTTTCTCAAAATTTTCTACCAACACATTTCTAATATTAATTTCTACATCTTCCCTTTTCTCTCCTTTATCTACATTACTAACAATTTTTCTCTCATCTTTTTTATCAACTTGACATTCTATTCCGTTTTCATTTTTCAGCATTTTATCTAAATAATTTTCCTGATTTTTTAACAAGTTTTGACTTTCTATTCCGTTTTCATTTTTCAGCATTTTATCTAAATAATTTTCCTGATTTTTTAACAAATTTCGCTCGCATTTTTCCAACGTAATCATTTTCAACGCGTCTGGATTGATTTCTAAATTACATTTTTTCATAAAATCTCTACACAATACTAAATCGCTACTCACAGGTTCGTCAGGCACAACCATTACATCAAAATAAATTTTTATTGAATTTTTGAAAACATAACATTGTATTTTTCCAAAAATGTGTAATGGACTTTGATTTAGCCCGCAAAAGTTATCAAAATTATCATTTAGCTGCACATCTTTAGGCAGTTTTGATGTTTTTATAAACGAAATGGCACTGCCCGAATCTATGAGGCACTCTGTAATTATTGGTTTATGAATTTAGTCTCTTAAAAATAATTTAATATATCTTACATAATTGTTTACTTCGTCCTTTGGCTTCTTCCTTTGCTGGCACTGCCCTATGAGGTGCTCCTTGGCGTGTAGCCATTGTAGTGCATTGCTCTTAAGTTTTCCAACGCATAGCAAATGACATTGATTCTCGCTGAGTTCACACAATGCAGACGCATTATTTAATTGTACAATCCAATTTTGAACGTCTGGTTCGTCATTATATTCCAGCAGCATTTCCTAAGTCCAATTATTTATTTTCTGCTCAGCTACTCTGGTCACATTGTTTGCATGGCGTCGACGCGTCTATTGCTGTCTCGCTTTTGCATGGCGTCGCCGCTTGCGACTGCGATATGCAAACTTTATAGAAGTTTCTTGGCTTCTTTTATTTCGTTGCGTAGTCCCTCTAACATAACATACTTTCGGTTATTTAATCATGTTGTTGCTGTTGTTGTGACTTTGTACCAACGCCGCTTGTACATGTAATGACATCGGCATCTGGTATTGGAGCTACTGGAAGATCTCCACGTACATCCTCCGGAATTTCCAGTAGTCTGCCTATTAGCTCCGTCTTGGAACCCTTGGTGCCCATTCCCAATGCCACCAGCCAATTTTTTAGGCTTGCTGTAGAAATTTTGTTTAAATCTTCCGTCATTTTATGGATTTTTGAACCACTTTTGATATTATGGTAGTATAAATAATATGGTTTTGTCTTTTATTAATTGTTCGTTGCTTTATTTATTTGATCTGATCGCTTTGGATTATGCTTACGAACTGACTCTCTGTCGCAGACAGAGTAGTTAAAGAGTTAGATATTCAACAATAAAGAGAGCATCTTCGCTTGCAAGGCAGACCGAGAGACGCTTTATGAAATCAGAGAGTGAGGAATCTATATCCATAGTTATAACAGTGCTTAAACAGTGGTTGCAATACCACTGTTTCTAATGCTTTGGACACTGGGCTTACTACACAACATAAATTGTAACCTTCAACAGAACTTGCATTAGCGGTCTTGTAGTTTTGCCTTTTCTTTTGCTCTGGTGTTCTTCCATCTTACCGTTGCAACTAACTCCCGTGCTCTAGCGTATAAATTGAAGTTGCATGTGTTCAATTTGACGAACTCTTTCGCTCTTTCATATTTCAGTTTGGTTACGCTGTCATCTTTTGCCTTCACGCGATTCAGTGATACGTGTTTTTGTGTGTATTGTTGGAAATACCATACGTTTCTGTTTGCTGCCCTGTATTATTTGTTACCCCTGGTCATATTCATTGTACTAAGCTATGAATATGATAAGTTATCGATATGAGATACGGAATGTGGAATTATGGAACTCCATAGGTGAGACGAGGCCTACGGAAGCGAATGCGGTTGCTGCGTGGAATGCACAGAAACAGAAAGCGTTGTCCACTATGTGTGAGTGTAAGATCGTCTCAGATGGTTCACCTCAAAAATTGTGCTACAGCAAAGGAAGGAGCCAAGCGGACCCATTCGGAGGGTGTCGCTATATAAAAAGTTGCCGCTGAGAGAGGACAAGATGAGCGACTATCTCAATATGTTCTCTAAAACCTGCTGAAGTGAAAAGAAGACGAACTAGTGGTGATCATATTACTTTCGAGTTTCGAGGAATATTGCGATGGAGACACAAGATAGTCTTCCTTCGTTGGACAGTCTCAGGATTAAGTTGGTGGAAAAAAGGGAGTAGTAAGTAGAAAGTAACAACCCCAGATGGGCAACGGGTGTACCAGGCAAATGCGCGAAGAAAACCAACTCTTAAAAATAAGTCTCTGGTGGATATAGAGTGCTATAGTTGTGGGCATCTAAAAGAGGGACTGCCCAAAGTTTCAAGAAAAGCCAAGGGTAAATCGGTAATTACAACATCGATCGTATACAATTCTAGCTGCGGCATAGGCAGGAAATCTAGATGCTTCGGTAGGCGCAGTATGTTTGCGAATTATGGCGTTTTGATCCGTATTTAAAGGATCATGGAATTGTGCGTCTGTTAACGGTTCCATATAGCTCTCAACGAAATAGAGTGGCTGTAAGCAAACCGGACGCTTATCGAGATGGCAAGATGTTTGCTTTTACACGCGGATATGGAGGAGTTTCTCTGGTCAAACCAGATCACCAACAATAGCTTTAGTTGGTATGACGCCTTATGAGGCATGGACTGTAATAAAATTCAATGTGCAGGGTATGCGAATTATTGGATTAATAGCAGTCGCATTAGATAAAAGACGAATCAAGATTCAGGCCAAGGGCAGAGAATATTTGAATCTTCTTGTGGACGATTCAAAAATTAACAGCAGGTGTTGAGGCTAAGCAAAGCGATATATGGATAAAACAAGCAGGAAGGGAGTGGAATGCCAAGTTGAACGCAGCGCTATGTGATCTTGGATTCACTTCTTGCAAGAACGAGCCGTGCCTTTATCAGCAGGTACAAAAGGTAGGCTTATCGTACACAGGGTACGTCTTTTTTTTTTTGGATGGTGGTCCGATTTCATGCTAGATCGAAACACATTGACATCATACATCATTTCGTTCGAGAAGTTATATCAACTAAGGAAATGGTAGCTGATACATTAACGAAAAATTTGTCTAAGCAAATACATAATCATTTTGTAGGTAGAGGTCCTGCCTAATCTTGATGAATCTCTGGTTCAACTCCCGCTGGTGACTTTTTTTTTCGTTTTGGTTTTGTAATAATTATTTTTTTCTAGGTCTATTTTTAATTGGTTACCTTTTTTATGCCTTCATAAAAATAGAAATGTGTTTTAAAATAATACAAATAAAAATTCACGTAATCCTCGGAACTCTTGCTACTTTTACTAACTTCTGAATGCTCAATATACAGCTTCTTTATTTCCTCAAAATCCTGTTCCTCTAATATATCAATTACCATTTTATAAATTTTCTCCGGATTGTTACGGATTTTTCCGAAATAGTATTTGGTGTCTGTTCTGTTGACAAATTATTCTCTTGAATGAGTTTATCAAGATGCAATAATGCTCCTTTAATTGTAATTTTTAAATCATCAGAATCCAAATTAGATAAAAAATTAATTTTACTGTCAATAAGAAAAAGCTTACGCTCATAATAAGCTATATTTGTACTCATTATGGGCTTTTTAATGTTATTAAAGAAATAAGAAACAATATAAAAAGCAGGAGAAATACATGACAACCGTTATATGCATGACAAAAACGAAAAAAACCAAAACGAAAAAAAAATCAAAACTATCAAAAAGTCAGGAGCGGAAGTTGACCAGGGATTCATCAAGATTAGGTAGGACCTCTACCCACTAGGCCGCCGAGCTGCTTGAAGTCTACACGGCGTTTTACCTATAAGTCACCGAAGCTATAGCTTTAAACGCGATTTATTAGTAAAATATAGAATAGTGCGCCGAAATATTTCACACAGTTTCAAATGGCGGGGTATTCTACAACATATCAAAAATTCATCCAAATCGGTGATTCGCATACCTGAAGTTCCCCTTGTAAGATAGAAATTGTAGTTGGCATTCAGAATCGTATTGAGGAAGGGTGTTGAAAGTACCATACGTTTCTTTTTGCAGTCCTGTATTATTTGTTACCCCTGGTTATATCGATTGTACTAAGCTTGTAACTCATCGGTATAAGATACTCTGTAACTTTGAATATTGTATCCTCTTCCTTTTGAACATTTGAAAGTGTGTGGACACTCAATAAAGATAAACTTTTATTTAAACGCAATCCAATCGATCTTCAACATGTATCATAAGTGTATTCTTGTACTTTTTATTATTAAGTTGTGAAGGCTTAAACTGCACATAAGTCAGTATATTTTCATACACATTTTTTGTTACATTTAAAATTTTATTTTCTTCTTTTTATACCTTTGCAAAGGGTATTATAAATTAGGTAAGATGTTTGTAACGCTTAGATCAGCATGAGAAGCTGAGTCGATATAGCCATGTCCGTCTGTGCGTATGCTTTTTAGAGAGCCGGGTTAGAAGTTTATATACACTTTATACATACCAAATTGTAGAGGTAGCCGAGCATATAAGGATAAGCGATCCATTACGAAAGGGCTCAGAGAAAAAGTACACTATCCACAAATTTCTTTTTTGAACTTAGGCAATCTTAAATGCCAGTTAATTTTACTCCGTATACTTTACATGTTGATTTTTTATACCCTTGCAGAGGGAATAATAAAATTGGTCAGATGTTTGTAACGCACAGAAGGAGACGTTTCGGACCCCATAAAGTATATATATTCTTGATCAGCAAGAGAAGCTGATATAGCCCCTTCTGTGCGTATGCGTTTTACTCAGCCATCTTAAGAGATATCGAGCTGAAATTTTCAGTGCTAGTTTTTACCGTAGGCAGATCAAGATTAAAAATCTTTAGGATCGGACCACTCTATCATATAGTTGCATACGAAAAGTAATAGTTGAAAAACATCAGATCCCAAAATTTCAATCTGATCGGATAAATAGAACACAAGTTACAGTCAATATAAATCGTCACTGCGCAACTGCTGCCTTCTACGTCATTGCTCGAATCATCAGAGCACACGCATGAACACATACAGTCGCATTCCCGCCTCGCATTTGCATCCTTTGTGGGTGTGGGTGAGATATTTTAGGAATTTCTCCCGTTCCTTCGCCAATTTTCTTTGCGCCTGATAGCATCAGCTGTTTAGTAGTGTTGTTCAACGTATCAGGACACAGCTGATACGTAAGCTTACAACCCCTAACAGCACACATAAGCGATGCATACTTCTAGGCTGTACCTAAACGAACGGTGGAATTTTTAAATTGGGGAATCTACCGGCAAACACAATACTAAGATTGATAACGGCTCAGTAATTGGCATCTGCCGCCATGGCAATGGCATTCCAATGGTGTATGAAGAGGATGGTCAAAAGGCTTCTGCTCGGCGAGTTTTAATACCGCCAGAACAGCCAATCCAATGGTGAACTCCAACCGCTTAGACGCCCGATCCGAGCGAAGAGATTGCCCCTCAGCAGGCGGTCACGGAGAAGAAGACCTAGGTATTCTACTCCGGTCAATGGTAAAAAAGTCAGGTGAGCTGGCTAGGGCACTGAGAAACGCCAGATATGTCAACAACGACATGAATGACCAAGCACATAGAGTCTTTGCGCGAAACAAGTCTGCGCTCTCAGCATTCGCAGACGTCAAAAAAAAAGAAGAGTACCATTAATGTGCAGACACAGTGGACACCACAGAAAAGCAGCAGGACAAAATCTGCAGACCGGAAAGCTTCGAACAACCGTACACGGAAATATAAGACCCAAAGCAATGCACAGCAAGCTCACAAAGCCTCAGCTGCTATAGTCCACCCTGAGTGGAAAACTAAAGCAAAAAGAAGGGCTCAATCGAAGCACAGACCAGATGCTATAATTCTTCGCTGAAGGTGTCTCGTATAGCAATATGCTTAAAATGGTAACCAAAAGCCAAAATGAGAAAATGAAAGCCGTGGGCGGTAATGTTAACAAGGTCAGGCGCACAGCGAATGGGGACTTACTCCTCGAGCTTAACAAGGGAAGAGCAGATAACCTACAGAAGATTAAAGAGGATGTTGGCAATGTGATGGGCGCCACCCGTCGAAACCCGCGCTCTCACAGACATTACAAGGCTGGCAATACTGGACCTAGATAACGAGATAACTGTGGAAGAGATAGTTGCAGCCTTTTCTACAGAGTAGAAAATCGATCTGGGGCCAGGCGCTGTCAAAAGTCTCCGACCATCATACCGTTAAACCCAGAAAGCGGTCATATGCGTTCCGACGACAACCGCAGAGACAATCCTTAAGGCAAAAATGATCACAGTGGCATGGTCGGTATGCCGAATCAGAAAAAATAATGATCCAGTTAGGTGCGAACCATTCAAGGCCAGAACTAAAAACAACAGCTTGCATCGGCAAGATTTCCTACCATCGATAAAGACTACAAGTCCGAAACGTTGAACGTGCAGGCTTTTTCAACATTAATTGAAAGAGCCCAATTCTCGCAAAGCTCTGCTGGCGTGATGGCCGAACAGCTCTATAGCAACCTGGACGCAGCCTGCAGTGCCAGCATGACGCAAATAAAGAATTACAGAAGACATCATCAACCTGTATTCTGGTGGAGCAGCGACATTGGTGACATTCGCAGGAAATGTTTCACAGCAAGGCGGCGCTGTATAACAGCGTGAAGGAGGACGGATGGTTCCTGGACACTGTTTCACGAAGAGTATAGTGTAGCCAGGAAAACTCTAAAGCTGGCAATCGCACGCTCAACACAGGAAGCTTTTCTGAGACTTTGCGACTCAGCAGATCGTGACCCCTGGGGACGGGCATATAAAATCGTGGTTAAACGAATATACAGTAACAAGAAGACTGCACCACTGAAATACGAGGAGGCAGTCAAGGTAGTAGACTTCCTATTTTCTACCACGATCGAAACGCTTTCTCAGAGATGCACAGTTCTAGTTGAACACTATGAAATAGAACCTGTAACATGTGACGAAGTCCTCGTCATTGTCATGTCTCTTGAGCCCAACAAGGCCACTGGCCTGGTTCAACGGAAAGCTTCGAACAACCGTACACGGGAATATAAGACCGAAAGCAATGCACAGCAAGCTCACAAAGCCTCAGCTGCTATAGTCCACCATGAGTGGAAAACTGTGGAGGCTAAAGCAAAAAGAAGGGCTCAATCGAAGCACAGACCAGATGCTATAATTCTTCGCTGAAGGTGTCTCGTATAGCAATATGCTTAAAATGGTAACCAAAAGCCAAAATGAGAAAATGAAAGCCGTGGGCGGTAATGTTAACAAGGTCAGGCGCACAGCGAATGGGGACTTACTCCTCGAACTTAACAAGGGAAGAGCAGATAACCTACAGAAGATTAAAGAGGATATTGGCAATGTGTTGGGCGCCAAGTTTGAAACCCGCGCTCTCACAGACATTACAAGGCTGGCAATACTGGACCTAGATAACGAAATAACTATAGAAGAGATAGTAGTAGCCTTCTCTACAGAGTTGAAATCCGATCTGGGGCCAGGAGCTGTAAAAAGTCTCCGACCATCATACCGTGAAACCCAGAAAGCGGTCATATGCGTTCCGACGACAACCGCAGAGACAATCCTCAAGGCAAAAAAGATCACAGTGGCATAGTCGGTATGCCGGATTAGAAAAAATAATGAACCAGTTAGGTGCTACAAGTGCCCTGGTTTCTGAACACAGTTTCACGAAGAGTATAGTGTAGCCAAGAAAACTCTAAAGCTGGCAATCACACGCTCAAAACGGGAAGCTTTTCTGAGACTTTGCGACTCAGCAGATAAACGAATATACATATATACAATATGGGCTGGAATCTATTCCCAATAGCGCATTAAGGTTGGCAATGGTACTACGCCCCGACCCATTTGCTGAAACATATTCGCAATGTCTGCGTGAAGGAGTGTTTCCCAGAAGGTGGAAATCGCAAAACCTTGTGCTAATCCCAAAGCCAGGGAAACCAACAGAGGAGGCATCGGCATCGTCACCGATTTGTCTAGTCGACTTCATGGGTACGGTGCTCGCGAAACTTATATATAATAGACTGAATGACGCGATTCATGCTGGAATCGATCTATCTCCAAATCAATATGGATTTCGGAAGACGCGTTCTACCACTGGTGCAATAAATAAAGTCGCAAATATTGCCTCGAACGCCATAGATGGCATCCGGTGGAAGGGAGGCAATAAGAAATATTGCCTAGTGGTAACCTTAGACATCAAAAACGCCTTTAACTCTGCAGACTGGGGATGCATTCTAGATTCCATAAGCCACTTCAACTGCGATATGCCACCTCAGCAGGACCAGAAGTACGCAGTGTGAACGCAGGAGTCCCACAAGTGTGCGGTCTTGGGCCCTCTGTTATGGAACACTATGTACGATGGATTTCTAAGGCTAAGTATGCCACAAGGGTGAGAAGTTATTTATTTATTTATTTATTTACGTCAACTAACACAACAGTCGACGAAAAAGCTTAAGCTAAAGACAGATAGTAATTAATTGAAGAAGATAGCTTAGCTATATACACAACTAAACATACCCGACCCGGTGGAGGTGTTTTATTTGCATAAGGTGCCAGCTATGCCCCGATTCACAGCCAATGTGGTCAGGGATGAGTTGGAGCCAATCCAAGTCCAGAATATTTTCATTGGTTTCGCTGTAGATGATTAAAAAGTATAGCGCGAAGAGAAGTGACAGAAAGATGAGGAGAAATTAGGTGAGAAAGGTTGTTAAAAGATTGGCAAAGAACACGAAAAGGTTCGTGAAGAGAGTAGTTAGTCAGACATCTACTAAGGTAAATAGGAAAAAAGTTTCTGGTCCGACGTGAGGAACACAAAAATATAGCGTACCTAGTAAATTAGTAGAAATGACTTCGCCGTTGACTAGTTTATGGAGAAAGAGATTGCCAAAAACGATTAATAAGATTAATAAGAAGAAGTCTGTCAGAATAAGAAGGTAGGCGAAGACTCGGGTCCCAATTAAGACCGCGTAACGCAAACTTAAGGAATTGCTTCTGTACCGATTCGATACTACGCTGGTGAACATCATATTCCACACTGGCGAGCAATATTCGAGAATGGGGCGAACTAACGAAGTGTATAAAACCTTTGTTACATAGGGATCATCAAATTCTTTGGCCCAACGTTTAATAAAGCCAAGAAGGCTGCATGCTCTATTGACAATTGAGGCAATATGAACATTAAATGAAAGTTTTGGGTCAAACATAACGCCTAAAGGATGGTACACAATCTAACAGAACAGACTTAATGGAGTAATGAGCTAGGAACGGAGACAAACGACTGAAAGTCATAAAAGAACACTTAGAGGCATTAAGGTGTAATTTATTAATGTGGCACCAATCACAGAACGCATCGAGATCAGATTGCAGGTACTGTTGGAAAGAAGGATCATTATAGGAATAACAAATCTTGACGTCATCCGCAAACATGAGCACGCGTGAGTGAACCAAGGCCAAGAGTAAATCATTTATAAACAGGGTAAATAACAGTGGGCCCAGATGACTGCCTTGGGGTACACCTGACGTAACTTGAATAGTTTTAGATATTGAGGAACGAAAAGACACCTTTTGGGTTCTGCCAATAAGATGCGACTTTAACCAAGCCAACAGTTTCGGGGAAAAACCCCTGATGTTAAGTTTCGCGAGAAGCATAGAATGTTCAACCGTATCGAAAGCCTTACTAAAGTCAGTATAAATATCATCAGTTTGACACTTTTTACGGAAGCCATGGTGTACAAGGGTAGTCAATTCTAAAAGGTTAGTAAGCGACGAACGACCTTTCATGAGGCCATGCTGACAAGGAGAAATAGTGGATCTGGATAGGTGTTGAAGGGAAGACGTAATAATTTTCTCAAACAGCTTTGGTATTGCCGAAAGTTTGGCAATGCCACGGTAGTTAGAAACATCCGATTTGCTACCCTTTTTAAAAAGCGGAATAATAAAAGACTCCTTCCAAATATCGGGAAAGCTACAAGTCTCACTCGATATAAATAATAACCGAGATAAAGGCTTAGATAGGGAAATCGAACACATTTTAAGGATGCAACTAGGTATATTATCAGGACCGGGAACGAAGGAAGACGTCATAGATGACAAGCTAGAGATAATACAGTCTTCAGTAATACTAGAAAAAAACATACAATTTAAATGTGGGATTGAAAAGGGGTAGGTTGTGGGATCCGAAACAGTAGTAGAATAAATCGACTGAAAGAATTTAGCAACAGATCTGCAATATCTGAGTCATTAAGTCTGAAGGTGGAAGGTAGTACATTAGAGCGTCTTTTGGAATTAACAAAGTTGTAAAATCTTTTTGGGTTCTTATAAAATTCAACCTTACAGCGAACGATATAATTATTGTAGCATTGAGTGTTTAAAAGACAAAATTGAGATTTGGCTATACAGTAATTTGCATAGTCAAGTCGCGAACCAGTTTTTTTAAATCTTTTAAAATATCTCGATTTAATATTGCGGAGATTAGAGAGCCTACTTGTGAACCAGACTGGCGCGCTGGAGCAGCTCGGTAGAGACATTCACATAAGGAACGCATTTATCAATTAGAGAATTAAGAGCAGAGTAGAAAAACTTCACTGCACAATCTATATCGCAGCACTCAAATAGAAATGACCAATCAAAAGAGAAAATAAAGCTATTAAGAAGATTGAAATTTGTTTTACGAAAACATCTACGACGAGAATTTGCGATGTTATTAAGTGATTTAGTAACGGAATTGTAAGAAATAGTAACTTCAATGGTAGGGTGATAAGGATCTTCAGGTTTCACTAGGGGCTGTGTTCGGGATACAGCACTAACAGTGGGATCAGGAACAAAAACAAGATCAAGGATTCTTTTAGAAGAGTTAAGGAAAGAATTCAACTGATATAGCGACATTCAAGTAGGCAATCAAGAAAAAACATGTTGAGATGAAGGAATTAAGGAAGATAGATTATCATCAACAAGCCAAGAAATATTAGGCAAGTTGAAATCACCTAAAACTATAAGGAAATCACGATCTTTAAGACAATTAAAAATAGTTTGCAAAGCATCAGCATGGTGCATATAGGGTCATGATATCAAAAGCTGGAGGAATATATAAACAAGAAATATATAAGCTATAGTTGGAACATGTAACTTCGACGCAAATAAACTCAACACCTAAGGGCACGACACTTGAACACAGATTCGAGTTAACAGCAATGAGTACTCCACCGCCACGACGACCAACACGATCAAGCCTATAAGAAATAAAGTTATTAGAAAGAATTTCATTATCCAAAACAGAGGAGTTAAGCCAAGTTTCAGAGAAAGCTAATATGTCAGCCGAAAAGGTTTGGCTATCACAGAACAGGTTCGAGAGCTTGGTAAGAAGTCCTCTTACATTTTGATAATGAATGCAAAGACTAGACGTTATTAGTTTTTTGAAGCAGAAGATAAATTAGGAAGGTGGACAGGAAACGGACGGGAGCGCTTATTGGGCGCAAACTCGTGTACAACTAGGCCCTCTGGCCAGAAATTAGTGTCAACCATAGCCATAAAATACTCATTTGGTACTGTAATTTTAAAAGAGGAGATTTCGCGAGGCCTTGAAAACTTAAACTTTTGAATTCAAACCTTAGCAGGGCATATATTACCAATGTAAGCTGCCACAGACGACTCAGAAGTATCTGGAGCAAGCCTAGAGATAAATAATTGTTTGCGATGAGGCACTACAGTTAGTGGAGGCGGAGGAGCATTGGGATCCGCAAGTGATTGAGAGCCAGCATGATCCTGTGATTGATCAGAGTTCCCGTGAGGGGATAGATTGAGGTACACCAGGGCTTGTAATGGGTACTTCAATCTGAAAAGAAGAGCAAAACAAAGAGAGGCGAAAGTAAAATGGAACATGTAATAGAATTTTTTTTGGGGTTTATGGGGAGACAAAGTTTTTTTTTTTTTTTTATTATTTAAAAAAAAAAAATTAAAATAAAAAAAAAAAATAAATGTACACTAATTTTACATTGTTTGTTTGTTTTTTTGGTTTTTTTAAAAAAAAAAAAAATAAAAAAAAAAATCCTATACATACGCCAAAATTAAGCTGCTGGCTGGCACAAGATGGGCAAGGCATTAAGCCAAGCCAGGCTTACACAAACCAGAATTTGTCGTAGTCGCGGCCATTGAGGCCAGCACATTTTAAAAAAAAAAAAATTATAGAACCAAAAAGATATTTTTCTTTATTTTTATTATTAAAAAGATTAAAATTCTTGAAAGAAGGAAAAAAACAAGCCATTAAACGCCAAAAGGAACACAAGGCAAAAATATATACAAAATTTAAAATTTAAATACAAAGCACTAAATAATTATCGATATAAAATCAATAAAAACAAAAAAAAAAAAAAAAAAAAATTAAAAGCCAACTTTGAGGGGGGGGGTTAAAAAAAGTAATTACGGGGGAGAGAAGCGGAGCACAACAAGAGGGAAGGGAAAACAACAAAAAAAAAAAAAAAAAAAACACTAGCACTGATGGTATGACGGAGCGGGAGAGGGAGCAACTACAGAAGCAATGACGAGAGAGAAAAGGGAAAAAAAATATATAAATATAAAATGCACCAACCACTAATCACGAAAGAAACTAGTTAATTTGTCAAATTCTGCAAATAAAACACACGGGTCTCAAGCAAATCACAACAACGAAAATGTAAACAGTCTAAGCACAATTAAAAATTGAGAGAAAACAATAAATATTGATAAAAACTCAGGAGCTATGAAAAAACACGACCTTCAGGTCAGAGAGCAGAAGCTTTTTGATATGCAGACGACGTCGCACTCGTAGTTGTTTCAAAAGAGCTGCATAACGTCGAAGAAGCTGCAAACACGGCAATGGTTCGAATTACAGAATGGCTGCGCTCAGTAAGCTTGACGCTGGCTGCGCACATGACCGAGGTGGTGCTTGTCTCCAACAGGAAAAGGGTAGCGAAAATACTTGTAAAAGGTACTAACATCAAATCAAAAAGAGCCATTTGATATCCGTGAGCACCTCAGGCACCTTCAGCTTAACGCTTCAGAGTCGATGCGTAGAGACTTTGAGCAGAACTTGTCTGAACATAATGCAAACGAAAACGTTGAACAGAAAGAGAGAGAGAATTCACGAAGATGTTAGAAAAACAGTGTAGACGAAAACATTATAGTGACATTACTATGCGTTTTGGTATGAATTTTCGTGACACAGAGGACACATTTAGAACATTCGATGGAACAAATTCAATTGGAATTGGGAAAAGTCAAAATATGCAAAAGTATTTTTATAAAATGAAAGA
This sequence comes from Drosophila insularis, assembly GCA_018903935.1. Taxonomy (NCBI): domain Eukaryota; kingdom Metazoa; phylum Arthropoda; class Insecta; order Diptera; family Drosophilidae; genus Drosophila; species Drosophila insularis. The sequence goes on along the minus strand of JAEIFP010000368.1, from coordinate 52,384 downwards.
TGAAAGAAAAATGCAAATAACTTAAAGAATTTTAACTCAAAACTAAAAAGCTATGAAACAATGTTTGATTGCAGTGATAAATAAAATAAATAAAAAGGACCAAAATGTTGGTGTAACCAATTTGGGCATTTTACCAGTAAATGCAGTCAAGTTAATCAAAATGATAAACAAACAGTGAATGCGTACTCTACAATGTCAAGGTAAAATTACGAGTAAAACAGTGTTAATAGAGAATATAAATTGTTCGACTTTTTTGATACAGGCAGCAAAATCAATGTTAGGCGCGAAGACTAATTCAAAGAATTAAGTGACCAAAAACTTTTGTCGTGCAGTGTAAGTCTTATTGGATTTGGCTGTAATCGTGTTGAGAATCAATTTAGGTCAAATTGGACATTTCAAAAATAAGTTAAAATCGACAACGATGACTATGTTCTTGATTTTTATGTTGTTCCGATGAAATGTATGGGTATTAAATTGATCATTGGTGATCAAATTTGCCTTCTTGCCGAATTAATTGTCAATCGTTATGGTCTAACAGTGCGTAAATACGTAGAGAATGAGATCGAGATTTCGGCATTGAATATAATGAAATTTGAAACTATCGCGAATAATGACGAGATAAAGAGTTGATACATCAAGCTGCGGTTGAAAAAGATAAAAAAGATCGCGAACTCATCGAAAACTATAAGCCGGTAAAACAAAGTCAACCCGAATCGAAATAAACATAACACTAAATGCCTAACCCCCAATATTTTCGATTCCGCGCAGACTTCCGTTTTAAGAAACAAACAAAGTCGACGAACAAATTGAAGAGTTGATAAACCACAATATAATTGAAAAATCAAATTCAGAGTTTGAAAGCCTTGTGGTCCTTTCGTATTGATTTTAGACAATTCAATAAGGTAATTGTAAAAGATCGTGTTCCCCTGCCTCCTATTGAAGACCAACTTAATAGACTCCAAGATGCAAACGTATTCAATACAATAGATCTGGAAAACTGATTTTTTCTCGTACCAGTGGCCGAATAATGTAAGAAGTACACATCGTTTGTGACGCAGAATGGTCAATCTCCCGCCTGGTGTGTTTCAACGGCACATTTCCGCAATATTTCGGCCTCTTACTCACCTCATGCACTTCCCTACATAGACGACGTAATAATTCCACCAAAAGATGAAATTTAAAAGAGGTAATTTATACCTGCAAAAATTATGGACTGCAACTTAACATTAAGAAATATCATTTTTTGAAAAGACGAATCCAATTCTTAGGACATATTATTGAAAATCAGATGTTGTATCCAAGAACCGAAAAAATTGAAGCCGTTTCTAAAATCTAAATTCCTCAGACAGCTAAGCAATTGGAAAATTTTTTCAGAAAATTTATACCCAACTGCGCATTCATTGCAAAACCATTAACAGACTTGTTAGAATGCAATAATAAATTCTATCTAGGTGCAGCAGCAGCGTATGCTATCAATTTTTTAAAGAAATATAACCAGAAGTACGAAACCCAAGTTCATACAGATGCTTCAATAGATGGATTCGGTGCAGTCCTATTGCAAAAATCAGATGAATAAGTCGAATTACACTTTGTTTATTTTATGAGTAAGAAGACTACAGATGCACTTCGCAAGTATTCGAGTTATGAGCTGGAAGTTTTAGCAATCATTGAGGCCTTGAACAAGTTTAGAGTTTACCCTTTAGGAATGAATTTGCGTTTGATAACTGCCTGCAATGCTTATACGAAGACACTTGAGCAAAGTTTGTGCACAAGTGTTGCACGTTAGGTCTTATTTCTAGAAGAGTATAATTTGAAACTTGACCATCGTCCTGGAACACTTACAAAGCATATAGACGCCCTAAATACATATCCAATATTAACATTCTTAGTATAGCCGAAATGAAAACATTACATTATTGGTCCACCCCGAGTAAACGGACAAGTTGAGAGGTTGAATGCAAGAAAAAATTCAGTGCTATCTAACCTCAGCATCAGCGATCCCACGAAATGGTACAAACGGATATCCTAAGTCCAACAAGCAATTAATTCTACGTATGCTGTATTGATTCCACACCTTTCGAGCTGCTAATAGGAGTCAAGATGCGAACCAAAGACGATGTTCAGCTTATAAAACTAATCAACGATGAAAACATAGCTACATTCAAAGACGAAAGCAAAGAACTGCGGTAAGGGGCCAAGTTACAGATCCTGAAGATGCAAAACGAGAATAAAAAGTCATACAATTTGAGACGTAAACCAGCCAAACATTACGACGTTAGTGATCTAGTCGCCATAAAGCGAACACAATTTAGCGGCGGCCTAAAACTGAAGCCAAAGCTTTTGGCCCATACCAAATTATTAAAGTAAAGCAAAACAATGCATATGATGTACTACAGATGGGAAATTCAGATGGTCCAAAGAATACGTAAACTAGTCCTGAATTTATAAAGCCATGGTCAACAGACTATGATGATGGTGACGACGGCGCATTTGGGCCGAATGCTTAGTCAGGACGGGCGGATGTGGGGTTGGGTTGGTAAAGCCGAATGACAAGCTGATAAGCTGATCCGATGATAGATACGTGGGTGGGGACCAGAGCATACAGGCAGCTAGTTCTTACCGCAATTTATGTCGACTTCACTTCCATTCTGAGGGAAATAACTCTTGCTGGCTCTGACAGGACCCAAGTCCTAGTCGTAAATCCTGACCTCCAACATTCTACTGCTTTACATCTAAGATAGTCTCTCTAGCCCACTGTATAAGTCTGTCCGAACATTTTGCCTTTCAGTTCGTCAGCGCATTTAAAATCATGTGAAATGCTCGTGGCCTTGGATACTAATTTAGTATTAAAGTAAAGTAATTATGAGCGTAGGGAGCCGCATAAATGAACACAATGCTTGGTTGGCTCTTACCATTACCTCTTACCTTATTTTTTTCTTGTTAGTTTTCATTCCGTTTAGTTTTATGAGGTCAATCAATAGAAAATGTTTCTCCACTGCCTTCAGTCAACTCAATAGTGAATTTGTCCAAAGGAGTACTATAAATATTTTTCCCATTATGAATTGTCACAATAATAATGTCGGTGGCGCCAGAGAAATCCCAATTCGGAGACATGCATAAATTCTGCTGTATTTCAGTTTTCAAATGCTTTCCTCTCTCCTCCATGGTAGTAAATTGAACAAAATTATTGAGCCATTTGAAAATTCGAAAACCGAACTGGAAACGCCAATGACTGCCATTTGGGAACATATCAACATATAGAAAAGCAAACTATAAAAAAAATATTAAAGATACGATGGCGGCTCGTTGCCGCAAACAATAAAAAAATATTAAAGATACGATGGCGGCTCGTTGCCGCCATGAAAATTTGAAACAAATAGTTTTCTTCACCTGCATTGCAGTTCAGGCTGCAGACCAACTACAACATCTATTAAGGCAGGAAAAAACAGAAAATGCAAGAGACTCATTATGAAATGTTTAACTGACAAGCTCTGGATAAAAAAGGATCACATTACCCATGGCTTATTTGGCTTCAGGCCACAAGCTATTTTATAACTGTTTCACTAATAAAAAACCACAAAATTATATTTTCAATCGCCGATTTTTTGTGTCCAACCTTTCGACAGTTACGAGGGCAGGCTGCAATATAAATTTCTAAAACAATTTAAGTTAATTACAGTGCAAATATTGGGGGATTCTTGTCGGGGGAATCTGTGGAATATTACTAGGTACACCTCACCAAAAATACTTCTAAAATGCTTCAGTCTTACCATTAGGATAGTGTAAAACAGATGTGTAATCTGTTTTCCACTCCCTTCTGCAACCAAGCATTTTTTACAATACCTTCCGCCACAAAATCCGGTCCCGCTTGGTCCACTTCAGGAATAGAATGGTCCATTCGGCACATTATTTACGCATGCTAAATATATCTCTAGTTCTCCCGCGGCTATATTGGGTGTCCGCTCATGCCACTTAGCTCGTGTTTGGAGCCCTTGCACATACTCCCGGGACCATCGCTGCCAGAACGCCCGCCACTAGCACCGTCTCCATCTCCTCTCATCATCCGCTTCTTGATGCGAATTCGCGAACTGCATCCACCTCGCCTTCCATCTTGCGACGAAGATACAGCAGCTCCCTGCTCGCTTCGACAAAGTTGATCGCGTTGTCGCAGTGGACCACTCGGGGTATTCCTGTCCGGCCGATGAACCTTTGGAAGCCATTAGAAATGTATTAGTACTTAAATCATACGCTAATTTGAAATGAACCGCTTTAGAAGAAAACCAAACGAACTGTGCAATATAAGGTTTATATGGAGGCCTTCCTCGAATTTTCAATGTTATGTGTACTGGACCACAAAAATCTACAGTGCAAATGCTAAACGGGCGGAGCCCTCTAACTCTGTCTGCTGGCAAATTTCCCATTTGTTTTTACATCTACGGATTAAACGTAAAACATAACATAACATCCTTATCAATTTAGCATGTAACAAATAGGACTCGATGATCTCAACTAGAGTGTTCTCGTCAACCCTAAGAGTCACCATGACAGCTGATTTTTTCACCTCCAAACTCCGCTCTTTGCTGGTTGGTAGGCCACTCACATTAAGATTTACTAAGAAACTCTGGACCTTTTAACCAAATGGTGTCAACTAATTCACCAACATCACAACATCATGATACTATGCCAGCTGGGTTTTGTTTTGTTGGCACATGACCCCAAACTACTTTCTCTGAGCACTCTTGAATTTTAGCCACCCTATGAGAAACGAACGTAGGCAGTGTGGCTCAACCATCTTCTTTCGAGCGACAAAAACCGCCGTTTAGCAACTTCAAATGAAAGCCCAAAGCCCAAAATTTTCAAATTATTCAAAATTCATCAGAAGATAGTCTTCTGAATGGATCGAAGTCCTGGACCTTGTTTTACTTGACCTATTGATAAAAGGTCGTAAAAGGAATCTGCTCCAATGAGCATGTCTATTTTTTGAAACTTATAAAACTGTGGGTCAGCTAATTGCAGATTATTAGGTATTTTCCACCCAGTGTTATTAACGGTTTGAGGTGGCTGATATGACGAAATGGACTTTAGAATTCCGAAATCCAAGGATACCTCACTGCGATTCACTCGCGACTTCACCACAGTGTGTAACAATTTCTTGACTCGTACATTGGAGTCAGAAAACCCAAGCAAGTCGATTGGACACTCTTCTCTATGTAACTACAATCGTTGGGCTATTTCTTCGGTTGTCAAGTTGGTCATAGAACAACTATCGAGCAAAGCTCTGGCCTGCACGAAATCAACAGCTTTTGTTCTAACGCCAACGAGTGCAGTATCAAGAATCACATTCTTCGGAGCCGTCGCATGCATAACATGTGAGGTGGAAGGTTGTTCGTCTTGTGAAGGTGGTGGTAACGCTAAACCACTGTTGACTGTGTATATGTGCAGCAACGTATGATACGACTTGTTGCATACACGACACTTTCTTGCGTTGCACTTAGCGACGAAGACAGTTAATGCAAAGGGGGGCAGACTTATTGTCATCTTTCTTATTTGCCACAAAACACGAAAAGGTGCTACGATTATGCCTTGTGGAGACTGATCTCTGATCAGACATAACAGCGTCTACCGCCTGCTTTGCTGATTATTCAGCCGACATGTTTTGATGACGCCGATTTAGTGTGGCCTCGCATTCTATCCACAACGGGATTGTCGCATAATCGAGCTGTTCTTCCCACTTACGCTTTGTTTGTGAATCAACCTTGTTCATAACAACGTGAATTAAAATTGCATCTAAAATCACTTTTTCGTGGCAGACCCAGTGTCAACTAGACACTCAACGCTGCAGCTGATGGATGTACCATCATATGAAATATTTTCATTGAAAATAAGGCAGTCGTTGTCATAAACTTTTTTATACCCTTGCAGAGGGTATTATAAAATTGGTCAGATGTTTGTAACGCACAGAAGGAGACGTTTCCGACCCTATAAAGTATATATATTCTTGATCAGCATGAGAAGCTGAGTTGATATAGCCATGTCCGTCTGTCCGTCTGACCGTCTGTCCGTCTGTCCGTACGTATCGCGGCATGCGTGTAAAAGGGGATGGGGAAGAAGAAGAAGAAATTGAAATGATATTTGAAAGGTTCTGTGCATTAATGAATTGAGATACAGAAAAAGAGTTTGGAACATGTAAAAATATTATGGCCATGGACTGCAAGGGTATATAAACTTCGGAACAGCCGATGTTAGCTTCTTTGATATTTAAGTTTTAAGATCGCCTTATCGTAATTGTTTTCGGTGACTTGGAATGCCTTAATAGTTACTAGAGCTTCACCGGAGAGACACGAGATCAAATAATTAAATTTCTCTATTTTGAGAATTGACCTGTCTTTATGAACAAGGGTTTCGAACAACGAGATAAAATTTTTAAGCTCTAAGTACTTCCAACAACAGCGTTGTCGGCACTAGACAGCCCAGCAGTGAGCAAAACAATGTTGCCATGTCTGAATTTGGTAACATCAACAATGCGAACTTATTTTTAAGGAAAACCCCTGAATTCGTCATGGTAAAGGAAATGCTCCCAATATTCGACGGCGCAGTGGAAGCAAAAGTTAATATTTGGATCGGTCAGCTGAACGCCGTGGCTAAGATGTACGATCTCAATGACGAAGTCGTTCGCACACTAATTATGTCAAAATTGAAAGATCGTGCCCAGGTCTGGCTATACTCCAACGAAAACTTATTGACTATGCCGGTGACGCAGCTGTTAAATCAAATGGCAAACGCTTTTCAAATTAAGGAAAGCAAAATAATGTTGCGTCGCAAATTCCAGGACCGGAAATGGAAGACCACCGAAAATTTTTTGGGATATTTCAAGGAGAAGATCCTTCTGGCAGCAGAAATTCAAATGGATGACGAGGAATTAAGCGACAATATCATCGAGGGAATTCCCGATGATCAACTGAAACAGCAGGCACACATGCAATGCTTCGCCACGACTCAACATCTACTGCAGGCTTTCCACAAAGTTACCTTGCGTAAGCGTACGCAGGTTATAGAAAAATCGAGGATGGCTGTCAAGGCAGCCTGGACCATTTGGTATCGAAATACAGCGAGAGAGAAAAGGAGCGTAAAAACGAATTTGTAAGATTGCTTCAGATAAATTTTAATCCTAAGACTAAAAAATGTTTGTTTCTAGAATGCCTGATCGATTCCGGGAGTCCAATTAGTTTTATCAAATTCTTTTACATTGAAAAAATATTGAATCACGTCAACTTTGAAGTCAATAAAGACAATACCACTTACTTTGAGTTAAATAACAGTCCTTTAAATGTACTGGGAAAAATTGCATGTTTTGTTATTATGAATAAAGAAAGAATTTACCTTGAATTGCTAGTGGTGACAAACGGATGGCATTTAACGTCGTGTTAGGCAGAGATTTCTTAAGAAATGGTAATTTCGAATTCTTAACTAAAAACGATCGGCATAATGAAAATGATAGATGTACAAATGATCGACCTAATGAAAATGATAGATGTAAAAATGATCCGCATAATAAAAATGATACCTGTAAAAATGATCGACCTAATGAAAATGATAGATGTCAAAATAATGAAAAGAATACTTGTAAAAATGACCGACTTGCTAAAAGTGATAGTATAAAAATTAATCAAATTAACGAAAAGGATAGCACTGAAACGAATAGAATTTCTGAGAAGGATGGCATACAAACTAAAAGAGTTAGAAAGAATGTTAAAGCAAAACGTTCGGAAAATAAGGCAGTTGAAAGGAAAGAAATTATAGAAAGAAACGATAGAAAATAGTAAAATATCAAAGAAGCTAACTTCGGCTGTGCCGAAGTTTATATACCCTTGCAGTCCATGGCCATAATATTTTTACATGTTCCAAACTCTTTTTCTGTATCTCAATTCATTAATGCACAGAACCTTTCAAATAAAATTTCAATTTATTTTTCTTCTTCCCCATCCCCTTTTACACGCATGCCGCGATTTGCACGCATACACATATGGTTTATGTAGCGTTGCGTCTGTATGTGTGCATGCGTGTGCTCTGTTGATTTGATGATGACGTAGTAGGCAGCAAGACGAACCGATTTATATCGGCTGTAACTTGTGTTCTATTTATCCGATCAGATTCTAATTTTGGGATCTGAGATTTTATATATAATACTATCATATTGGTAAATTTCATGGCGATACTCCAATTTTTGCAAAAATGTTTCCTCCGGAGCTATATGATATAGTGGTCCGATTCTGCCAACTTTCATACTTTATTTTTCCCAGGTAATAAAAAGCCCCCAAAATGATCAATCTTATCAATTTTATCAATTTTATCCCGATAGCTCTTAAGATGGCTGAGTAAAACGCATACGCACAGACAGACGGACATGGCTATATCAACTCAGCTTCTCATGCTGATCAAGAATATATATACTTTATAGGGTCGGAAACGTCTCTTTCTGTGCGTTACAAACATCTGACCAATTTAATAATACCCTCTGCAAGCAGGAATGTCAAGAAAATACAAAAAGATCGGTCGAAAATTTAGAGTATGTGAAGAATGAACAGTCAGCGCTTGATATATTGTCAATCCAGTATCCCGAACCAAATGAAGGTAGTTCGCTGAAAATCAACGATAATTGTAACGTTAAAGGAACTCATAGATATTTTTAGTTAGTTTTATATCAAAGTCAAAAGACCCGAGCATCCGTCAGTTAAATGGGAAATGAAACTGAACTTTGAGAACACGAAACCCTTTAATTATCCCCCGAGACGTTTGATAGTTTTAGAGAAAGCACAAGTCAAAACTATGCTAGATGAGTACATTAAAAATGGAATTATACGAGTAAGCGAGTCAGAGTACGCATCACCAATAGTACTTGTTAAAAAGAAATCCGGAGAACTTAGAATGTGTGTAGATTACCGAACCCTTAACAAAAACATGCTTAAAGACTGTTCACGCCACCGGGTGCACAGCAGTGAGCGGCGAAGAGCAGTGAGGAGTGAGGAGGGGTTTTCTATCCTCGGCATCTACGGTCACACCAGGAGGGGTGACTTGATTTTTCCCATGGGCATCGCCATTTAATCCAGTACGAGCATCTAACCCGAACACCCGTTCTTCCATTGTATTTTCTTTCTTTCTTCTCGATTGTGTCGGGACATCTTGTCACTTAAAGTAAATAAATCATAATTAATTTAAACGAAGTTCTCGCGCGTTTTAATTACATTACTCACGCACCAGACCCTTGAAGCAATTGGCACCCGCCAACCACTTGCGGCTTATTTGGATCCTTCCGCCCCTCCACAAACATTGGTCTTTCGAGCCGGATATCCTTCCGCTCCTCCAGCTTGCATCGGCGGAATTCCTGATAAGTACAAAATTTCAGTATCCATTTCATTTGCCCCTACATACTAATAAAAGTGTAAGGGTTTCCCGCTTTTCTATCGCGACCTACACACTTTTATATATTGTATGTACATACCTGACCTGTTCCAAGGTTACATGGTAGTTCCCAATCCTTAGCGTGTTTGTCCCGCGTTTTTGTTTTCCATTCCACGACTACACATTTTTATTAATTTTTTTTTCCTCCATATACATATAATTCATTCGCACATTTACCACAAAACCAAAAAAATTAAATAGCAATTAACGTATGCACCGCGATTTCTTGTGCGTTCGAATTGGTTGCAAAATTAAATTCCTCACGCGCGTATCCCAAAACCGGTGCACTTGCTTACATACATACATGCATCGTCATACATTGATGCATGCACATACGTACATATCCACAACACATAATCCATTTCGGTGTCGCACATTGATTTAAAAAAAAAACACAACTTCCAACTAAATGACAAATTACTTACGTTTTCTGTGAACAAGGCGCGTGCATACATATCTACATACATACTTACCTGTGTACTTACGCATGTACGTACATACCTATATCAAAGCATTCGTCCATATGCACTGATCGTTTGTTTTGTTTGTTTTCGCGCACAACACTCGCGGTGTGTAAAGCGTTCGTTTTGTTCTTTTTTTCCCTCCGCACAACCAAAAAAAAATTATTAACATAATTAAACAACCAACCCAAAAACCAAATATATAAGCAGCGGCCGACAGCTGTTTTTCGGAGTAGTGGTGGCACGTGAGTCGAGTCGTTCCCTTCTTTCGCCTAGTTATGTACCCGCCCATATTTATAAATAAATACATATATATTTTTTTTCCAGCACTATCGTGCCCATATTTATAAATTATATATATATTTTTTCCGGCCAGTATTTTGCGCACATATATATACCCGCCCATATTTCTAAATAAATATATATTTTTTCCAGCACTATCGTGCCCATATTTATATATCCGTCCATATTTATAAATAAATTATATATAATTTTTTTCGGCCAGTATTTTGCCCACATATATTGTATATACATCCGCCCATATATATAAATAAATACATATTTATTTTTTCCAGCACTATCGTGCCCATATTTATAAATTATATATATATTTTTTCCGGCCAGTATTTTGCGCACATATATATACCCGCCCATATTTCTAAATAAATATATATTTTTTCCAGCACTATCGTGCCCATATTTATATATCCGTCCATATTTATAAATAAATTATATATAATTTTTTTCGGCCAGTATTTTGCCCACATATATATACATCCGACAATATATATAAATAAATACATATATATTTTTTCCAGCAGGAATAGAATGGTCCATTCGGCACATTATTTACACATGCTAAATATATCAAAAACTATAAGTAACTCTTTGTGTGTATAAATTTCGTTATTAACCACTTACTTTGCTTGTGCTTAAAAGAAAAAGAAAGTGTTTAGCCGAAAAATGTATTTTTAACTCGTAACAGTCCGAAAGGTATGAAATTAAGGAAGAAACTGACTAGAATCCAGAACGAGAGCAGGTACCTTATCAAAAAATGGGAGCTGAATTTAGAGTTAAGAATAATTCTAGAATAATTTTATCGATTAGTGATGTGCTTCTTATGCTAGCGATGGCAAAATCACGATAGACATACGATAATCGTAAATCGATAAGAAATAATCGAACATGGGTAAGACGCCAACTAGACGAAAATTTATTTGTGTAAGTTCAAAAGAAAGCGATTATAGCAGTACATTTCCTTGGTTCATGGAAAAGAAAATGGGTTAAAGAAAAAAAGAATTTTTGAAAAGTGTTTTTGAAAAAGACAGAATGATTTCATACTCATCTTCTTCACCTGGATTGATGATTTAAATTTCTTATATTGACTATAATTATAAAAATTTAATTTAACTTTACTAGTGAAAAATCATAGTAGTTTTTATGATGTATAACTGGACCGTTAATTGCTGTGAAATTTCGAGAAAAAAATAAGACAAAATATGCCCTCGCCTTTATATGTAATTTTCGACTATATTCTTTATATTTCTTTTTTCAATAACGAGGCGGAGCGGGCGAATTCGCCCCATGCGACTCTCACGCTCTCGGCTCGCCCCCAACTCTAACATCTTAAATTAAACGACGACACGAACAATACACTAGCGCTCATCTGCGCTAACACCGGCCCCCTTGGAGGATTGCAAGGTATTCAAAAAATCGGCAAGGGTGCCCATTTGTGGATCGTTTTTTTTTAGATCGACTCTTGCGACGTTTTAACGTCGCCGACCCTGATTGAGCCATCCGGCGCGACGATTGTACGCTGCGGCGGTAGTTTGTCCTCCGCGACGAGGACGAGTTCTCCCGGGGCTATATTGGGTGTCCGCTCATGCCACTTAGCTCGTGTTTGGAGCCCTTGCACATACTCCCGGGACCATCGCTGCCAGAACGCCCGCCACTAGCACCGTCTACATCTCCTCTCATCATCCGCTTCTTGATGCGAATTCGCGAACCGCATCCACCTCGCCTTCCATCTTGCGACGAAGATACAGCAGCTCCCTGCTCGCTTCGACAAAGTTGATCGCGTTGTCGCAGTGGACCACTCGGGGTATTCCTGTCCGGCCGATGAACCTTTGGAAGCCATTAGAAATGTATTAGTACTTAAATCAGACGCTAATTTGAAATAAACCGTTTTAGAAGAAAACCAAACGAACTATGCAATATAAGGTTTATATGGAGGCCTTCCTCGAATTTTCAATGTTATGTGTACTGGACCACAAAAATCTACGGTGCAAATGACGAAATGATGCGCTGGAGATAGAATTTTTATGGGGTAAGGCAAATTTTCGATTGTCCAAAATTTCTGCAAGGTCTCCTTAATGGAGCATAAGACTTCGTTATGATAGCTCAAATTGACTGTACTCTTCTGAACTTGGCGTCACGTCAGAAGAGCACCGCCCGGACACAACCCATCAGAAGATAGTCTTCTGAATGGTTCGAAGTCCTGGACCTTGTTTTACTTGACCTATTGATAAAAGTTCGTAAAAGGAATCTGCTCCAATGAGCATGTCTATTTTTTGAAACTTATAAAACTGTGGGTCAGCTAATTGCAGATTATTAGGTATTTTCCACCCAGTGTTATTAACGATTTGAGGTGCCTGATATGACGAAATGGACTTTAGAATTCCGAAATCCAAGGATACCTCACCGCGATTCACTCGCGACTTCACCACAGTGTGTAACAATTTCTTGACTCGTACATTGGAGTCAGAAATCCCAAGCAAGTCGATTGGACACTCTTCTCTATGTAACTACAATCGTTGGGCTATTTCTTCGGTTATCAAGTTGGTCATAGAACAACTATCGAGCAAAGCTCTGGCCTGCACGAAATCAACAGCTTTTGTTCTAACGCCAACGAGTGCAGTATCAAGAATCACATTCTTCGGAGCCGTCACATGCATAACATGTGAGGTGGAAGGTTGTTCGTCTTGTGAAGGTGGTGGTAACGCTAAACCACTGTTGACTGTGTATATGTGCAGCAACGTATGATACGACTTGTTGCATACACGACACTTTCTTGCGTTGCACTTAGCGACGAAGACAGTTAATGCAAAGCGGGTCAGACTTATCGTCATCTTTCTTATTTGCCACAAAACACGAAAAGGTGCTACGATTATGCCTTGTGGAGACTGATCTCTGATCAGACATAACAGCGTCTACCGACTGCTTTGCTGATTATTCAGCCGACATGTTTTGATGACGCCGGTTTAGTGTGGCCTCGCATTCTTTCCACAAAGGGATTGTCGCATAATCGAGCTGTTCTTCCCACTTACGCTTTGTTTGTGAATCAACCTTGTTCATAACAACGTGAATTAAAATTGCATCTAAAATCACTTTTTCGTGGCAGACCCAGTGTCAACTAGACACTCAACGCTGCAGCTGATGGATGTACCATCATATGAAATATTTTCATTGAAAATAAGGCAGTCGTTGTCATAAACTTTTTTATACCCTTGCAGAGGGTATTATAAAATTGGTCAGATGTTTGTAACGCACAGAAGGAGACGTTTCCGACCCTATAAAGTATATATATTCTTGATCAGCATGAGAAGCTGAGTTGATATAGCCATGTCCGTCCGTATCGCGGCATGCGTGTAAAAGGGGATGGGGAAGAAGAAGAAGAAATTGAAATGATATTTGAAAGGTTCTGTGCATTAATGAATTGAGATACAGAAAAAGAGTTTGGAACATGTAAAAATATTATGGCCATGGACTGCAAGGGTATATAAACTTCGGAACAGCCGATGTTAGCTTCTTTGATATTTAAGTTTTAAGATCGCCTTATCGTAATTGTTTTCGGTGACTTGGAATGCCTTAATAGTTACTAGAGCTTCACCGGAGAGACACGAGATCAAATAATTAAATTTCTCTATTTTGAGAATTGACCTGTCTTTATGAACAAGGGTTTCGAACAACGAGATAAAATTTTTAAGCTCTAAGTACTTCCCACTAAACTTTGGCAGTTGTAAATGCCGAAGACGAGCCGGCAGTTCGGACGTACATGTTCCTCATGCCCTTTGGTATCGGACGAATTGTTTATTGCGGACCTAAGTTGTGACTGAATTTGTTGCTAAGCAACCGAACGAGCGAGACGGAGAGATAGGAACGTCACAAAAAAGCCCGGCTGAATCGGTTACAGGGTTGAAACTATTGCGTCGCCAATTAAGAAATCCAATTCGATGCGAAACAATGTGACCGTATCTAATTTGCCAAACCCGGTAACCAACACTGGTCACAACAGCGTTGTCGGCACTAGACAGACCAGCAGTGAGCAAAACAATGTTGCCATGTCTGAAGTTGGTAACATCAACAATACGAAGTTATTTTCAAGGAAAACCCCTGAATTCGTCATGGTAAAGGAAATGCTCCCAATATTCGACGGCGCAGTGGAAGCAAAAGTTAATATTTGGATCGGTCAGCTGAACGCCGTGGCTAAGATGTACGATCTCAATGACGAAGTCGTTCGCACACTAATTATGTCAAAATTGAAAGATCGTGCCCAGGTCTGGCTATACTCCAACGAAAAATTATTGACTATGCCGGTGACGCAGCTGTTAAATCAAATGGCAAACGCTTTTCAAATTAAGGAAAGCAAAATAATGTTGCGTCGCAAATTCCAGGACCGGAAATGGAAGACCACCGAAAATTTTTCGGGATATTTCAAGGAGAAGATCCTTCTGGCAGCAGAAATTCAAATGGATGACGAGGAATTAATCGACAATATCATCGAGGGAATTCCCGATGATCAACTGAAACAGCAGGCACACATGCAATGCTTCGCCACGACTCAACATCTACTGCAGGCTTTCCACAAAGTTACCTTGCGTAAGCGTACGCAGGTTATAGAAAAATCGAGGATGGCTGTCAAGGTTACAGCCTGGACCATTTGGTATCGAAATACAGCGAGAGAGAAAAGGAGCGTAAAAACGAATTTGTAAGATTGCTTCAGATAAATTTTAATCCTAAGACTAAAAAATGTTTGTTTCTAGAATGCCTGATCGATTCCGGGAGTCCAATTAGTTTTATCAAATTCTTTTACATTGAAAAAATATTGAATCACGTCAACTTTGAAGTCAATAAAGACAATACCACTTACTTTGAGTTAAATAACAGTCCTTTAAATGTACTGGGAAAAATTGCATGTTTTGTTATTATGAATAAAGAAAGAATTTACCTTGAATTGCTAGTGGTGACAAACGGATGGCATTTAACGTCGTGTTAGGCAGAGATTTCTTAAGAAATGGTAATTTCGAATTCTTAACTAAAAACGATCGGCATAATGAAAATGATAGATGTACAAATGATCGACCTAATGAAAATGATAGATGTAAAAATGATCCGCATAATAAAAATGATACCTGTAAAAATGATCGACCTAATGAAAATGATAGATGTCAAAATAATGAAAAGAATACTTGTAAAAATGACCGACTTGCTAAAAGTGATAATATAAAAATTAATCAAATTAACGAAAAGGATAGCACTGAAACGAATAGAATTTCTGAGAAGGATGGCATACAAACTAAAAGAGTTAGAAAGAATGTTAAAGCAAAACTTTCGGAAAATAAGGCAGTTGAAAGGAAAGAAATTATAGAAAGAAACGATAGAAAATAGTAAAATATCAAAGAAGCTAACTTCGGCTGTGCCAAAGTTTATATACCCTTGCAGTCCATGGCCATAATATTTTTACATGTTCCAAACTCTTTTTCTGTATCTCAATTCATTAATGCACAGAACCTTTCAAATAAAATTTCAATTTATTTTTCTTCTTCCCCATCCCCTTTTACACGCATGCCGCGATTCGCACGCATACACATATAGTTTATGTAGTGTTGCGTCTGTATGTGTGCATGCGTGTGCTCTGTTGATTTGATGATGACGTAGTAGGCAGCAAGACGAACCGATTTATATCGGCTGTAACTTGTGTTCTATTTATCCGATCAGATTCTAATTTTGGGATCTGAGATTCTATATATAATACTATCATATTGGTAAATTTCATGTCGATACTCCAATTTTTGCAAAAATGTTTCCTCCAGAGCTATATGATATAGTGGTCCGATTCTGCCAACTTTCATACTTTATTTTTCCCAGGTAATAAAAAGCCCAAAAAAAAAAATTTTATCCCGATAGCTCTTAAGATGGCTGAATAAAACTCATACGCACAGACAGACGGACATGGCTATATCAACTCAGCTTCTCATGCTGATCAAGAATATATATACTTTATAGGGTCGGAAACGTCTCTTTCTGTGCGTTACAAACATCTGACCAATTTAATAATACCCTCTGAAAGCAGGAATGTCAAGAAAATACAAAAAGATCGGTCGAAAATTTAGAGTATGAGAAGAATGAACAGTCAGCGCTTGATATATTGTCAATCCAGTATCCCGAACCAAATGAAGGTAGTTCGCTGAAAATCAACGATAATTGTAACGTTAGATTAAGAAAGGAACTCATAGATATTTTTAGTTAGTTTTATATCAAAGTCAAAAGACCCGAGCATCCGTCAGTTAAATGGGAAATGAAACTGAACTTTGAGAACACGAAACCCTTTAATTATCCCCCGAGACGTTTGATAGTTTTAGAGAAAGCACAAGTCAAAACTATGCTAGATGAGTACATTAAAAATGGAATTATACGAGTAAGCGAGTCAGAGTACGCATCACCAATAGTACTTATTAAAAAGAAATCCGGAGAACTTAGAATGTGTGTAGATTACCGAACCCTTAACAAAAACATGCTTAAAGACTGTTTACGCCACCGGGTGCACAGCAGTGAGCGGCGAAGAGCAGTGAGGAGTGAGGAGGGGTTTTTGATCCTCGGCATCTACGGTCACACCAGGAGGGGTGACTTGATTTTTCCCATGGGCATCGCCATTTAATCCAGTACGAGCATCTAACCCGAAGACCCGTTATTCCATTGCATTTTCTTTCTTTCTTCTCGATTGTGTCGGGACATCTTGTCACATAAAGTAAATAAATCATAATTAATTTAAACGAAGTTCTCGCGCGTTTTAATTACATTACTCACGCACCAGACCCCTGAAGCAATTGGCAACCGCCCTCCACAAACATTGGTCTTTCGAGCCGGATATCCTTCCGCTCCTCCAGCTTGCATCGGCAGAATTCCTGATAAGTACAAAATTTCAGTATTCATTTCATTTGCCCCTACATACTAATAAAAGTGTAAGGGTTTCCCGCTTTTCCATAGCGACCTACACACTTTTATATATTGTATGTACATACCTGACCTGTTCCAAGGTTACATGGTAGTTCCCAATCCTTAGCGTGTTTGTCCCGCGTTTTTGTTTTCTATTCCACGACTACACATTTTTATTTATTTTTTTTTCCTCCATATACATATGTATAATTCATTCGCACATTTACCACAAACCCAAAAAAAATTAAATAGCAATTAACGTATGCACCGCGATTTCTTGTGCCTTCGAATTGGTTGCAAAATTAAATTTTTTTCCCTCCGCACAACCAAAAAAAAATTATTAACATAATTAAACAACAAACCCAAAAACCAAATATATAAGCAGCGGCCGACAGCTGTTTTTCGGAGTAGTGGTGGCACGTGAGTCGAGTCGTTCCCTTCTTTCGCCTAGTTATATACCCGCCCATATTTATAAATAAATACATATATATTTTTTTTCCAGCACTATCGGGCCCATATTTATATATCCGTCCATATTTATAAATAAATTATATATAATTTTTTTCGGCCAGTATTTTGCCCACATATATATACATCCGCCCATATATATAAATAAATACATATTTATTTTTTTCAGCACTATCGTGCCCATATTTATAAATTATATATATATTTTTTCCGGCCAGTATTTTCCGCACATATATATACCCGCCCATATTTCTAAATAAATATATATTTTTTCCAGCACTATAGTGCCCATATTTATATATCCGTCCATATTTATAAATAAATTATATATAATTTTTTTCGGCCAGTATTTTGCCCACATATATATACATCCGCCCATATATATAAATAAATATATATTTTTTCCAGCACTATCGTGCCCATATTTATAAATTATATATATTTTTTTTCCGGCCAGTATTTTGCGCACATATATATACCCGCCCATATTTCTAAATAAATATATATTTTTTCCAGCACTATAGTGCCCATATTTATATATCCGTCCATATTTATAAATAAATTATATATAATTTTTTTCGGCCAGTATTTTTCCCACATATATATACATCCGACAATATATATAAATAAATACATATATATTTTTTCCAGCACTATCGGGCCCATATTTATATCTCCGCCCATATTTCTAAATAAATACATATATATTTTTTTTTCTCCAGCATTATCGTGCCCATATTTATATATCCGTCCATATTTATAAATCATATATAATTTTTTACGGCCATTATTTTGCGCACATATATATATCCTGATCCAGATTTATATAAAAACGTATTTTCTTTTTGCCCTATACATCTTTATTTATATATTTCATCCGTGTTTTGTTTTATACGTACTCCCATCGTTCCTCACGAATCCATATAAACTTGTTTTGTAATCATTTCGCTTCGTCTACGTGTAATTTTCGATCCGCATTTGTGCGTTCGTATATTGTTCCGCATCTATCCCCGTTAAAAGGGCACCGTTTTCGAGCCACACGCGAGAGAAGTCTCCCGCAATCCTGCGGTGCACAGTGAGAAAATTCTTGCGTCCTCATACAGTCCACTTCTCATTTTTTTGTTTTGTTGTTTTTCCGAAACCAAAAAGCGCACAAACTCGGTGTTCGTCGGTAAGGTCGTCCCCTAAGTATGTCCACAGAGCCGTCCAAGACTGCGCCGAAGTTTAACAGTCTTTCGTCTCCCTCTGCAACTCCGGAGAAGGTTCGGCCCCCGAAAACTCCGGTGACCGTGAAGCGTACGGATATTTCGTGCAAGTTCTCGTCTGTTCGCAGCCGCAGCGAATCCCCAAGATCCTGTCCGTCTTCGTCCAGCCTACCTAAGGGTCGCAGATTTTCGGTTAAAGACTCGAGTGAACACAAAGGTCGTTCCACGCTTCCAACCCAGACCCAGATCCCGCACGTTGTTGTGACGCACTGTTCCGACGCTCCCGTCACCCGATCCGTATCAGAACAGCGTAGAGAACACTCCAGAATGTCCCTCTCCGATTTCGTTCTGGCGTGCGACGCATTGACTCTGTTTGAAGCTCGTGAGAGTGAAGCTCTAACTTCTGAAGTGCCCGCATTTTCCATTAAAATGCACTTAGAGCAGCTCAAATCCCTTTGGTCGAATGTCGATATGGAATACTCCCGTTGTCACAAGGCCTTGACGGCCCAAACCGACGAGGAAAGCTTGGCAAACATAAGCCACATTAAGGCGAAGCACTAATCCGGGACGTTGTTCGGAGAACGCATCGAACAGCTCTCGGCACAGATGCTCTCGGCTGACAGCTATGCGTCAGCCATCCGCTCCGTCGGGGCCTCTGGGCCATAGAGTTCCTCCGTGTGAGGTGGAGACATTTGATGGCGACAGACTAGCATGGCCCACATTCGGCGATTGGTTCGCCGCTATTTATATCGCCAATCCGTATTTGTCACAAGTGGAGAAGCTCTATCACTTGAACGCGAAGACGCGAGGGGAAGCGAGAACCATCGTGGCTAAGTCCCCCCTGACGAATGAAGGTTTCCAGGCCGCGTGGGAAAACCTCACCGCACGGTATGAAAATAGCCGACTGCTTGTCATGACTCAAGCCAGACAACTCCTTCAGATTCCCGCGGTGGCCCAAGAGTCGGGAAAATCCTTGCGAGAGCTGCAGACTGCGTTTCAAGGGTGTCTTACCGCGCTTGAGCGTTCGGGTGTTAGTACTGAGAATTGGGATGTCTTACTTATCGCCATATGCACTAGTAAATTGCCGAAAGCCACAATCCTCCTGTGGGAACAATCAGTGCCAAATAAGACTGTCGTCTCAACTTGGTACGATTTGAACCAATTTCTTACCGATCGGTATCGAGTCCTGGATGCCACCGAATAACATAAGTCGGCCCCAAGTGTCCAAGCCATCCCCATTGGCCACCGCAAATCCTCTGCAACGATGAAGATCCAAGCGTTTCCCGCGAAAGCTCAGCTCAAACCGGCGTCTTGCAAGCTGTGCCATCGGGAGAATCACCCAATACGGCTCTGCCCTAGCTTTCTTGATATGCCTGTTCAGAGGCGTTGGGAAACCATTAGACAGCAGGGACTCTGTCTGAACTGTTTTGCCCGCGGTCAACAAGTGAAGGGCTGCTCCAGTGCGCATAATTGCCATACTTGCAAGGAACTTCAACATACTCTGTTGCATTCTAGTGATGTGCCCGTGTCCTCGCCGTCCGCTGCGCAAGTCCCACCTTCCAGCGCCACAGAGCGTCCGTCCACGAGCAACCAGCTCACAAATGCTCAAAGTTATTTTGCATCTACCCCAGGCAGAGGCCTCTTAGGCACTGCGATTGTCACTCTGCACCATCGCGGTGTGGATCACCATATTCGTGCGTTGATCGACTCTGGGGCCGATTCAACTTTTCTCTCCGAGCGTGTCTTCAACATGGTCCAACCCCCCTTTTAGAGGGATGGAGGCTGCGCCGACAAGCTGTGTCTGCTGATGCTGTCTCCTCCGTGTGACAGACTGAACAAGATTGAGGTCTCCGCCCTGGTCGCATCCAAATTGTCAGGGGCCATTCCAACGGCTCCATTCCTTAACACGGTTCCGACGCAGCCCCCTGGCTGACCCGTACTACAACAAGCCCGCGCCTATTGATATGATTATCAATGTAGACCTGTTTCCCCACATCCTCGGAGAGCGGATCAAAAAGGATATTGGCGAGTTCGTCGGGCTAGAAACCATCTTTGGCTATCATGCCTGACCTGCTCCGGTGTCTCGATTAGTTTTCGCTGCACAGACGCGAATTAGTCCAGAAGCAAAACTTGAGGTACTCCTCACCAAGTTTTGGGAGGTGGAAGACCTTCCCGCAAAGCCGGAAAAGGAGAATGACGTATTCTTCGAGCTGAATTTCCAGGAGACCACCCAAAGAGGGAAGGACGGCCGATATGTTGTGTCCCTACCGTTCAAAGGTCCGAATAGCGTCGACTTGGGTCACTTAAGACCGATCGCGGTGGCTCAATTCCTGTGGAATGAAGCACGCCTCCTCCCGGATCCCGTCCTAAAAACGCAGTACGATGCCATTATTCAAGAGTACGAGGAATTGGGTCATATGATTCGGGTGACGCCGCCTCAAGATGGGAAAACTTATATCTTCCCCATCACGCGGTGTTTAAGCCCGATAGCACCACCACCAAGGTACGCGTGGTATTTAACGCGTCGAGCCCCTCCACACGAGGCGTCAGCCTTAACGATGTCTTGCACACCGGGCCTACTCTTCAGGCCGATCTCACGCTTCAGGTACTGAAATGGCGGTTCTTTCAATTCGTTTTCAACGCTGACATAACGCAGATGTATCGACAAATCCGAGTCGACCCCAGGCATACCCCCTTTCAGCGGATCCTCTACCGAGATCGCTGCGGCAATATTCAGGATTATGAGCTACAAACTGTCACGTTTGGGGTTAACTGCGCGCCATTCTTGGCGATCCGAGTCCTTTTACAACTGGCACAAGACGTGCAAGCGATGTACCCTCAGGCGAGCGAAATCCTTCGGAACTACATGTATGTCGATGATGTCCTTGCCGGCGCTCACACTGAAGCCGACGCCCGTCTCGCCATACGAGAGCTTCAAGCTGCCCTCCAATCTGCGGGCCTCCTGCTTCGGAAGTGGACTTCCAATAAGAAGGAAGGAGGACTTTCCTAAGGACTAAACTCTTCGACCTCGCTGCCTGGCTAGCCCGATTTGTTATCCGAGCGAAGATATTCATGCAGTAAATCTGGCTAACCGAACTGGGCTGGGATGATGTTCTGCCGCCTCTCCTGCTGCTGCAATGGCACGAATTTCTGCAGGATTACCCAGGCCTCAGTCAACTCCGCATCCCCCGTTGGCTAAACACCAGCGATAAGCTCTCGTGAGAGCTTCATGGCTTCTGTGACGCGTCACAGAAAGCGTATGGAGCAGCCCTATATGTGCGGGTTCGGTACGGCGATCAAGTAAGAGTCCATTAATTAACGGCTAAGACCCGTGTGGCCCCAGTCACAGTCTCGCTGCCGCGGCTGGAGTTGTGAGGAGCGGTTTTGCTAGCCGATCTCTGGGCGTCGATCGTTCCTGAACTCCCAATCCCACCTGCAACCTCCCAGTTTTGGACCGACTCTACCATCGTGTTGGCTTGGCTCAATAAACCCCCGTGTAGTTGGTCCACCTTCGAGGCCAATCGGGTATCCAGCATCTCCAAAAGCACCAGTGGCCAAGTTTTTCGGCCAGCAGCCTCTGGTAACATGGGCCGGACTGGCTCCAGCGGGACCCCGAGTATTGGCCAACTCTCAATAATGAACTCCCAGACATCCAGCTGGAGCAACGAGTCCAGTGCCACACCACCGCGACCACCCTACTCGATGACGTTAGCGAACGTTTCTCGGACTACGGTAGGGCATTACGAGTCACCGCGTACATCCTACGCTTCGCCACCAAAAGGTTTTCGACGCCTTCCACGGTCCGCCTCACCAATGACGAACTTCTCGAACCTCTGACAAGGCGCCGAGCGCGCCTTGATTCGGACCTCCCAGCGTCGGGAATACATCGCGGAGATACGGGCCCTGGGTGAAGGGCGACCCCTGCCATCATCCATTACGCTACTTAATTTGAATCCATTTCTCGACCAGCATGGGATACTCCGTTCCTGCGGACGACTCCGGGCCGCTGAGTCCCTCCGGTATGATGAACGTCACCCTATTCTCCTCCCCTATAATACTCATTTCACTCGCCTGCTTGTCGAATTCGCCCACCGCATCACGTTGCATGGCGACAATCAACTGATGGTGCGGTATCTGCGCACCAAATTCTGGATCCCACGGATCAAGAACCTGGTGAAGTCCCACATCAAGGGGTGTAAAGTCTGCATCGTTCATCGTCGACGACTACAGACTCAGATGATGGGTGATCTGACTCGAGAGCGCATCACGTACTCCACGCCCTTCACCCACACGGGCATTGACTTCGCAGGGCCGTTCGAGATCAAGAATTACACCGGGCGTGCGTGTCTCATAACTAAGGGTTATGTCTGCGTCTTTGTGTGTTTCAGCACGAAGGCGATCCATCTCGAGGCTACCTCCGACCTCACCACTGAACGATTTCTTGCAGCCTTCTCTCGGTTTGTCGCGAGGAGACAATGCCCACAGCGCATTTACTCCGACAATGGCAAAACCTTCGTAGGGGCCTCAAAGGCGCTCGAAAAGGATTTCCTGAACGCCACCAAGCTTGATATAATGAAGGCATTTCCCCAGCACATTCTATCCTGGCAGTTCATTCCGCCGAGCGCGCCCCATATGTGAGGACAGTGGGAAGCAGGGGTCAAAAGTTTTAAGACCCTGTTTTACAAGCCCTCTTCTACTGTCAAGTACACGTTCGAGGAACTTTCCACTGTCCTGTGTAGGATCGAGGCGTGCTTAAACTTCATGCCAATTTCTCCCATGAGCGAGGATCCAGAGGATCTGCTGGCCCTAAGCCCGGGACACTTCCTGATTGGAGGACCGCTCTTATCCATTGCGGAACCGGAGATTCTAGTCGAGCCTATGTCGCTGATCAACCGATGGCAGAGACTGAAGGCAATCCAGCAGGCTTTTTGCCGCCGATGGAAGAGTGTGTACCTCAAGGAGCTCCACAAACGCAATAAGTGGAAATTACCGACTCGCCGCCTCCAGACCGGCGACCTCGTGATCGTGTCCGAAGATAATCTCCCCTCCAACGAGTGGCGCTTAGGGCGAATTGAGCGCACTCTGCCCGGGCCTGACGGTCTCGTCAGAGTGGCTGATGTCACCACAGCGCGTGTGTCTATCCGAAGACAGCAAGGAGTCCTCAACTTAAAACCCTATCGTGACTCCCAATCCCTCTAAGTTCCGTCCGAATGTCCTCGTCTCCGTGCATGTTGTTCGTTCTCGTGTATCGACTAATCCACTCTCCCCTACGTAATTTCTTTCGTTGCAGTTCGTTCAGCTCGCCCCTTCATAGTGGCATGGCCCCCACGCGTCTGCCGCACTACCGCAGCAAACGATCTGCTCCACATGGGACGAACGCGTACCGATGCCGGGTCTGTCGGCGGGTTCACGCACTCCGGCAGTGTCAGCGCTTCCTCAACCTCCGAGGGGAAAAAACACCATACCTTGCTCCATATGGCCGACCAACCGCCGAGACAACGCGCCTCAGCGTCGCAGCCAATTACCCTCCCCCGGACGTGCGGCACCACCGCCACAACCCCGTTCCCGCTCATCATCCGACCGCTCCGCTTCTCCATAAGGCGCAGGCGAGATCTCTCTCTCTCCTCCCTGCTCCACGCCAGGACGACGACTGTTATGCCAACAGCAGTCCTCCGGTTGGGCAATGGCTCGAAAACCTTCGAGACCCGCGTCCTCCTCAATGCGTGTGCGGCGGAGAGCCGCATCAATCTTTCCTTTGCCCGGTCCCTGGGGTTGGCTGTGACCAAGGTCGGGGTCGACCAAGCCTGCACGGCCGTCCTCCAGGCGAGGTCCGACAATACGTTCCGGCGGAATGTTATATTCCGGGTCGAAGAGGACCTGCTCATCCGCACTCCCATCCGGGAAGTGTCGGCGCCAGTCCGGTAGAAACTCGCCACCCTGATCCTGGCCGACCCCTATTTCTATCGGCCGGCCTCGGTGTCCGTGGTGTTGCAAGGGGGGCGGTATGTTCACGCCACCGGGTGAACAGCAGTGATCGGCGAAGAGCAGTGAGGAGTGAGTGAACACGCGCTCTTCCATTGCATTTTCTTTCTTTCTTCTCGATTGTATTTTTTTCCAACCCGAAACATCCTCGTGTGTGTCGGGATATCTTGTCACTTAAAGTAAATTAATTTAAACGAAGTTTTCGCGCGTTTTAATTACAATACTCACGCACCAGACACCTGAAGCAATTGGCACCCGCCAACCACTTGCGGCTTATTTGAATCCTTCCGCCCATCCACAAACAAAGACAATTACCTCACACCTTTCATAAACGATCTTATAGACAAAATTTCGGAAAAGAAAGGGTTCACCAAGTTAGACTTAAAAAATGGCTTCTTTCACGTCTTTATGCATAAAGACTCTATCAAGTATACGGCGTTAACAACACCGATGGGCAATACGAATGGCTTCGAATGCCACTTGGACTACGAAACGCACCCGCAGTTTTTCAAAGATATGTTAACAAAATTTTTGCTGATTTAGTTCGAGAAGACAAGGTTTTAATTTACATGGACGACATATTGATAGCAACAAAGGATAGTAAAAGCCATTTAGAAATATTAACAGAAGTTTTCAAACGTTTAGTTGCCAACAAACTTGAATTATGAATTGCCAAGTGCGAATTTCTTCAGGAAGAATTTGGGATATTTGGGATACGTGATAACAGGAGACGGCATCAAGCCAGAGCCAAAAGGATTACATGCAGTTGGCAATTTTCCAGTACCGATTAAAACACATTAAAACACACACAGAGTTTCCTAGGGTTGTGCTCTTATTTTCGTCGATTTGTTAAAGATTTTTCAACAATAGCAAAACCATTGTGCGATCTGGTAAGAAAAGTTCGGTGGTAAAGAATTAGTATGTTTTGAAAAATTAAAAAGAAATTTGCTAGAAGCCCCTATACTTGCTTTGTACAACCCGATGACCAAACAGAGGTAAACTGCGACGCTAGCGCAGTTGGCTTTGGATCAATGCTTTTGCAGAGGAAGAAAGACAATAAGATGTGGTGGATTCATTGAAACGTTTTAGAATATATCTTCAAGGAATAGAGTTCAAGATAGTCACGGACTGTAGTGCACTTACGTTAGCACTCAATAAAAACGAACTTTCTCCCAGAATAGCTCGATGGGCTCTTCTTCTTCTTCAAGACTATGACTATACCTTAGAGCACCGAGCCGGAAAGCGCATGCAGCACGTTGATGCTCTTAGCAGAAACACACATATACTCACCATCGATTACAATTCATTTGAAGAAAACCTGATTATTTGACAAAGTAGAGATGAGAAAATTAAAGAAATTCTAACGAAACTACAGAGTACAGAACACAGATTATGAAATGCGTAATGGCATAGTGTACAGAAAGAAAGATAAGGAATCTCCTTTATTTTATGTCCCGAAAGAAATGGAAAGTCATGTCATGTATAGTTATCACGATCAGTTAGCCCATATCGGAGTAGACAAAATGGTAGATGTTATTTCGAAAATCTATTGGTATAAATAAAATGTATATCTTATTCGGATAAAAGTGGAAAAGAGGAAGGCTTTCTGCATAACATTCCTAAGCAAACGGTCCCTTTTGATGTTATACACATAGATCACTATGGACCAATAGATAAGAGCAGATCTAAGAAGCACATATTAGTAGTAATCGATGCTTTCACAAAGTTCGTTCGTCTGTACCCAGCGAAAACCACAAAGTCGAAGGAGGCAGTATTAGCATTGAAAGATTATTTTAGCGCGTATAGTAGATCCAAATGCGTTATTTCTGATCGAGGAACTTGCTTCACATCAAAAGAATTTGAAGATTTTTTGGTCGAAAATGAAATTAAACACATAAAAATCGCTACAGGATCTCCGCAAGCCATCGGACACGTAGAAAGGGTGAATAGAAGTTTGGGTCCAATGATTGCCAAACTGACTGAGCCAGACAAAGGATTGTATTGGGACACAATCTTAGAAACAGTTGAATATGCACTTAACAACTCGTTACAAAGGTCAATTAGTCAGCATCCCAGTAAAGTTTTGTTCGGAGTTACACAAAGAGGAAAGGTTATAGATGCATTGAAAATTAGCTTAGATGAATTAAATAAAATAAGCATAGATAGAAACTTGGATAGAACAAGACAGGAGGCGGGTAAGAGTATAGAAAAGGTACAAACGTATAACAAGCTAAAAGTAGACTCTAAAAGAAAAGATCCCGCTAAGTATAAGGCAGACGATTTGGTTATGGTTAGGAATTTCGAATCACAAATGGGAGTGTCTAAAAAACTTATTCCCAAGTTCAAAGGTCCGTATAGAGTGACAGAAGTGTTGCGCAATGATAGATATGTATTGGAGGATGTTGAGGGTTTTCAGCAAACCAGGCTTCCTTATAAAAGAGTATGGGCCATAGAAAACATACGGCCATGATTAAGCAATTCAAATAGCTAAGAGATCGGGAGCTCTCTGGTCAGGATGGCCGAGTTGTAGGCATCACCTAGTCATACATTTATAAGTCCCACAGTGCATCCTCACACTACCAAGCTATCTCTATTATCTACATTTATAAGTCCCACACACATAGAATAAGCTAGCTATAAGAAAACTAAATAAATCAGTTCCTGTGCAACGATCGAAAAGTACAGACGTGTACCACATTAAGAAACTCAAAATATCAGCAACTTATTTGAATGTATAGAAGGTAAGTGAGGCAAAACTAACTAGTGAATTTGTCATAAGTCAAAAAAGAATAATGAGTTGTTCACTTTTGCTCAGTCACTCATTACCGATCTAACGCTAATCACTATTGCTCTCTTACTAACTATGTCAAAAGGAACTCCATATTTATTTCTATGGATATGGGTTTAATATTATAGATTAAATTTCATTAAAAATATCAAAGAAGC
Source organism: Drosophila insularis (assembly GCA_018903935.1). NCBI lineage: Eukaryota > Metazoa > Arthropoda > Insecta > Diptera > Drosophilidae > Drosophila > Drosophila insularis. The sequence goes on along the minus strand of JAEIFP010000368.1, from coordinate 24,648 downwards.
TAACATCGGCTGTGCCGAAGTTTATATACCCTTGCAGTCCATGGCCATAATATTTTTACATGTTCCAAACTCTTTTTCTATATCTCAATTCATTAATGCACAGAACCTTTCAAATATCATTTCAATTTCTTCTTCTTCATCCCCATCCCCTTTTAAACGCATGCCGCGATTCTCACGCATACACATATAGTTTATGTAGCGTTGCGTCTGTATGTGTGCATGCGTGTGCTCTGTTGATTTGATGATGACGTAGTAGGCAGCAAGCCAAACCGATTTATATCGGCTGTAACTTGTGTTCTATATATCCGACCTAATTTTGGGATCTGAGATTTTATATATAATACTATCATATTGGTAAATTTCATGGCGATACTCCAATTTTTGCAAAAATGTTTCCTCCAGATCTATATGATATAGTGGTCCGATTCTGCCAATTTTCATACTTTATTTTTCCCAGGTAATAAAAAGCCACAAAAAAAAATTTCATCCCGATAGCTCTCAAGATGGCTGAGTAAAACGCATACGCACAGACGGACGGACAGACGGACATGTCTATATCAACTCAGCTTCTCATGCTGATCAAGAATATATATATACTTTATAGGGTCGGAAATGTCTCCTTCTGTGCGTTACAAACATCTGACCAATTTTATAATATCCTCTGCAAGGGTATAAAAATTGTGGTTTAACAGCAAACATATTTTGTCTTTGATTAACTACTATATCAGCACATCAATGAATAAATATCAAAGAAGCTAACTTCGGCTATGCCGAAGTTTATATACCCTTGCAGTATACTTGGCAATAATATTTTTCCTTTTTGAAATTTCTTTCCCTGCAACTCAATTCATCAATACACAAACAAAATATTATTTCTCTTTTTACCACAAGTTTTTCTTCTTCCATCATTTTCTAAGCAAAGCACGGCACGCATACACATACAGTTCATGTAGCGTTGCGTCTGTGTGTGCTCTGTTGATTTGATGATGGCAGTAGTAGGCAGCAAGCAGCGCTGCCGGCAGCGTTTGAACCGATTTATATTGACTGTAACTTGTGTTCTATTTATCGGATCAGATTCAAATTTTGGGATCTGAGATTTTATATCTATTACTATCATATTGGTAAATTTCATGGGGATACTCCAATTTTTGCAAAAATGTTTCTTCTAGAGCTATATGATATAGTGGTCCGATCCCAAAGATTTTCATACTTTATCTCACCCGGGTAAAAAAAAAGCTCCCAAAAAAATTTCATCCCGATAGCTCTTAAGATGGCTGAGTAAAACGCGTACGCACCGACGGACAGACGGACAGACGGTCAGACGGACAGACGGACATGGCTATATCGACTTAGCTTCTCATGCTGATCAAGAATATATATACTTTATGGGGTCGGAAACGTCTCCTTCTGTGCGTTACAAACATCTGACCAATTTTATAATACCCTCTGCAAGGGTAGAAAAATGTAGAGCAGGCATTAAGGCCAATACAATCATCTCTTAGTTAACCGCAAACAGAACTCTACATTGTCACATGTGAGTTTATTGTATGGTGTAAGACTTGAGACAAATCGAGAAAACAACAGAATGGGGTGGAAAGAAACCAAACAGAAAATTATTGCTAGACTTCAAGTCAAACTCTTGCTAGGTCTTACACTCTGAACCTCAAGATGGCCTTTGAAATTATTATTGAATGAGATGTTAAATTGATGAAATCGATTTGGGTCAATAAAATGTCTAATTGATTAAGATGTGCAGTTGAAATTTTTAAAAGAGTTATATACCCACCAAAATTAATTATTCATTAGAATCATAGTCTTCGATGAAATTATTATAAATTGTATTAAATTAGCCCATTACCTTTGAGGGCATTCCACCTTCGTCTATTAAAAAATTGTTTGAATTCCATTTTACTACTTAGCAAAAGGCTGAAATAATTTATTAACCACTAATTGCATTTGGCACTAAAATCAATGATTAATCAATCTTCCTCTCAGAAAACGAAAAGTAAGTACAATTTAATTGCTTCAACCAAACTGTAGAAAGAGGACATAACTCTATCTCTCTTGTCTCAGTATTAGCATTGAAAGATTATTTTAGCGCGTATAGTAGATCCAAATGCGTTATTTCTGATCGAGGAACTTGCTTCACATCAAAAGAATTTGAAGATTTTTTGGTCGAAAATGAAATTAAACACATAAAAATCGCTACAGGATCTCCGCAAGCCATCGGACAAGTAGAAAGGGTGAATAGAAGATGGGTCCAATGATTGCCAAACTGACTGAGCCAGACAAAGGATTGTATTGGGACACAATCTTAGAAACAGTTGAATATGCACTTAACAACTCGTTACAAAGGTCAATTAGTCAGCTCCCAGTAAAGTTTTGTTCGGAGTTACACAAAGAGGAAAGGTTATAGATGCATTGAAAATTAGCTTAGATGAATTAAATAAAATAAGCATAGATAGAAACTTGGATAGAACAAGACAGGAGGCGGGTAAGAGTATAGAAAAGGTACAAACGTATAACAAGCTAAAAGTAGACTCTAAAAGAAAAGATCCCGCTAAGTATAAGGCAGACGATTTGGTTATGGTTAGGAATTTCGAATCACAAATGGGAGTGTCTAAAAAACTTATTCCCAAGTTCAAAGGTCCGTATAGAGTGACAGAAGTGTTGCGCAATGATAGATATGTATTGGAGGATGTTGAGGGTTTTCAGCAAACCAGGCTTCCTTATAAAGAGTATGGGCCATAGAAAACATACGGCCATGATTAAGCAATTCAAATAGCTAAGAGATCGGGAGCTCTCTGGTCAGGATGGCCGAGTTGTAGGCATCACCTAGTCATACATTTATAAGTCCCACAGTGCATCCTCACACTACCAAGCTATCTCTATTATCTACATTTATAAGTCCCACACACATAGAATAAGCTAGCTATAAGAAAACTAAATAAATCAGTTCCTGTGCAACGATCGAAAAGTACAGACGTGTACCACATTAAGAAACTCAAAATATCAGCAACTTATTTGAATGTATAGAAGGTAAGTGAGGCAAAACTAACTAGTGAATTTGTCATAAGTCAAAAAAGAATAATGAGTTGTTCACTTTTGCTCAGTCACTCATTACCGATCTAACGCTAATCACTATTGCCCTCTTACTAACTATGTCAAAAGGAACTCCATATTTATTTCTATGGATATGGGTTTAATATTATAGATTAAATTTCATTAAAAATATCAAAGAAGCTAACATCGGCTGTGCCGAAGTTTATATACCCTTGCAGTCCATGCAGTTTATGTAGCGTTGCGTCTGTATGTGTGCATGCGTGTGCTCTGTTGATTTGATGATGACGTAGTAGGCAGCAAGCCAAACCGATTTATATCGGCTGTAACTTGTGTTCTATATATCCGATCAAATTTTGGGATCTGAGATTTTATATATAATACTATCATATTGGTAAATTTCATGGCGATACTCCAATTATTGCAAAAATGTTTCCTCCAGAGCTATATGATATAGTGGTCCGATTCTGCCAATTTTCATACTTTATTTTTCCCAGGTAATAAAAAGCCACAAAAAAAAATTTCATCCCGATAGCTCTCAAGATGGCTGAGTAAAACGCATACGCACAGACGGACGGACAGACGGACACGTCTATATCAACTCAGCTTCTCATGCTGATCAAGAATATATATACTTTATAGGGTCGGAAACGTCTCCTTCTGTGCGTTACAAACATCTGACCAATTTTATAATATCCTCTGCAAGGGTATAAAAATTGTGGTTTAACAGCAAACATATTTTGTCTTTGATTAACTACTATATCAGCACATCAATGAATAAAAATGTAGAGCAGGCTTTAAGGCCAATACAATCATCTCTTAGTTAACCGCAAACAGAACTCTACATTGTCACATGTGAGTTTATTGTATGGTGTAAGACTTGAGACAAATCGAGAAAACAACAGAATGGGGTGGAAAGAAACCAAACAGAAAATTATTGCTAGACTTCAAGTCAAACTCTTGCTAGGTCTTACACTCTGAACCTCAAGATGGCCTTTGAAATTATTATTGAATGAGATGTTAAATTGATGAAATCGATTTGGGTCAATAAAATGTCTAATTGATTAAGATGTGCAGTCGAAATTTTTAAAAGAGTTATATACCCACCAAAATTAATTATTCATTAGAATCATAGTCTTCGATGAAATTATTATAAATTGTATTAAATTAGCCCATTACCTTTGAGGGCATTCCACCTTCGTCTATTAAAAAATTGTTTGAATTCCATTTTACTACTTAGCAAAAGGCTGAAATAATTTATTAACCACTAATTGCATTTGGCACTAAAATCAATGATTAATCAATCTTCCTCTCAGAAAACGAAAAGTAAGTACAATTTAATTGCTTCATCCAAACTGTAGAAAGAGGACATAACTCTATCTCTCTCTTGAGTTATGATTTCATGGCGACACACACATATACACTGGCGCACTATTTGGCTGCATCCATTCCATTAAACTTCAAGTCTGTTTATGCTATTTTCCATGGATCACAGGGTAGAATGAACGGCTTTGCTATACAGAAACTACATAGTAAATTTAGTACAAAGTCCATGGTGTGCACAAAAATTTTGCAAGTCCTTCTGAAAGAAATTTAATTAAAAATTGGTAAGCGAATTTCGTTAGAGAGCAAACCAGACAAGAGCAGAGCAGTGCAGAATGCAGAGCACAGTCCAAAAGCGAACAGGACCAGGACGAAGCTGTTGCAAGACAACGTTGCGGTGCTAACCTCTGCGATATGGTAATGCTGATGAATCGACAGCTATTCAACTATAAAATGCCTTTAAGTTGTCCCAGCTGCCATTTATAGAATAAGACATAAGCTGCTTTCATTCCGTTAGTGTATGTCATAGATATATCTATATATTTGGAGTTGGGTTGGTAACGACGAATGGCCAGACCACCTTAGAGCAGCTGTTAACTGACGATGTGGCAAGCGATCCATAAGAGACGATGTGGTAAGCGACCCACAAAACGATGATGTGGCAATGCTGCTACGAGACGACGAGGAAGAACACTTTTTAAGACGAGCCAACGACGAGAATACTTGTAGAGGAAGTAAAGTAGTATAAAAGACGAAAGACGTATAAAGACGAATGAGAAACGACGCTCTCATTAAAAACCTAAAGACGAAACATTTATCATTCAACTTAATCATTTTTATAGTTATAATCTAAAATAAAACCTATTACCATATAACTAAATCTTAACGGGACTACTTATTTCGACGGAATCAGAACCCAGTCCCACATAAATATATATTATATTATACTCTTAATATATGTACGATTTCAAGCTTGCTCAAACCATTGAAAGATTTATATAAAAATTCAGGGATCAAGTTGCAAGGCTGGAAGCTACATAAGCTGATCCGATGTTAGAAACGTGGGTGGGGACCAGAGCATACAGGCAGCTAGTTCTAACCGCAATTAATCTTGACTTCACTTCCGCTCTGTGGGAAAAAAACTTTTGCTGGCTCTGACAGGCCCAAGTCCTAGTCGTAAGTCCTGACCCCCTGACCCCTGACCACCTTTTGTTTTATGCCGTCAATCAGTATAAAATGTTTCTTCACTGCCTTCAGTCAACTCAATAGTTAATTGGTACACATGAGTAGCATAAATATTTTTCCCATTATAAATTGTCTCAATAAAATTAAGTTATCCGTGGCGCCAGAGAAATCCCAAATCGGAGACATGCATAAATTCTGCTGTATTTTAGTTTCCAAATTGTTTCCTTCTCCTCCTCGACGGTAGTAAATTGAACAAATTGTTGAGCCATTTGAAAAATCGAAAACCAAACTGGAAAAGCCAATGACTGCCACTTGGCAACACATCAAAATGTAGAAAAGCAGACAATAAGAAAAAAATACTAAAGTTACGATGGCGGCTCGTTGCCGCCATGAAAATTTACGAGTGACACAAATGGTTTTTAAAGCAGGAAAAAATAGAAACTGCAAGAGACTGTAGACTGTAATGTGAGTTTTTCCTTTAACCAATCTTATTTTTATTATTCCTAATTTTTATGTTGTTGTTTTTAGATGACCAGATGAGTCAAGCTTATGTCCAGCTTCGTTTTTTAAGAAAACCTTGTCCTCCAATTTCTATTTTAAAATCAGCTGACTTATTGTCATAAACATTTTTCTGGTTTTCCTTACATTTCTCTAACATTATTCTAGCTCTACTGTATGCTAGTTCTAATCTAAACTTAACTTCTTTAGCATAATTATCTACGTTATATAATGGTTCTATTCTATATGCTATTAAAATGCGTTGGTAAATTATTTTGTTTACCAAATACAAGTTCATAGGGACAGTATTTGTGTGTTACTGACGGGGTTGTGTTAAAACAGTACACAAAATATTGTAACCATATGTCCCAATCAGTTTTATCTATTGATATATATGATCGAATGTACTCATTGAATGCCCTATGCTTTCTTTTAACGGTACCCAAGGTCTGGTGGTGGTGTGCAGTAGACGTAATGTTGTCTATTTTTAAATATTTGCACAAGTCATTTATTATTAAATTTTTGTATTCTGTTCCCATGTCCGTAATAAACGTCTTCATTGGACCGTACTTCAGAATGAAGGATTCAAAAATAGCTTTCGAGATTGTTGTAGCGCTTTTATTGGGAACTGGTATTGCTACTAAGTATTTCGTCAAGTCACATATTAGAGTGACTGCATATTCGTTACCATTTTCAGATTTTGGTAATGGACCAATGGTGTCTACTATTACCCTATCAAAAGCATGTATGGGGGTTTCTGTAATAACTAAGGGTGTTTTTATGTGCTTTGTCGTTTTTGACTTTAGGCATTTTTCACATTTATTAATGTAGTCTTTTACATGACATGTCATGTTTTTCCAATAATAATATCTTTTTACTTTGACCAAAGTTTTTGTAATGCCTGTATGGCCACCCTGTATTGGATCATCATGGTATGTAGACAATATTGCTTCATTATCTTTATCTTTTTCTATAATGGTCACCGGTTGGAGTAGCGCTACTCTTAATATTTTATTGCCCATTTCTTTAAAAAATTCTATTGAAAATGTGTCAAAGATCTTTTCACTCGGTGCCAATTTGAGTTGTTTGTTGTTAGGTATACCGGCTTGTTTTTCAAGCCTTTGAAAAAACTGACCTAAGTCTAGATTTCCATTGGTGTACAGATCTCCAATCTTAATTCTTGCTATTGTATTCCATGTAAAGGAATGCTTGTGACGGATTTAATCCAGAGAAAGCGATTGTCATCATTCTTTGAAAGGAATTTGGTGCTATTTTAGACCATACGGTAGTCTAGTAAACTGATAAGATCCATTGCTAGTGGAAAATGACGTAATGCTTCGCGATTTATCTATTAGTTCTTGTTCACGCCACCGGGTGAACAGAAGTGAGCGGCGAAGAGCAGTGACGAGTGAGGAGGGTTTTTTGATCCTCGGCATCTACGGTCACACCAGGAGGGGTGACTTGATATAATCCAGTACGAGCATCTATCCCGAACACCCGTTCTTCCATTGCATTTTCTTTCTTTCTTCTCGATTGTATTTTTTTCCAACCCGAAACATCCTCGTGTGTGTCGGGACATCTTGTCACTTAAAGTAAATAAATCATAATTAATTTAAACGAAGTTCTCGCGCGTTTTAATTACTTTACTCACGCACCAGACCCCTGAAGCAATTGACACCCGCCAACCACTTGCGGCTTATTTGGATCCTTCCGCCCCTCCACAAACAGTTCTATTTGGTGAAAACCGGACATTAAATCTAGACATGAAAAATATTTGGCTCTGCCTAGTTGGTAATGGGAAATGGGTAATGGTAATGGGAATTTATCGGACAACAATTTTTTGTTTATTTGACGATAGTCTATAACCAATCGCCATCGTTTTTTTTCTGATCCTAGTAAACCCTTTTTCGGTACCAGTAGTAACGGACTATTATAATCGGTCACTGACGGTTCAACTATTTTATCTTTAATGAGTTTATCGACTTGTCTATTTATTTCTTCTTTATGCATGGTGGTATTCTGTAATTTTTTGCGTATACTGGTTGGGTCTTGGGTCAATCTTAGTTCTTGTTTTTAAAAGTTGTTCGTAGTAATTGTTTCGTTTTCTAAACCAAATACATCTGTATACCTGGTGCAGACCTCTTCTTTTCTTTGAACATAGATGGGAAGTTTGGCTTTAGTTTTTGTATTACTGATTGACTTCTTTCGTCATCAGTTGTCTGTACAATTTAATAATTCTTTAATGATTCATATTTTATGTTTTTTAAATTTAAAATTTTTACTCTTTTTGTTGTGTTTAAAATTCGGACAAATGTTTGATTCGGACTTGAGATTGAATTTCCAATAAATGTTCCTTTTTCGACTTCTTGATTTAAGATGACGATATTTGAGTTTTCATTTGGAATATTTATTTGTCGGTTTACTTCAGATCTGGCTGGGAGGCTTGTGGTATTGCTGTCACAAGTGTGTAATATTGGGATATTTATTGCAAAATTTAAATTATTTGGTCTTAATATTAGTAAATCGTTTCACTGAAGTCCAACTGGCAATTGAATGTTTTGAAGAAATCTAGTCCTAAAATTCTATCAAATGGAATTGGAAAACTTTCGTCCACTATATGGAAGTTGTGTGGAATTATGAATTCATTTTGTCTTAGTTCTATAAGGGTTAGACCTTTGGAAGTATCTATATGTTCAAAAGGATCTGTTTTTATACCCTTGCAGAGGGTATTATAAAATTGGTCAGATGTTTGTAACGCACAGAAGGAGACGTTTCCGACCATATAAAGTATATATATTCTTGATCAGCATGAGAAGCTGAGTTGATATAGCCATGTCCGTCTGTCCGTCCATCTGTGCGTATGCGTTTTACTCAGCCATCTTAAGAGCTATCGGGATGAAATTTTTTTTGGGTCCTTTTTATTAACTGGGAAAATAAAGTATGAAAATTGGCAGAATCGGACCACTATATCATATAGCTCTGGAGGAAACATTTTTGCAAAAATTGGAGTATCGCCATGAAATTTACCAATATGATAGTATTATATATAGAATCTCAGATCCCAAAATTTGAATCTGATCGGATATATAGATCACAAGTTACAGCCGATATAAATCGGTTCGGCTTGATGCCTACTACGTCATCATCAAATCAATAGAGCACACGCATGCACACATACAGACGCAACGCTACATAAACTATATGTGTATGCGTGCGAATCGCGGCATGCGTATAAAAGGGGATGGGGAAGAAGAAGAAGAAATTGAAATGATATTTGAAAGGTTCTGTGCATTAATGAATTGAGATACAGAAAAAGAGTTTGGAACATGTAAAAATATTATGGCCATGGACTGCAAGGGTATATAAACTTCGGCACAGCCGAAGTTAGCTTCTTTGATATTTTCTTTTATTATTGATACGTCTGCACATGTATCTAACAAGAAGGTATATGTGTTGTATGTATTTTCGTTTTTAACTTTGATGAAAATACTTAGGCTAAGATTGAATGTGTATACATTTACAGTTTCTTCCGAATATCTGCAGGGATTTATTGGTTTTCCGAATTACTTTGAGTAAGTCGTACATTACCATTTCTGTTGTTAGCGTTACCTCGGTTCGAATAACCTCGGTTCGAGCTGTTTCGGTTGGAATTATTTCTTCCTCGGTTGTTGAACCGTGAGTTACCACGATATCCACCGATATTATTATTATTCCTATATTTTGGTAATTACCTCTACCTCGGTAATTATTTTGTCCATTTCTATTGTATTGATGGTAGTGCATGACAGGGTTCGCCTGTCCTGTTTCTGCTGTACTACTGTCTACGAACTTTGTTGTTAGTTCGTTCATGTCACGGAAAATATCTGCTTTTAGTACGTTACGTACTTGATTGTTTATGCAGTTCTTTGTTATTGCCTCTGTAGCGACTGAAAGTGTATACTTTTTAGCTAGTTCGACAGATGTGCCATCGTGTATAAAGGCACCTTCCAGAGAGTCGGTAAGCTTTTCAATCTCTTGGGCATACTGACTTGCTGTTTTGTTTCTTTCGGGTAGGATTTTGATTTTTGCCGCTATTGACGCTACTGATTCCGTTTTTACATTTGACGTAATACTGTTATTAATCTCTTCTATTGTCTGTTCATAGGTTATAAAATTTCTTGTGTGACCTTTTAGTTTTGTTTTTATTAGGCACACTGCTGTTTCCTCATGGTCGCCTTTTAGTGAATTTATCAAATTCAATGCTTCCATGAAGCTCTTAAGATTTTCTCTTTTGCCATCAAACTGTGGAATAAGGTTTAAGGCCATCTTTAAAAAATCAGTGATTGTTGAAGTCATTTTTGCGTTTCTTGGCGAAATGGCTGCTTTATTAAGAGTTATTTTTGTTTGATCTAAACTCACTGATGGTTCTTCTTGAAAATTTTTTTTTTTTTTTGGATTTGATTGTTACATAATTTTTTTTAATATAATTCAAAAAATTTTGAAAGAGAGAAAAATTATCTCAACTGTATTTTGCACAGTGAATCAGAGACGTGGAAAGATAGAAGAGTAGACATGCGTAGGCTTACAACTTGAACAATGGTTTAATAAAATCTATGCCTACGCAGGTTTTTTAGTAATAGCCTATCGATGGTCGGTTAGTATTTGTACTGTGCAGCAAGTGCAAACTTATTAACATGCTAATATTATCTTAATATTTAAATGAAATTTCAATTATAAGTAGAGGCAAGAGAATTATTTACTCATTGCGTGTCTTCGCTCTTTGGCGAAGTTGGGCCGTGTTGTTCATTAAACACTCTGTCTAGTGCTGTCGGTCCTTGTCGTCAAGTCCTGTGTGGAGGAGGTCCTGGAGGAGCTTCCACTCACGCCTTAGCCTGGCGTATTTTCCTCCTCTCGACTTCCTTTTGGAGTCTTCTTTTTTCTTTTCTTGGCGAGCCCGGTACTCAGCTATCGTGAGTGGGCGTGGTCCCTCGTTTGGACACACCCCTAATACCTCTTCGAGGAGTGGTGCGTCCCTTTGTATGGTAGGTACAGCCGTCAGGAAATCCAAGTCCTCTGGATGCGACGGTTCGGTGCTAGTCATCAGCACTTGCCTTTTTTTCAATTGTAAATTTATACTCTTGTGTGTATGTGTGTGTGTGTCTGTTCTCTTTTTTTGATTATTTGATTTTTTTTTAAATTCCTCTTTTTTTTTTTATTCCATCAATTAGAAATGGAAAGTACCTGCTGCATTCTTATTTGCACTAGAGTTAGCGAGCTTTGAGGGGAGTGGCTGTATTCACTTCTAAACACCTCAATTATGTTTTCTCTTAAGCCCGGGTTCCGTCTGGTAACTCTTTGAAAGTATTTGTACACAAAATTTTCTCCTTGGTCCTCGATGTCCTTAGTCCTGGGTCCTTCGATGTCCAAAGACCTTGTCAAGACAAGGCCAAGGCCTATTGTCACGGTCGCCATGTAATGACCGGGTTCCACTGTTATGAATATTAAATATCCGATTGATTTTTATTCCAAAAATATTCTTTGACTTAACCTATTGTTACATAGATATTCTTATGCTGTGGCTTAGGCAACAGCTACAAAAGAGAGAGAGTGTGTCAGTACATACATATGTATTATTTGGGGTGCTTGCATCATGGTGCATGGTCAGCGTTCACACGCTGGCTTGGCCCTAGCTCATGTTATACATGTACATACATATATGAACATGTTTAGCTGTATATTTATGTGAGTAGGGTTATGTGAATATATTAAAATACACATAAACATATTCAAGTGCACACTTATGTTTTATTGCGTACATATTTGATTGTTTATTCTTGCAACAAAGTGTTACAAGTTGAGCTCTTTGTGTTGAATGATTTTTGGTATGGATATACTACACTATGCTAAAAAGAACTCCATATTTAATTCTATGGATATGGGTTTAGAATGTGAGATATTACAGCTAATATTATAGATTAAATTTCATTAAAAATATCAAACAAGCTAACATCGGCTGTGCCGAAGTTTATATACCCTTGCAGTCCATGGCCATACTATTTTTACATGTTCCAAACTCTTTTTCTGTATCTCAATTCATTAATGAACAGAACCTTTCAAATATCATTTCAATTTTTTTTTCTTCTTCCCCATCCCCTTTTACACGCCATTTTACCGCTTACACATATAGTTTATGTAGCGTTGCGTCTGTATGTGTGCATGCGTGTGCTCTGATGATTCGAGCAATGACGTAGTAGGCAGCAGGCAGCGCTGCTAACAGACGGTTGAGGTTGACGGTTTAAGACGGGCGTTAGAAACATGTGACCAATTTTATTATACCCTCTGCAAGTGTTTAAAAAATTGTGGTATAACAAAAAACATATTTGTGTCTTTGCTTAACTGCTATATCAACACATCAATGAATAAAAATCTAGAGCAGTCTTTAAAACCAATACAATCATCAAGAGATGTTAATGGTTTAGTGTATGGTCTAAGACTTGTGACAAATCGAGGAAACAACAGAATGGTGTCGTGCAGTGTAAGTCTTTTTGGATTTGGCGGTAATCGAGATGAAAATCAAATTAGACCAATTGGACATTTTGAAAAATTAGTTAAAATCGACAGTGATAATAATGTTCACAATGATGTTTTTAACTTTTATGTTGTTACGATGAAGTGTATGGATTTTAAATTAATCGTTGGTGAAGAAATTTGCCTTCTTGTCGAATTAATCGCAATCGTTATGGTCTAACAGTGCGTAAATACGTAGAGATTTGCGTGAGATAGAGATTTTCGCATTGAATATAATGAAAATTAATGCTATTGCGAGTAATGACGAGATAAATATAGATCAAGCTGCGGGTGAAAAAGCTATAGTTGAAGTTCGTGAATTAATCGAAAACTATAAGCCTATTAAAACAAAGTCAACCCAAATCCAGATGAACATAATATTAAATGCCGAAACTCAAATACCGTTTCAAGAACTCAAAAATAGTCGACGAAAAAATTGAAGAGTGGATAAACAACAATATAATGGAAGAGTGATAATTAGAGTTTACAAGCCCTGTGGTCCTTTTGCATTGATATTAGACGCATCAATAAGGTAATTTTAAAAGATCGTTTTCCCCTGCATCTTATTGAAGACCAACTTGATAGACTCCAAGATGCAAAGGTATTCAGTACAATAGATCTGAAAAACGGATTTTTGTCCATACTTAAGCAGTTTTTTGGCTTTAAGTGGGTATTTCAGAAAATTTTTACCCAACTACGCAATTATTGCAAAACAATTAACAGTCTTGTTAAAATGCAATAATAAATTATATCTTGGTGCAGCAGAAGAGTATGCTATCAGTTTTTTAAAGAAGAAGTTGACCGAAGATCCAGTAGTTCATACAGATGCTTCAGTAGATGGATTCGGTGCAGGAATCAGATGAAGACGTCGAATTACACCCTGCTTATTTTATGAGTAAGAAGACTATAGATGGACAACCCAAGTATTCGAGTTATGAGCTGGAAGTTCTAGCAGTCATTGAGCCCTTGAACAAGTTTAGACTTTACCCTTTAGGAATCAATTTTCGTTTGATAACTGCCTGCAATGCTTTTACGAAGACACTTGATAAGCAAAGTTTGTGCACAAGTGTTGCATTTTGGGTCTTATTTCTAAAAGAGTATAATTTTAAAGTTGAACATCGTTGAACACGTATGAAGTATGTAGACACCCTGAGTAGATATCCAATATTAACAATCAATACCAATACAATTTAAGACGTAAACCAGCCAAACATTACGACGTTGGTGATCTAGTCGCCATAAAGCGAACACAATTTAGCGCCAGCCTAAAACTGAAGCCAAAGTTTTTGGCCCCATACCAAGTTGTTAAAGTAAAGCAAAACAATGCATATGATATACTAAAGATGGGAAGTTCAGATGGTCCAAAGAATATGTCAACGTGTCCTGAATTTATGAAGCCATGGTCAACAAACTATGATGATGATGACGACGGCGCATTCGGGCCGAATGCTTAGTCAGGACGGCCGGATGTGGGGTTGGGTTGGTAAAGCCGAATGACCAGACCACCTCAGAACAGCTGTTAAACGACGCTGTGGCAAGCGATCCATAAGAAACGATGTATCAAGCGACCCACAAAACGATGATGTGGCAATGCTGCTACGAGACGACCAGAAGTAAAGAAGTATAAAAGCCGAAAGACATGTAATACGAATGAGAAACGACGCTCTCATTAAAAACCTAAAGACGAATTATTTACCATTCAATTTAATCATTTTTATTGTTATTAAAACCGAATTATAATCTAAAATAAAACCTATTACCTTATAACTAAATATAACTAAATCTAAACGGGATTTATTCTATTTCAAAATCGACAAAATTTGTTATAGCTCTTTTATTTTCGATAGTCTATTTACTATGCATTCAATCATCAAGACTTGCACTATGCAAGGCAAACCATTGAGTTGATTGTTCAAGTTAAAAGGCTGGACTTCAAAGGTTACCAGGGAAAACTTCAGGGTTCAAGTTGCAAGGCTGGAAGCTACATAAACTTATCCGATCGATAGAAACCTAGTTCCCACCGCAATGTATGTCGACTTTACTTCCGCTCTGTGGGGACCAGACATGCAGGCTCTAAAGGCCCAAGTCCTAGTCGTAAGTCCTGACCCCCAACATTCTACTGCTTTACTTCTATGATAGTCTCTCTAGCACACTGTATATGTGTGTCCGAACATTTTGGCTTTCAGTTCGTCAGCGCATTTAAAATCATGATAAAGTTCTGGTGGCCTTGGCTACTCAATTATGAGAGTAGGGAGCCGCATAAATAAACACAATGCTTGTTTGGCTCTCGGAATTTCTTACCATAACTTTTTTCTTGTTAGTTTTCATTCCCTTTAGTTTTATGAGGTCAATCAATAGAAAAATTTTCTCCACCGCCTTCAGTCAATTTAATAGTGTGAATTGGTCCACAATAAAATTTTGTTATCCGTGGCGACCAGAGATATCAAGACCTAATTGGGGACTTTTTAAGACGCCTAATTTTACTTCACAAGCATTCAACTATGAATTTGATTTGCAGAGACAACGAAAAGGAACAAAAAAATGGATTATTCCATTCCATAGTTTGCCCCTCTTGGCTTAAATATTTATATCCTATTTGGTTGACTTCACTGTGCCATTGCATAATAATGTTGGTCATTGCATAAGAAATAAGTTTAATTTTTACCAGCCACTCCGAATCAATGAAATAAAATAGCAATGTTAATACTTTCATTATGAAATGTTTAATTGACAAGCTCCGGTGGAAAAATATCACATTAGCCATGGCTCATTTGGCTTCAGGCCACAAGCTATTTTAAAACAGATTTACTAATAAAAAAAACACAAAATTATATTTTCAATAGCCGATTTATTGTGTCCAACCTTTCGACTGTTACGAGGGCAGACTGCAATATAAATTTCTAAAACTATTTGAGTAAATTACAGTGTAAATATTGGGGGTTTCTTGACGGGGAATCTGTGAAATATTACTGGTTACACCTCACAAACAATACTTCTAAAATGCTTTAGTCTTACCGTTAGGATAGTGTAAAACAGATGTGTAATGTGTTTTCCGCCCTCTTCTTCTGCAATCAAGCAATTTTAACAATACCTTCCGCCCCAAAATCCGGTCCCGCTTGGTCCACATCAGGAATTGAATGGTCCATTATGGGAGCCAAAGCAAGGATCATAAAATCCGATTGGACCACAGCCACCACAGGAATATAGAGCATCCGAAGGATAACAAGGATAATTGCACATGCTAAATATATCACAAACTATATAAAACTTTGTGTATAAATTTCGTTATCAACCACTTACTTTGCTTGTGTTTAAAAGAAAAAGGAGAGTAAAAGTGTTTGGCCGAAAAATGTATTGTTAACTCGTAACAGTCCGAAAGGTATGAAATGGAGGAGGATATCTTAACAAAATGGGAGGTGAAATTAGAGTCAAGACCTTCTAGATTAATTTTATCGATTAGTGATGAGCATCTTATGCTAACGATGGCAAAATCACGATAGGCATATTATAATCGTAAATCGATAAGAAATAATCGAACATGGGTTAGACGCCAACTAGACGAAAACTTATTTGTGTAAGTGCAAAAGAAAGCGATTATAGCAGGTCAATATCCTTGGTTCATGAAAACGAAAATGAAAAAAAAGATTTTCGAAAACTGTTTTTTGAAAAAGACAGAATGATTTCATACTCATCTTCTTCACCTGGATTGATGATTCAAATTTCTTATATTGACAATAATTTTACAACTTTAATTTAACTTCACTAGAAATATTTTTTTTTTAATTATTACCAAAGAAGATTATATAATAAATGCATGAAAGAAACATAGAATTGTTAGATTTTTTAATAGGATCTCCAATAGAGTAACTATAGTAATAACTCGTAATTGGCCGCCCGCCAACCCCGGGTAGACTCCACTCTAGCATGACCTCCGACATCACGTTCGCGCCCAGGACCATGGACACCGACGACGGTCGGTTGAACGTGTCATCCGCCAGGACGATGCCCTCGAACTTCTTTGAAATTAACGGGTCCATCGGAGAGCTTGAAGTTCGGCAGCACAAGCCATCGACCACCTTCAGGATCGCGTCCAGTCGCCATCCTTCACTGATCGGGGAACGGATCACTGCTGCCACCGCTTTCTCCGCCCCAATATTGACGGCTGTTAATTTAAAGGCCCTGGCCAGCGACGATACCGCCGAACAAGGGTCCACGAGGGCCTTCACGCTGAAGGTTTTCCCTCCCGTCTCGAGGCGTACCATCGCCGTTGGCATCAAATGTGGATTGCTGTGTTGCAGCAGTGTGGACAGTATGAGTTTAGGATCAGACGCTGGAGTTTGGTTCGATCCTTCGTCTGGAGGACTCGGGGGTACCTCGGCGCACGACGGAGCATGGAGTGGGTCGACGTGGCTCCTCTTGGAAATGGAGTAGCGTGTGGTGGTCCTCCTTATATATGCGGCACCTATTACCGCTCAAACAGCTTCCTTCGGAGTGTTCGTGTGCCAGGCAGTTGGCGCAGTATTTGTTGGCAAGCACTGCCCTCATCCTCTTCTCCACGTTCAGCCGCAGGAAGCGACGGCATCGCTTCAGAGGATGGATTCCGCGACAGACTCGGCAACGGAAGGACTCAGTTCCTAGCGAACTTCTGCGCTCCTCCTTCGATGCCTGAACTGAACGCGATCTCGGAGCCATAGAGACGGGATGTAAAACTGACGGATATCAGGAAGATGCGGGGACAAATAACAAAGAAAGCGGAGTAATATAGGACTATAGAATACACATATTACTACTGGCAGCACGGGCCTTCTTGTTTGGGAGTAAGGACCAAGTGCTGGACGCTACTGTAACTTTACGTAATGAGTTTGAATTCTTTCTTCTGGAGGAAGACGAGACGCGATTCGTTAAATGGAAGATTGTCATCCTTAAGTACAACCAGATCGCCCACTTCAAGATTTGACTCACAGCCTTCAGACGCTGCCACCGGTTAATGATAGACGGAACCTGATCCTTGATTTCAGGTTCCGTGACGGATAGCACTGGACCGCCCACTAGGAAATGGCCTGGGGTCAAAGCCAAAGAATCGGTGGGGTCTTCAGGATAAATCGGCCGCGAGTTCAAACAAGCCTCTATCTTAGCAAGCAGAGTAGAGAACTTTTCAAAGGTATACTTTTGGTTGGAAGTGGCCTTGTAGAACATAGTTTTAAAACTCTTAACTCCAGCCTCCCACAACCCTCCCATGTGTGGTGCCCCGGGAAGGATGAAATGCCAGGACAGATTCTGATGGCTATAGTGGGATAAGATTTTCTGCTGGGTAGACCTTAGGAAATCTTTTTCAAGCACTCTGGATGCACCTACGAAGTTGTTATCGTTGTCGTTAAATACGAAGTTGCCTCAAGGTGAATGGTTTTGGTGGAAAAACAAACAAAGACACACACATATCCCTTTGATATGCGACAGGCGCTGCCGGTGAAACTCATGAGGTCGAAAGGACCTGCGCAATCTGCGCCTGGAGTACTTGATTGATCTCGTTCGAGGTCACCTCTCCGGAGTAATCGTTTGGAAGTTTTCGACACTTTCTGCCGAAACGGACCACATATGCTACCACTCGTAAGGCACGTGGCAGATTGGAAAAACGAGACAGTATCTCGTTGGCTGGCTTAGCGATCGCGACGTGGACCTTCACTACCCGCTTCTCCAAGGTAGTGTCTAGTGGGAGTGGTGTCGCTCGCCGCCAGGACTCTTATGGTTCCCGTAGCCATGGTGGGCCGTGCCACCACAAATCCTTGTGTACAAGTTCCTGCGCACTCAGGCCGTGGCTAGGGAGATCTGCTGGATTGTCCTCTGAACGGACGTGATTCCATGGGGCGCTATTTGTTGCCGTTACAATTTAAGCTACAAGATTAGCGACAAACGTTGTCCATGTGCAGGGTGGCTTATTTAACCACGACAGTACGACGGTGGAATCTGACCAATAAAATGCCTCAGCATTATCAACTGGAAGTTGTGGAAGAACTGCAGCTGCCAGTTTAGCTAGAAGCGTGGCTCCGCATAGCTCAAGGGGGGGGGGGGGCAATGAAACCGTTTTAACTGGGGCTACCCTAGATTTCGCTGTAAGAAGGCAGCACGATATGCCTGGGTCATTGCTAACGCGCACGTTAATTGCGGCACCATAAGCCCGCTGTGACGCATCGCAAAAACAATGGAATTGAATGTCGGAATTTCGATCATGAAGAACCCACCGCGGAATTCGGATCTGGTCAAGGAAGGAGTAGTCTTTGTAAAATCCAGCCACCTGTGATGGAGTTCACTGGGCAGTTGATCATCCCACCCTAGCTTTTGTAGCCAAAGCTCTTGCATAAACACTTTGTCTTGAATTACAAAGGGAGCTAGCCAGCCAGCGGGATCGAATAATTTGGCGTTCTGCCCGGTGACTTCTCGCTTAGTATAAGTTGACTGGATATCTTGGGGGAGATGACAAAATAAAACTCATCCGTAGTCGCTTTCTATCGGATTCCAAGTGTTGTTGCTGTGATAGCCTCTTCCATTTCGAGAAAATCAGCATTCAGCAAATGACACTTTGTGATGCAACTGAGCACGCTCTTCACATTCGATGTCCACTTGCGCAAAGGAAAGCCAGCTGAACCATTGACCATTGAGTCGTTTTGTTGTGGTACTGTCGGGCTTGAAAACTGCATGGTGTTTCAAATAAAAATTGTTATTATTGCCGTCAAATGGCACCTGACGCATATGGCCCAAGTCCAAATACTCTTGGATGACGGCGTCATACTCAGTTTTAGCCGGAATATTTTTTAGGAGATGCCTTTCGTTTTTTAGGAACTGAGCCAATGCCCCTGGTCTGGAGTGAGCGAGGTTGATGTTGGTTTGGGCTCAAAACGGAAGTGAGACCATGTATCTCCCCGAAACATCTCTTCTTGTGGTCTTCTGGAAATTGAGCTCGCAATAGGAATCAGAATCTTCTACCGGTTTGACCGGTAGATACTCCACCTCCCAAGAACTTGTGAGAAGAGTTTCAAGTGATTTGTTCTCTGCTTACAGCGACTCTCGATCCTCACACTTCGGTCTGGATGCCGGAAAGGGTCACCGCTGGTAAGACATCCATACCAATGAAGTAAGTAAGTCGTCTCGCCGACTTGGATATACCATACACCAGTAAAACAAATATTTCAAATATTATTATAATAACAAATGCATTTTCGTATTTAAAAAAAAATAGGTTTGCATGCTTTTTACAAGCATATCTTAGTATTTCGCTCACTCAAGCATACGAGCACCCTAGCGCCGCCACCAGCCAATGGCCAACTCCGGCCATATGGAAAAACGTTTATATGCATAACTTGGCTATTTTTATTCCGATTTTGATAAAATTTGGTGTTTTGCTGGATATTAGTATCAAATTTAAGTGTGCTACATTTGATTGCACAATGTAGAAAATTACGGGAGATAATCGAGTTTTTTCAAATTACGGGGGCGGAAAGGGGCGTGGCAAAATCGTTACACATCAAAAATGTGCGCAATTACTAAGCAAATATTTATACCAACTATGGTGTCTATAGCTAGAATAGTTTTTGAGAAAATCGGTTTTATTTAATTTGCGGGGGCGGTAGGGGGCGTGGAAAAATTTTTATAAATACAAAATGTGCGCATTTACAAAGCAAATATACATACCAAATTTTGTGTCTCTAGTTGCTAAAGTTTTTAAGAAAATCGGTTTTATGTAATGTGCGGGGGCGGTAGGGGGCGTGGCAAAATTTTTATAAACACAAAATGTGCGCATTTACAAAGCAAATATACATACAAAATTTTGTGTCTCTAGTTGCTATAGTTTTTGAGAAAATCGGTTTTATATAATTTGCGGGGGCGGTAGGGGGCGTGGCAAAATTTTTATAAACACAAAATGTGCGCATTTACTAAGCAAATCTACATACCAAATTTTGTATTTCTAGTTGCTTTAGTGTTTAAGAAAATCGGTTTTATATAATTTGCGGGGGCGGTAGGGGGCGTGGCAGAAATTTGAAATAAACTTGATCACTCTACATACCACACGAATCCACATACCAAATTTGGTGGCTCTAGCTCTTATAGTCTCCGAGATCTAGGTGTTCATACAGACGGACGGACGGACGGACGGACAGACGGACATGGCTATATCGTCTCGGCTGTTGATGCTGATCAAGAATATATATACTTTATGGGGTCGGAAAAGCTTCCTTCTGCCTGTTACATACATTTTGGCGACTTTAATATACCATTTCACCCTATGGGTGCATGGTATAAAAAGGAGATCGATCTTCTCCATTATTCTAAAGGAGGTGTCAGGTAGAGGAGTATTGGGCATTCCTTCCAGTGTGGCTTGGGCTATAGTACATGACGGCAAATCATCAGCAACTGGCCTGGAGGTCCATGCGATGACCGAATGCTTAAGTGACAGGCCTTCAAGGTTCTGTTGACCTTTCCGTTAATGCCTGTCACTTTGGCCCTAACAGTTTGGAATGGTAACTTCATGAGCCGGAACATTCTTTCGGATATAAAATTGGCTTCGGAAGCCGGGACTAATAACGCCCATGAAGGATAAATAGTGCCTTTGTGCCAAAAGTCCACTATGCCTGTACCTAGCAACTTATCTAGTAAGAGGATTTTGGTTTGGTGGTCACCTTGGCTTCAAGTGTATTAGCCTTTCGGGTGGCTGGAAGCGGATTTCGCGCATCATTTGTGAGCGGCTCGTTTTCGCTAGGAGATGGTACAACTCAACTGCAGCGGAAGAAATTCGTGAATCGAACGTAAAGACTTCTGTGTCAATGGGTGGTAATCGACAGCCTCGTTCTGCTGGTGCAGAGGTAGACTCATGACGGTTCGGAGGAGTAGGAGCAGACGCTTCGTGGAAAAACTCGTTTAATGGTGTCGTGCATCGTTCGTAAACTTGGTAGCACTTGTCATATTTAGCTTAGATGGCTAAATCTTCAGAGCTATCGTCTTTACCATCTGGGAGTGCCTCGCATTTCTCATATTCCTTCTCGACCTTCTCCCACATGACGTGGATGTCGACTTCAAACTGAATTAGATTATCGCTAATGGTGAAAAACTTCTTCAAAGCCATGGTGGAAGCTACTAAAACCTTTTGGATTCGGACCGATAGACTCTTGGGGCGATTAACAAGATCTGTGGATGTGGTACCAATGATTTGCAGCATTTGAGGATTTGCTCGTGGCCACAGTGTGCTTAGCCTCTTTCTCGTCTTTTGGCGGGCTCGTGCTCATAACCCTACAATGGCGGTTATAAAGTAGTGACCTGGTTTGGCTGGGTCTCGAAACATCTCTTAGTTAACCGCAAACAGATCTCTACATGTGACATGTGTCACATGTGACTTTATTGTATGGTCTAAGACTTGAGACAAATCGAGGAAACAAGAGAATGGGGGAAAGTCAAAGTTCAAGTCAAACTCTAGCTAGGTCTTACACTGTGACTCTCAAGATGGCCTTTGATATTATTATTGAATGAGGTGTTAAATTGATGAAATTAATTTGGGTCAACAAATTGGCTATAAAATTAATTATTCCATTAGAGTCATAGTCGTTGATGAAATTATTATAAATTGTATTAAATTATTTAATTTACTGCCCATTACCTTTGAGGGCATTCCATCTTCGTCTATTAAAAAATTCTAAGAATTCCATTTTACTACTTAGCAAGAGGCTAAACTAATTTATTAACCACTAATTGCATTTGGCACTAAAATCAACGATTAATCAATCTACCTCTCAGAAAACAAAAAGTAAGTACATTGATTAAGAGCTTCAGCCAAACTGAAGAAAGAGGACATAACTCTCTCTATCTCTCTCTCTCTCTCTCTCTCTCTCTCTCTCTTGAGTTATGACTTAATGGCGACACACTCACATAAACACTGGCGAACTATTTGGCTGCATCTTTATTCATTATGAAAATACAGTACAGTTTTCTTACTGCAAAGATATCTTTTGATTATATCCCTGGCGTGAGCATTAGTCATTTCGTTGTATGTTATTTTTATGTTTGATTTATAAAAATAAGTTGTTGTTTCTGTTTTGTCTTCTGAACGTCTAATGAATTCTATTTGCCTGTTGAAATAATTAATGGGTTTTCTACTATTGGAATGTAATTTCCATTGTCCTTATGAGCACTATGTATTGTGGCTGCGGTGCTTTCTGTTGATCCTAAAAAGTTATCATCTGTTTTAATTCTGGAAAGGGCGTCTGCAACGTGATTCTCTTTTCCTGGTAAGTATTTTATTCTGTAATCGATCTTCTCCATTATTCTAAAGGAGGTGTCAGGTAGAGGAGTATTGGGCATTCCTTCCAGTGTGGCTTGGGCTATAGTACATGACGGCAAATCATCAGCAACTGGCCTGGAGGTCCATGCGATGACCGAATGCTTAAGTGACAGGCCTTCAAGGTTCTGTTGACCTTTCCGTTAATGCCTGTCACTTTGGCCCTAACAGTTTGGAATGATAACTTCATGAGCCGGAACATTCTTTCGGATATAAAATTGGCTTCGGAAGCCGGGACTAATAACGCCCATGAAGGATAAATAGTGCCTTTGTGCCAAAAGTCCACTATGCCTGTACCTAGCAACTTATCTAGTAAGAGGATTTTGGTTTGGTGGTCACCTTGGCTTCAAGTGTATTAGCCTTTCGGGTGGCTGGAAGCGGATTTCGCGCATCATTTGTGAGCGGCTCGTTTTCGCTAGGAGATGGTACAACTCAACTGCAGCGGAAGAAATTCGTGAATCGAACGTAAAGACTTCTGTGTCAATGGGTGGTTATCGACAGCCTCGTTCTGCTGGTGCAGAGGTAGACTCATGACGGTTCGGAGGAGTAGGAGCAGACGCTTCGTGGAAAAACTCGTTTAATGGTGTCGTGCATCGTTCGTAAACTTGGTAGCACTTGTCATATTTAGCTTAGATGGCTAAATCTTCAGAGCTATCGTCTTTACCATCTGGGAGTGCCTCGCATTTCTCATATTCCTTCTCGATTTTCTCCCACATGGCGTGGATGTCGACTTCAAAATGAATTAGATTATCGCTAATGGTGAAAAACTTCTTCAAAGCCATGGTGGAAGCTACTAAAACCTTTTGGATTCGGACCGATAGACTCTTGGGGCGATTAACAAGATCTGTGGATGTGGTACCAATGATTTGCAGCATTTGAGGATTTGCTCGTGGCCACAGTGTGCTTAGCCTCTTTCTCGTCTTTTGGCGGGCTCGTGCTCATAACCCTACAATGGCGGTTATAAAGTAGTGACCTGGTTTGGCTGGGTCTCGAAACATCTCTTAGTTAACCGCAAACAGATCTCTACATGTGACATGTGTCACATGTGACTTTATTGTATGGTCTAAGACTTGAGACAAATCGAGGAAACAAGAGAATGGGGGAAAGTCAAAGTTCAAGTCAAACTCTAGCTAGGTCTTACACTGTGACTCTCAAGATGGCCTTTGAAATTATTATTGAATGAGGTGTTAAATTGATGAAATTAATTTGGGTCAACAAATTGGCTAAAAAATTAATTATTCCATTAGAGTCATAGTCGTTGATGAAATTATTATAAATTGTATTAAATTATTTAATTTACTGCCCATTACCTTTGAGGGCATTCCATCTTCGTCTATTAAAAAATTCTAAGAATTCCATTTTACTACTTAGCAAGAGGCTAAACTAATTTATTAACCACTAATTGCATTTGGCACTAAAATCAACGATTAATCAATCTACCTCTCAGAAAACAAAAAGTAAGTACATTGATTAAGAGCTTCAGCCAAACTGAAGAAAGAGGACATAACTCTCTCTATCTCTCTCTCTCTCTCTCTCTCTCTCTCTCTTGAGTTATGACTTAATGGCGACACACTCACATAAACACTGGCGAACTATTTGGCTGCATCTTTATTCATTATGAAAATACAGTACAGTTTTCTTACTGCAAAGATATCTTTTGATTATATCCCTGGCGTGAGCATTAGTCATTTCGTTGTATGTTATTTTTATGTTTG